>JAYKAV010000078.1:364999-825467 GCA_035582835.1 Phoebastria nigripes | reverse complement strand
CCGGCCCCGGCAGCCCGCCCCGCCGGGCCTGCGCCCGCGCGGCTGGAGGTGAGTCGGCCGCCGCTCCCGGCGGAGTGCCCGGAGCCGCGGGGCTGCCCCGGGCGAGAGGGAGGCCCCGAGGGAGAGGCGTGGTACCCTGCGGTTTTGACCCTGGCCAGGGCTGCGGGCCTGGGGTGCTGGCCGATCTCTTCGGGAGGTTTTCCTCTCGCGTACGTCTGTGTTAACGCTGGAGATAGGGCGTACGAGATTCCCCACGCTGGGTCGCAGCCCCAGCAGCACCACTGCCAAACGCCCGGGTGCCTGCGGGGAAACTTTCTAACCCGCCCCCCATCCCAGGGCCTCCTGCTCAGGCTCCGATGCAAGCCCCGTTATTACCAATACATAAGCCGTCGAGCGTTGTTGGAGCGATGTCAGCAAAAGCAAGGCACACACTGCACTTTCTTCCGCAGGTTCCATTCGGAGGACAGGGGTGTGACACGAGCAGAAACCAGTCCCAGAGGAGCGACAGACCTGCGGGGCTGGAGGCGACTCGGCCGACTTGCAGCCACCTGCATCCGCCCGCTGCGCTGGGGTTTTGCGCCTGGGGAAAGCAAATGCAGGCATTAACTGGCATACTTTCTGACTCATTTAAATGGCCGCAAGTACACTACTCTTTCGGAGGAATTAAATCTTAAATAGATTTAGCTGTTTAATAATCAGCCCCTGATCCCCTGCAGCAGTGACCTCTGATCCCTTATCAAAGCAAAGAGTTCTTGTAATGCTGTGCCAGCAAGGCTGCGGCCGAGCAGCGATACTTACAAAGTGTCCGTGGGCGATAAAACTATTTTGGTAAGAGGGAGGCAAAAAAGCCCTCTCCCTCCCATCTCTGTGGGGCAGTTTGTGATTATCACCACCTGTCGCAGTGGCCATGCCTGGTGGCCGGAGGGACCCTCACTGAACTCAGCCTYTTGTCAGAGGGAGATGGGAGGCAGGTAGCAGGCAGCACCTACATTTCCACTTCCCAGCCCATGCTGAGCGCGGCCGAGAGGGGTGGCTCATAGCCCCCATCCTCACCTGGGAACACATTTGCCATCTCACCTCCTCCTCCTCCTCCTCCTTCCCCCCCCAGCCCTGAGCAAGGCAGGTGTAGAAAGCTCCCAGCGCCACATGTGGGGGCTTCGTACCCACCCTGTCCCTGGGAAAGAGGCACGTCCAAGAGGAAGGCAGGAGTGAAACAGGCCCTGTACGTACATGGCAGCAAACTGTGGGCTCCCATCTTCCTTCTCCTTGGGCGCCAGTGCCCCCAGCCAGCAGCAGCTCACCTGCCAGTGAGCCCCGCGCCATCCCGCGGCCGTGGCTCTCTGTCCCCAGCTGCCAGGAGCCTCCCGCTGCGAGGAGGAAGGAGAAGCATCTGAGGAGGGAAGGGGAACAAAAGGACGAGATCAGAAAAAGGAATAAAAGAAGGAAATGTAGTGAATAGTAAAAACAAGAGGAGGAATTTTGCCGGGGCGGGGGGGGAGAGGGAAGTGCCATTTCTAAGAGCTTTTTTTCCCTACAATTTCTGCAGAAATTCTGGCAATGCACGTGCTCATTTTCCCTTTCCCATCCCACACAAACCTGTTGTTATTTTACTTTCATTATTTCACTTTGTTGCATCAGAAATGCTGAATCATAAAATGGGGGTTAGTGAAAATGGTATTTATCTCACAGGAATGAGCCCTGCATTATTTTAAAGATCCCTGCACTACCGCTGTTATTATCATCATCATCATCATCATCATGCATCTTGGCAGGTTGAAAGGTATCTCAGAACAGTAAGAATTCAGCAGTAATTTAACATCCCACAGCAGTACTTTAAAAGCATAAAATAACATTTTGAATTTTAAGTCAGTACAAGTGTAAATAAATGGCTGTACTCCCACATGTCTGTTGTTTTTAAACTTGTGATGATCCTAAAATATTTGCCTAACAGCTTTGAGTTGCAACAGAATTTCAGCTCATATATACACATGCGTGTGATATTGAATTAAACCATTTGTCATTCTTTTCCATAAAAGACACAATTTGGCTCTCAGCAAACCATTTGAAATAGAAATTATGATGATGATACCACAGCTCCATTTTATTTTATGGTAGTGTATTTATTGTCAAATAGACAATACATCTATTTTTGTAATGGTCTAAAAGAAGATATTCTGCCTTTTTATTTTACAGTCCTTATGCTATTACTCGCTTTCATTTCAATAAAGGATGGCATTTTTCAGAGATGCTACCATAAATTGCTTCATTTAATAAGTTGCTACACAGAATAATAATGTTACACCAGGGAGCAGCACTTTGTAATTTGGAAGAAATAACATTTTTTCTTTTAAAATATTTCTCTCTTTATTTTTAAATTAAAATTATCTCTCTGCAGTTTTCTAACTGAAGAATAATCTGATTATTAGAAAATTCTTTTTTTTTTTTCTTGCAAGCATCAGAACTTGGGTGTGACATAAAGAAGCTAATTAAAATGGGGAACAAATTAGATTAATTTCCACAGATATAAAAGTGTTATAAAAGTCTTGTTCTCAACAATGACTCCATAACAGAACAATTTCATTTATGCCTAAACAGGTTCCTTATTCTGTCTAGCGAGGATTGCCACCAGTGTCTTGGTGACAGGGTTTTTATTATTTCTTTGACAGCTTGATAGGAAGTCAGTGCTTGCTTCTGGGTTTGCAGTCTCTTCAAACCTGGATTATGAAGGTTACCATAAAAATATGGATGAAATGCTACCTCCCCAAAGCCCCATCCGTTATGGCCCGCACCCCAATGTGGAGATTGCTTTTGTAATAATAACTGCAGACAACGTGCTCCATATGCTATTAGAGCTGCAATTCAAATACTCAGTCACTGGGGAAGGAGTCTCCCAAGCCGTGGAAGACAAGGTCATTCAAAACATAAGAGCAGGCTGCAAATTTGTCACAAGATGGTGTGATGTCTCTGGTTTTATGTTTTTTTCTCCTGTGGCCACCAATTTGAATAGAATTAGATATTTTCATACCTGTTTTTTACAGGGATTCATCTGAAATTTGTGATGAGGGATCTCTAGTATACATGAGACATAAACATATGCATTATTTTGCACCACATAGAAAAAAGATCTTGCTGGAGTGTTACGATATATTAATAGGGTTGGGCCATTTAGGATCCTTTGTCAGGTTGCAAAATGCCATTATGTGCAAACTACAAGGCAGAATTTGCTTTTCTTCCTAACAGCATGAAATGTTGCTGCACAGGTCTTCCACTCCTCCTCCATTTCACAGGATAAATCCTCCATATCCTTCATGCTATGACATGAAGGCAGCAGAACTGCTTTCATTGCATAAAGTTAAGATACACGAAGTTTATAATTTCCTTTACATTATCGCAGAAGTGGGTGCATGAGACGCCTCATGACAACATGGTATCTCTTGAAGGTGAAGGCAGAGCTAGATGACATACAGAAAAAAAACTTTCAGAAGAAAGTAAGATCAGATATTTCATCCAAACACCAGCAGAATGCTCCTCACATAAACCAATTTGTCTTCCAGAATATGAGAGACTGGATCAGCTGATACATGAGGTAAGGCATTCTCTTCAAGAACTTAATTTAGGTCTGAAGACATGTGTGCTTTGCTTTACTAATCTCAGGGGATGCATGCGTTTAAACATAACATCAGTGTAGATGCCAGTAACAGGCAGTTGTGAGTGATACTTGGGGAGCATTTTTCTGATCTCATTGGTTAAAAAATTGTGCTTTCATAAACTGCCTACTCCAAACATGTAACTCGTCTCCATATAGCAAATGATTTTTTTTTAATTTGTGTGAAAAAGATTATCATTAAACTGCTCAGGAGATTGAAATCCTCTCTCTCTCTAGATACTAGGAAGCAAAATGCAAGGCCTCTGATTGCGGTCTGACTCCTGTTTCAGTGCAGACCTGGAGGTAAGATAGGGACATTCTTCTCTTCTGCCATTGCAGAAATTTGGCTCCTCTGTTATAACTGCTAACAGACCTGGTTGCTAGTTACGGTGTGTGTTCACGTGTGTTTTAGGCCATCCACAGGAGAGAAGGGAGGCAGCTGTTTGATACCTCAGAGACCCTCTGATGCTGAAAATGAACTCTACTTCATATAGGTCCCTGCTGGATAAGGCACATGGTTCAGATTGTGTTAAATGATCAACATGTTCAAAGACATCGGTATGTGGCATTTGACCATCATGAGAAGATGGCCATTAACTGTGAGTAAAGGTGCAGTAACACCCAAATCCTGATCTGACTGCACATCTAGTAAGTGCAGTGAAACTAGGTAAAAAGGACATGTGTCAACTCATCACACATCTTTGGCATTTTTTTGTAATAATATGTCTCTCAATGCCGACAAAGTGCTGAATAGCAACATGTAATGTTCTTAACCATGCACGGTCAAATTTTCATAATATCTAGCAATCTCAAACAGCGATGTACCTGCTGCACTAACATTTAATATATGTTCAAATCATGGAATTGGGCATCCAAGTAGCTTCTTAGGCATCGCTAGCAATTTACACAGACAATCATGGTATATGCATGCACAGCTGTAGTTAATGTATACCACTCCAAGACTAGGTACTGAAAATCTAATTCATAGAGCTAGTTTTTTCAAGGGACCTCCTTTTTCAGCACCTAGAATTACCTTCCTTTCGATCTTTAATTCAGAGTAACAAAACATGGGCACTCAAATAGCCATTAGTACAAGCAAGCCAGCAGAATGGTAGCTTGATTGCGTGTACAATTTTCTGTGGGATATCTGAAAGCAAGTTAGTAATTTGGCCCTTTATCATTTTCCCCCTGTACATATGCGTAGGTGGCTGCTTCTGTGCATATGTATATGAATTACTATATCATATAATTACTTAATGCAATTAGAGTGAATTTAAGAAATACAGAAAACCCAGAACCTACAGTCTTGTTTTTCTGACCATTTCCCCTTTTTAAAAAATAAGTGACTCACCCCAGTTGCAAGAGCCAAGATATTCTTTACACTTGACAATTTAGCTACCTTATGTGTTTTTACTGGGGAAAAAAAAGCCCTCTATCATTTATCATGTCATCTTATCACAGTCTCTTTGTGAGACGCAAATAGCACACTAATGTTTTCTTTTGTTAGGGTGAGTTGGCAATCTCCTCAGAGATGGAGCAACTACAGACAGCTCTTTTTTTTGATAATCTTCCTGACACTTGGATGAGACTGGCTTATCCATCAACATACAGTTGCTCAGTGGTAAGTCGCATGCCAACAGTCAATCAGTATGGATGGTGCTTCTTGTCCATCATAAAAAATAGAATAGAAACTACTGAAATTTTTTGGCAAATATCTTACCTTCTTGTGTAACTCAGAATAGCTTTTTATCATAAACTGATATTACCAGTGTTATGAAAAGCAGAAAGAGCCTTGCATTTACCTTGCCAATTACTGCAGACTTTGAAAGATTCCGCTAAAATTTGCATTCCCACTTCTTCCTTGCTTGCTTGCTTTCTTCTCCAGCTGTGTGTGCCGATCAAATAGGTTTGGCAAGTGCTGTAGCACATAGTATCTCCTACTCAGAAGACTAAGCTTGGTTTCGTGTTCTTTTGGGATCAGAATTTGTAACAATAGAAGGGTACTGCTCTGAGCTCAAGGGTGAAATGGTCACCAGAAGGAGCAGCAATTAACAAAGCAGCTTGCATTAAGAACTTAGAGAAAAGTTTCAGAGCAAGTAGTGGGGCCATCATGTTTCTGTTCATCTTAATTGAACTCATTTTAAGATGTGTCCATCTACCTACTATCCATCTTAATTGAACCCATTTTAAGATGTGTCCATCTACCTACTCTCCATGGCTGTCTTGTAATACCAAAAGTGAAACTGAGAACAAAAAGTGAAAAGCCATCCAATGCTGGCAAATTATTTACTTGCTGACATACATTCAACTCTCCTCCGGCGCCTCCTGAGTAAGGCAAAGAGCCACTGGCTGATGGAGCTAACCAGGACTGGAAAGCTGACCAAAGGACAGGAAAGCTCTGCCTAGCACAAAGACAGGTAGCACTAGAAGGCAAAGCAAGCCCACACTTCTGAGATCAGTTCAGACTTCTGAGAGATCAAGAGAGGAAGAAGAAATCTTGGTCAGCAGAGGAGACACAGAGAGAAGCACCAGAGGTACATTGTGGTAAAGATCAATCAGAGCTTTATGGAATTAAATGCTTTTTTAGCTTCCCTTGATGGAAAACTAAAGCACCATAGACATAGTGTGGTGTCTGTGATAAATATATGTCCTGAAGACAGAAAGCGTTGCCTAGGGGATATAGTGCAGTAATGCTAAATTACAAGCTGTTTTCCTGAAGGACAACACAGCTGCTTTCTTTAAAAAAATATATGGGGGAGTCAAGCTGGACCTTATATTCATGTTTGGAGAAAAGAGGGTAAAAGTACCCACTGATTATATAAAAGCTGTCTTGCAGAACTAGTAGGATTTGAGGTGACAAATTATCTTTTGCCATCAGGTGCAAAATGCAGTGAGTCACTAGGGAGCAAAAATATTGCCAGGAGATGCTGTGTTATGCAGCTGGGCTCCAAGACAGCCTCCCTGCTGGAACAGAGCGTGTATGGGGAGGGACTGGGGAGCAGGTGAAAGGGAGGTCTGTCATGAGCACCAGAGAGGTTACGCATGGACGTGACTAGTGGAGTGGCCAGTTCTGCTTGGCCATCAGTCCTTTGGATCTGGGGAGATGAAAAATAAACAACAGAGACTGAAAACAAAACTTGAATCACTGTCACATCTAAAAAGCCCATAGTAATTGTTGTCAGTAGCAGGAGCCGTGAGCTTCCTGCAGGGAGGGAYGTCCTCTCTACACCACCCTGTTATGCACACTGCAAAGCACGAGAAGGCCTCAGTCATCCCGATAGTTTATCCTCCCTGTTTTTTAAAACCCTCTGTCTCTCATATACCTACCTGACATGCCACTGTCTGAGACATCTTTGATTTCTAAGCAGATGCCATTTCAAAGTAAGCCGAGATGAGGTGAGGAGGTGAAGGGAAAAAATCTGAATACACMCAGTTTAAGCACCCTGAGCTCAGCAAATGTGTCAGAAACAGCAAACTCGAGTGATTAAATGAAGGAGATGATGTCAGATCACCTAATAATCTCAGATCTTCAGTTTGTCTTCAGGATCCTTTTCTACATCTCTGAAATGAACATGAATTCTGTTAATGCTTCCCTTTATAAGCTGGCCCTATATGTCACCTAGTGTTTCACATTTCTGTGTAGGAGTCGCCTCTTGCCCCTGAGCCAGCAGTCTCCTGTCTCTAGGTTAGAGACAGTCAACTATTCCCAGGGCAGAAGATGTGTCTAGCATTTCTTAATAGCAGCTTGTTAGGAAGCAAGAAGCAACACTGAATAGCGCCAAAAAAAGAAGACCTCAGCTAGAGAGGTGGGGATGTGATGCCAGTGATGTTAAATGGGGTAAAAGGAAAAAAACAAGCTGATGCTTTCTTTTTCAGGCCACAGAAATTCAGAGAAAAATCCAACAGATAGAGAAAAAGAGTGTGGATGGAAGAGAAAGATTGGAAGCTTGTGTCACAGGTCATCCAGCTTTCTGGAAATCTGCAAAAGACCAACAGTGGGACGCCTTAACAGAGGCAAATATGTTTGGGTTCTGGGCTGTGACTGCACTGGCAGGCAACCGCTGGAGCAGGCTGAGGTGACAGCAGCAGTGCGGGAGGATTTGAAAGGAGACATTACATGCAGAAGGGATGAAGTGCAGGGGCTTGTAAGGAGCGGAGGGTAGCGGGGGGGGCAGGAAGTCGTGAAACRTAGGAGCTGCCAGAAGAGGGGATGTTCGTTCCCCCTTTGGAAGATATTCATAATACACAGATACAGGCTTAGAAGCTATTCCATGAAAGCTCGGGGTTATGGCACTGACTCCCTTGCAGGCTAGAAAAATACATGCTTGAAAGGAAARGGCCTTCAGGGTGGGAGGGTTTGTTATTTGGGGTTTTCAACTGACAGAATCTGCTGCTGACTTGTAAGGTGGGGAGGTACTAACTCCTGAGAAGGAGGAACAAAAGGCAGGGATTGCAATCCTGCGAGAAAAAGCAAGGAGCATTGCGAGTAGAGGTGGGCTGGTCCAGAGGGGGGGGTAAGGATATTCATCCAGTGCTCTGAGATGAAACATGCTGTGTGTTCGCAAAGGTGCCTGTCAGTCAAGTGGGGGAGCAACATTATGACAACCTCTCTTCCAGGAGCAGCAAAGACCAAGATTTTTTTCCCTGCAAAGCCAGCCAAGAAATTACTGAAATGGTTGTTTTAACAATCAAAGCTAACTGGGAGAGAACAAAAGAACTCCAGATGCATGTACACACACATCCATCCATCTGTCCATGTCCTCCTATGGCCTCCAATGAGCCAACTTCCACTTGAAGAAAGCCTCTTACACTGGTGAGAAAACAGCAGATTATTTTGCTGCTGTAAAACTTGAAATGATCTAGGTTTCAGGGAGAAGTGTGAAATGGGTGTAACTTGCAGGAAAATTTCTGAGAGTACCGTTAAGTCTAATGCACATGGAATAGCAGAAAAGAGGTTAGATTTCTTTTGAAGGAGCCACTCGTGTTTCCTGAATACCGACTTGCTGTCTTACTGGCTACCTCTCGATGCGCGGCTGCTGCCATGGCTCCCTGAGACAGACGGGCTCAGGTTCCAGAGGGGCTGTTCTGAAAGCCCACGAGCACACAATATTGCTGCACTTGCTGCTCTTCGCTTGTCAGTACTTAATTAACAAATACAAACGCAGAGCTGTGCTGAAATCCAAAAAGATACTTTGGTATGGAAAAAACTTAATATGAGGAAGTTGCTTGTTAAACAGAGAGGAATTTGTTGTTCAGCTGCACTCAAAACACAAGAAAAAGGAAAAAAAACATTAATGTGTGCCAGGGCAAAAGTACCACTGTCTTGGCAAGAAAAAGAAACATTTGCAAGCTTCTGAGTTGGTATTTGAACAATGGGGAAGAAAATTAACTAGAAAAACTGCTTGATGGGCTGCTGAGAAGAATCCTCCTCCCCCCCTACACACACTGATTTTTGTGTTTTCTTCTAGCCAGATAAGATGGACTGATGGTACAACAAATAGTATCTGACACACAAGTTATACAGAAAACATGGTATCAAGGACAGAATTCAAAATGGCCTGAACTCCTTGAATTCAAAGGCAATCAGATAAGTGGCAAAAATATCATCAACTACCACCATTCCTTTCTACCAGAAGATGTTAGCTATGGAAAACAAAACTCTCTAAGCTTTTTCACACAGTTGCTATCCCAGTATAGGCTGATACAAGGTAAAAAACCAAAACAAAACGCTAAAACCAAACCAAGCCCTGAATCCCAGGTTGAAGATCAAGGTGAGAAGAAACCTTAAGTCTGGCTGGCACACATCTGAAGTAATAGGTTTTCCAGTGTTTGCTTTGGTCATTTTCCCTGTGGCTGTGATCTTTAGTAAATTACCCCTAATCCTTCACGGAGTCTGCCCTTCTTCAGTTTTATCCCAAGTTCCTAGTCAGCAACTTCTCAAATTGCCATTAACGTTTGGGAGCTTTCTTCACATATTGCAGATGAGGGTCAGAATTCCCCATTGCGAAGCTATTCATTTGTATTTCCTTTTCATCCTTCTCCTACCCAAAACAAATACCTAAATATTGCCTGTGTCAAAGTAAGTATTTTAAAACATACATACTTAACGGGGGGGTGGGAGGGGTGGGCTGCAATTGTTTGCAGTCCAGGAGCTTCACATTACTGGATCCTTCCTAGCGTGGCAGGAAGGTCAGAGTGTGTGTGCTCACACACAGCATCCCAGGTACGCAGTGCATCTAGGTTCTTCCCAGCGCCTGTGATTCCTGACCTTCTATTCCCGGTTTGCTTCTAAGCACTTTTAAAGCAAGAGCACCCTGTTCAAATCCTCAATGTTTCAGCGTTTGCTAAGCAGTGCATTCTATTAGCGAACACTTTTGCTGCAGGTTAAAATTCTCAGACGCAGATCATACAATGCGCTGAGAAGTATTGGCTGGGGAAGAAAAAGCCTGTCATACCTAGCAGGACTACCGATAATGCACAGTATATTACACCCCAGCAAAAATGACTAATATCAAAGCTAAACAGGAATGATTTGTATGGTTGAGACAAGTAGAATAAAATATGTATTTTAACTAAATCAGTTTTTAGGAATACCAGGCACAGGTTAATCCTTTATAAATATGTTCACAGAGTACATTAGACACCAGCCCGCCTACACAAAATGAATGCAGCACACACTCTGATGTATTACAGAGGCAGGATAAATGAGGGAACTCTTCTGTGTTTGATCTGGTTCTGCTCTGTAATTCAGAGATACTGGAGATGGGTGGTGAGTTTCTCATTGATCCCAAAAGAACCAATACTGTTGAATCCTGTGAAATGTAAGCTTTGTAGAAATGTAAGATTGAAGGCTATGCACGAAGGACATTGTAGCTTTAGGGGCATATTCTCTTCTCGGGAATGYGTGTAACTGGCATTCACAAGAGTCATACGCATCCTGGGGAAACTAGACCCTGTAGCTTAACAATAGTGAAAATGCATACCTAGCTCCACAGGCAATTATATCACTCTCATTGCTACATCTGCATCCAGTTATCAAAGGATAGATTTCCAGCAGATAATAAATGAACCTGGAAATGAATGTCTTGAGAATTTTGAAACAATGCTAAATTTGACACACATCAGCATTTAAAAATGCAGGAAAGTGCAGTCAGAGCATCAATCCAAGTCTGAGATATTTTAGGTAGAAAACACAGGGCTAGCACATAGATGTGGAAATAATCAATTCCAGGGGTTTTTTCCCCCCATTCTTTCCAGCTTTTTAAACCACTTACACCAGTCCTTGCTCCTCTGAGCTGTATTTTGCATATGGTGGAGGTGTTAATGCACAGTTACTGCACAACGGGGTTGTGAATTTTAGTTAATGAAAGCTTTTAAAGGCACAATGAAATCCTCAGATGAAAGGCAACAAAGAAGTGCAAAGTATTATTATAGCCTAGCCTAAGTTTTACTGAGAGCATTCTTATACACGATGGACACAGCATAAATATGTATTATGGATGACAACCTCCCTGTAAAGGCTAATTCCCACTCTTGAGGCTGCCAGAGGCAAGGGGTGGCAGTCTTATAAGACTTAATAAAGTCTCATAATGTTTTCATCCTATTCCTACCCCCAGGAGCTAGAAGAGGACCCCTGTATATGTTCTGAATCCTTAATGAATAGCATGGCCATCCCGGCATATTGCATGTACAATTAGATCACAAGGACTGCAGACCAAGATGGTTCAGTGAACACTTAAAGGCAGCRGCAAATATAGGAAGTACAGCAAATGCTGTAGTTCAGTCACAGCAGTGTGGCATACAGTAAGTTTACAGTGTGTGTTTGTATGCTATCTATGGAAGAGGTAAGCAAAGGGACAGAAAYCTGCTTGTCGTTTTCCTTGATAATTTTTGCTAAAATCCAAGTATTTGTTTGTGCACAATAACAAAAAGGAACAATTAAGACAGTCTGTATTTTGCAAAGGTGAGAAAGGGATAGCTGGCAACAGGATGTGGATGAAAGCTTCCATTTGGAAAAGATCTAGCACCAGAACAAAYGTACAACAGCTTACCAGGCTGAGAGAGGACAGGATCTGCTGGTCTGAACGACGGTTTGATCTGTTACGATGGGAGTGAAGTCTTCAGTTTGAAAAATATTATTCTGCTTCCTGGGTCTGCAAGAGCTAACATTGTTCTAAAGGCTGCATCCCTCTGATCAGCTGCCCTGTTTCACTGATCATAGTCTAAGTGATCTGTAGCCTCCTTCTTTTTCTGCCTCTGTTCAGAGAAAAGATTGCAGCTTCRTTTCAGTTATTATTTGCATGGTTTTCTGAACAGTTTACTCTCAGCAGCTTCTGCTTTAACCTTACGTGTTGTGAAGTTCAGGAAAATACTAAAAAGAGAATTTTTAGATCGGTACCTAATATTTTCAAAGTAATAGCAGGCACCTCATGCATACATCTCATGTTCCACCCTTTTGGTAAATGTATTCTAACACTCTTAACTTACCTGCTTTAAAAGGACTGGCACGTTGAACCAGCTGGCCTTTTCCCACTGCTATAGCTTTTCATGTTATATTCTGCTGCTGCAATTTCTGTATTTTCCCTGCATTTTGCAAGACAAAATGCAGAAGTTTAAAGGCTCATAATGTTTATGTGACAAAATCGTACTGCTAAGTATAGTATTACTGACGGATTAGTTTAATGCAATAGCATAATGTAATTTAATTATAGTAATAGTGCACAGCAACAACCTTACTACTTATGTCAGATTGTGAGACATTCTCTCTTAAAAGCTTCATCATTAATATTTAGTTTTTAGGTTTAGTTCCACAGTATTCCCCTCCCTCCACACACATTAAATTAATTTCATAGGTGTAGAAGAAGAAACGTTAGGTAAACTGCTCCCATTTTGCCACTGTAAGATTCCGTAAGAATTCACAATACTAACTGAAAACCTATTTTGCATCATGAGACAATACTCAGCCAGCCTGTGGTGAACGCTTGTAGCCTTCTGGGCATAAGTCCTCAGACCTGCATGCTGCAGTTTAAAAAACAAACAAACAAACAAGCAAAAAAAGCCCAAGCAAAGAAAAAGGATCATTCCACCAAGTCTACCTTTTGTATTTACCTGAGAGCTTTTAATGTAGATTGATCTGAATTCCTGTGCCAGCCATGAACTACTTCTACATTCATGTAAACTATTGTAGTTCAGGGCTCCAGCTTTTTCAGCCCACAGCTTCCACTGATTTCAGCTGTGGCTGACAGCAGTTCTGAAAATCCAACACACAATAACTCCTATTTCTAAAGTGTTTTCTATCTGAAGACCACAGAATTTTCTGTCAGTGTTAATTTAGCCTCACAACAGCTCCAGAAAGACAGAAAAATGTATCTTCAGCCAGCACAGCTGYATGCAAAGTGAACATCTGTCCATTGCCAAATTCAGTTTAGCTAATAATAAAAAACCACACTTTATTTTCTCTTCCAGACAGGACCAGACTGCAAGGGAAAGCCTGGAGAGGATTTCCGTGCTTTAAAAAGGGAAACCGGGAGAGACTGAATTCCCTAAGGTCACTGAGGAAACGTGTGGCAGCGCCAGGAAAAGAACCCAGCACTCGAGCAGCCGAGATACCATCTTCACAGCCAAAAACGGATGGTTTTTCTCTGCAGCCTGACTGCATTAGCTCTGTCGTGGTGACATAACAGCACAGACAGAGCAGGCTCTGTGGATTTTGTGGCAATGAAGTTAGATAAGGTTAATTTCTGGTTGGCAGAGAGGTGATGTCTTTTTGTAATTGCATCATGGCAAAAGCTCTTCTTGCCTTATTTCAATAACAAGAAGCTAGGTAATGTGAATGAGCTAAATCACTGCAAAGCACTGCTTTTTAGAGGGGATAACGAAGGTGTACCCTTTTTCTTGAAACTATGGAAACTGCAAAATAGTCCTGCTGCATGCTGACCTGTTGCTGTTCATTTACTAGCTCACCCAAGGTTTTGTAAGACCCAATTGTACATATTTTTCAGTGTATATGTTTATTTAGGTGCGAGGCTAAAGCCACAAAGGGTCTTGGGCTCAGTACTGCAATGCTTGACTCTTAGGGGTTCTTTCAGCTTAAGAAACCCATAGCTCCACAAAAGCCAGCATCTCTGCACAGCAGCTCTGCACAGGAGTGGGCTGTGTGCAAGGGACCTACATTTCTGCTTCTTTCAAGGGGTTTGGAAGACGACTCAAGGGTGGATAGACACATTTCTCTCCCCTTTGACTTCACAACATGTATGAGTATGTGGAAGTATTCATGCCCAGCGGTCCCTTTTTGTGCAACGTACCAGCATAAGGAGGAGATAAATTGTGCTAGACTTCCCCACTCCTTTTCAAGCCTCAACAGTATATTTAAGAGCAGTTCTGTGCTGTGAGAGATTCAAATTCACAGCCTTTTTCTATTTGATTTTGGGTAGATGTTTGAACACAGGGTCAATCATTTGCAGCAAATATTTGCTAAACACTAGCCTATTCACTGTTTTATAATAGCAAAGGCCACCTATCAAATCTATGGCACCTTTGCAAGCTACAGAAAGAAACATAATTATATGCCAATTCACTTGTGCTTTAATTTTAGCATGCAGCAGAACCCCTTTCTCTAGCCAGCCTCTGCTACTGCAGCAACACCCTGTACTCAGCAGAAACCTGGACTTTTGATAGAAGTGGCATCGTTTTTACACCTTTATGCCTTGGTGTTATTCATAGTGTGTACCATTTGCTACCAAAAGCTTCTTCATTCCTTAAAGCTTTGTCTCAGAAGAAGAAAGAAATCTGGGTCAAACTCCCTGCATTGAAGCAAATTGGTGGGGGATTTCAACCTTTGTCTTAGCTCCACGTCTTAGGTGACTGTTCTGAAGATTTAAGGGCACTAAGAAAATATTGTCCTCTTCGCTGTGTTTTGCATGAAACTTTATAACAACTAGAAAGCTAGAAGTTGTTCCTAGCCTAAGATCTACTACAGTAAATTAGGTCACCTCAGCTGCTTTTGTAGACAAGATGATGTACATATGGCAAAGAAGTCTCTTCCTCCCATTGATAACGTTCCCTTGCCTATACGTGTTGATTTGGAAACGAACCTAGAGTTACTGTCTATTTAAAGTGAAACTCCTGATTATGAGTCTCTCTGCTTTTTTTTTTTTTACCATTCAGGTGCAGTGAACAACTTCCGCGCTGCTGTGAGCTTGACTCCTAGCCTCAAGATCTCACCCTCCCTAGTGTTGTCTGGATATCAGGTTTTTCAACCCCCAGTCCTTCCTCACAGGTAGGAAGCACATCACAACTCATTAGTAATTTACTGCTACAGTAATTTTTATAATTACTGCCAGGAGGCCTCATTAAATTTGATCTAATGAATAAATATTGTATTTTTCAACGTGATTACCAGAACAGCTTAAGCTGAGTGCCATAAACAATTATTTTCTTCAATACGCAGTATGTCAGTGAGTATTGATTTTTATTTTGTAAAGAATTCACTGTATTCCTATCCATGGCTAGTAAGTAATAAATAGCCAGCCCTCTGAAGTGTCAATTGCCATGGAGCAGATGGCAAAACAGAAATTGGGGTATCTGTTGCAAAAAGTAAAATAATGCACATTAGTGAAGATAAAGGGTTTGTCTGGAGGTCAAGGAGGAGTGCTCCAATGTGAGTCTCTCTCCTAGCCCTCAAGAAAGCAGCCTGCTTTAGTCTGGTCTCTCTGATTTGAAAGTCAGTGATATAAAAAAATTTAGGATGTATTAGCAGGATACAACAAAGCATTTTATCTCAGAGAACTAACACATGAACAAACAACGATGCCTTATGTTTCATTCACTTTTAGATCAATTGATCAGATGAAACATTCTTCTAACAGGTTTAAGAAAAATACAGAAATATGTAATATGCTGAACGTGAACCTGTAGTTCAGACCAAGGCTGCGAATTATATTTACTTTCCAGCATCATTTACACCTTTTTCAACAATTGCAGAATTTAGCATACAAACCTCTATGAACTGTAACAAAAGGCATGCATTGGCAATGTCTTAGGATATACATCAGAGGAGCTCAGCATCAGGAGAAAACCCTTGAAATTTCTGTCATCCAAGAATGTTTTCTGCACCTCCAGCTATATAGTACCACATTAGACAGATCCGATTCCATAGCTYGAGCACTACTTAAATAATTAAGTAAATTTATCTACATCAACACATAGTACTGCTGGCCTGTACCATCAGGTTTTTTATTTAAGCAAGTCTTTCATTTAGGACAAGAGAAAAAGGTGTGTGGGTAAACCCAGGGTCACTGAGGGCAGTTCATACACCTGAAAGGATTTTTTCCTATTTAATGGACATTTTTGAGTGAGCTGCATTTTCTCCCTTGGTTGTTTAGTTTAAGGAAACCCGGGGAGTCTTGAGATTGTTAGCTCAGTATCTCCCACTCAGTCTCCTTGCTGTGGCCAAACTGTGATCTGGTGTCCACCAAATTTCACTGGAATGAGTACAATGCAGTTACTGATTTGTAACTGTACTGATCTGTAAAGCCTCTCTGACTTTCACCAACATGCAGCTTTTCCCCCTTACACATTACCTCCAAGTAAACTGTAGGCAATTAACTCTATATAGGACCTTAGGACTAGATCCACCTCAGTTGCTGCTTCACTCCATAGCGTCTGTATTTCATGACACTTAACATTTGCTCTCAAAGTCCTTTAGTACCCGGGTTTCTGTTGTGACAGATGTGGATGAACCTCAGTCTCACCACCACTGGCTGATGAATATCAGTGCTTCCAGATAGGCTGTCGAACAAAACTTAACCTCCCTCATCTCACTAGTGACGGGATTTGGTGGCACTTAGTTGCTGAATGATCCTTGCACAAAGAGCAACTACAAGACAGCTTCTCTTCCTCCTTTGTATTTTTGGTGCTCCACATCCCAGAAACATGCTAACCACAGCACTGCAGAGCTCAGTACAACTACAGGTAACAGTAATAGTAACAGTGCCCTGCCCTACTGTGGTCTGACACCTCCAGTACCTCTCTTCTATTCCCATGACTTTATTTTCTGAGGGATAAGGTCAACGTAGCTTAGGTGCCAGGAACCTGGCACCAAGGAAACATCGCTCAGAACTTGAGGCAGAAAGAGGTTTAGGTGTTTTTAACTGTGGGGAGGAGTTGAGTGTTTTGTACAAACTAAGCCATTTATCATAGGGACTTCTGAGAATCCCTTTTACAAAATTCATGTCTTCTTACATATCGTACAGCAAGCCGTGGCATACCAGGAGGAGCAAGGGCGCTCCAGCAAGGCTGACTGTTTCACCAGATAGCAGGGAACCCTAAGATCTTGCAGGAATCACATCTCCTTGTGGATCCCAACATGTTAAAAGTATAATGTGACATCTATACAGGGAAAAACAGAAGACAGATTTCAGCAGTCAGGCTTAGTTAGCAAGTTAGCTAAGCCTGATATCAGCCAAACTGTTCATCTCATCCATAACTTTTCCTCAGAACTGAAAAAAAAACCATCAGATGCTAGACATGAGCTTTTGGAAACTGGAAAACAGGTAGGAAGAAAGAAAATGGTACCTAATAGATTGCGGTACTCTCAACTCCCTTGTTTCAGCTATAATGCATAATATAGTTAATAGCGAGTATGTCTAAGAAAAGKACTAACTCTGCTTGCAAGGAGAAAGGGTGTGTATTTCCAGTCTGTGCTTAGAAGGTATACAGAAGGGGGAAAAAAAAAAAAAAAAGCAAAGCATTATTCCTTGCTGTGGGTAAGTCTGCATGTCTTGATGAAAACTAATTGTAATTATGTTATGAAGATTCAATTGTTAATTTTTTCTAAAGTAGGCTTTAGCTATGTGGGTGAATGGGGTTTTGGTCTTACAGCTGCAGAAAAAGTGACTTGTTTAATGTCATACCAGAAGGCTTTCACAGAACGCTGTATCTATATGCTGTAATGGGCACATAGATACCATACATACTGGTATATTTTTATTTACTGGAGGTACTCTTCAGAGCTTTGTGGTACAGATGCTGTTTTCTAGCCACAGCAACCATTTAAAAACTAGAAGTTCCTTCTCCCAGAGAAAACTGGGATTATATCAAAGCAGTTCAGTTCCTCAGAACAAAACTCTGTGCTTGGTTTCCAACACCAAAATTGTAACATCGCAACTTTTTCATAAGAATTAAATGGAAACAGAAATAAAGGGGGAAGAAAAAGCTTTTAGAGTGTTAACTCTCCACGGCAGGAGGAAGCCAGCATGGGCATTGAGCTCGGCACACTCATCCCCTTCTCCCTGCTGAAAGGGACACAAAAAGAACTCTGGCTAAGCATTTATTTTTCTGCTAATGTGAAAGTTTTCTTTTAAAGAGGAAGCAGATTGAACAGAGCACGAGAAAAGAATTTGACTCTGGCTTATTTCCAAAGGTTTTTTTTCCTGATGATTCACTGTTATCACTTGTATTCACATTACAACCAGCCTCAAAAAGAAATACCCAAACCCAAAACCAACCCCCCCCTACACCCAACAACAAAAAACCCATACCACAAAAGCACTAAGAAATAGGATCTTTCCTACTGCTAAATTCTGCTAATAAGCTATATAARAAGAGAATCACAAGAGTAGTAACATAGCCTCTAGGTCTGGAACTTTAGAGCACATCTAAAGATGGTGAATCTCCAAGGTATTAAACAAAATGGTTGACACTGATTGAACTTCTTGTTTTACTTCAGCTATATAATAAAATAGAAAACATCTAAATATCTCTGAAGTCTAAAATGTTTAAATTTTCAGTATAGTCTTTCCAGTAGTTTTATTTTCAAACAGGAGTTTGTTTGGATATTCAGGGAGGAGACATAACTGCTAATTCTCTGAAAACATGAGCAATACAAATTTTTATATTTGTGGGAGCCCTCTCACCCTCAGCCCTGGTGGCAGTCAATTGTGAATACCCAGTTTATGTAGCAATTCACAAACATACCACTTTTACATGGGCATTCAAGCTAAAAGGAGATAAAGCAAGGCCAAAAGAAGGAGTGCTGGTAGGATTGCTTGTTATTGTGTACGTGATTAAAAGAAAATGAGGATGCTTTCCATAGGCTTCTGTTACTTACACCTCTTGACACAACCTAGCAAACAATTTCATTTTCCCTGCCTGCAATGATATTAACAGACAGGTAAGGATATAAAGCTAACTTGAGCCCAAACACAAATCTGTAATTTCAGTAACGTTTTCTTTCCCTTTTCAGGAGTAGATGTAAGTTTTACCTGCAGACGTACTCCGGGGGAAAGACTGTATGAGTAGGGCTTAATGCAGCAGGATCTACACAGTTCAACTGATTTTTTTTCTAGTTCAAGTGATCAGCACAAATACTACTAAAGTACTACTAATAAAAGAGACAGGTGCAATGCCTTCTTACCCCATCCTGACCATACCATGACTTCTGGTTTATTTTTTTCACGTAACAGAACTGTCTGCCATCCTTGCAACCAGAGCTTGATCAATTCTAGCTGGAAGAAAGCCTGTACCAAACAGCAGCAAGCAGATCTTGTTTAGTGTGACTGTAGCTCTATGCTCTAGACATGTTTTCATACAAATTCAATATCCACAACTTCTTATAGGTATCAGTCACAATAGGATTCCCAATTCCCCCCTCACCTCCCAGTTTCAGGACTCCTACCACTAGCACCGATCATTACATTTTTKGGTTCAAACACACAATTCCCCTCCCGTTTGCCACCCCCACCCCAAAGGGTTTGTGGGTTTTTTTGATACCCATCTAGGAGCCCCAGGCTTATTATTTGGAAGAAGGGTGTGACCCAAGCATTTGGGTGATGCTGTCCTCTCTTAACGTTTGGAGCCCATACACTCATGCATATCTATGACACAGCCCAGCACTACCTGGGCGCTGGCGTTTAGGACCCCATAGACTGGCCAGCCTACACTTGACAGAGAAAGCCGTATCTTTTTACTCACTTTGTTTTAGTTGCGAGGCCGAGAACATGAAAGAACAGCAGGCAGTGTTTCCAAAATCTCCACACTAGCTTATGCCATTAGCCATGCAAGAGCCACACTAGCAAAAAGCCATTAAGAGAACAAACTGGGTTATGCCAGCAGAGGTCAGTGGGTGACTCTCTTGCCAAATGTTTCAGATGCACATTGTGTATTACAGAGGAGGTTTCAAAGTCAGCTGTATTCCCTCGCCCTGGAACACTGAAAGCCATTCTTTGACTAGATGCAACCATTTTGCCCTTTTTGATCCCGTTAGCCTACCCAAGCAAATGCTGCTGCTGCTTTGTAATGTTACCATCTCCTTGCTTTTCTCTTCAAAATATGTTTTTAGGTTTCTGGCACACAAAATAAAGGTATATTAGCCCATGAGGCTAGGAAGGGAGAGGGGGTAGTTTCCAAAGCTAATGTCTATTTTTAAAATTTCCATTGCAGCTCCCTACACTAGTGTAACTGGTTAAGCGGCTGTGTGTGTTGCTCTGGAATGTAGAGTGTACGCTACTTCATCAGCCTGTGAAGCAACACTTCAATGCTATTTTTGTAACTTACATATAATGAAAAAAACAGTTTGCTTGATAAGTAAGGAAGACAAAAATCCTTCTCTCAAGATTTGAAGAGACCTAATGTTTCAACATTTGGCTTAATTAAAAAGCAAGTGAGGCAGGGAAGAAGCAAATAACGTATATATTAAGATACACTAGTCTAAGAGAATCTTCTGGTAGTAAGGAGGTTTTGGCCAATTCCAGCAGTAGATACTATATCACTGTAATGAAAGGTTTACTCATAAGCAAGTTTGGGGTTTTATTTACACATTTAACTTAAAAAAACCAAAMCAAAACAAAAACCCCCAAAACCCAAACCAAAACAAACAAACCCCCCCCCCCCAAAAAACCCACMRGCTATCACTCACCCTTCCAGCATAGTCACTTCTCTCAGACTATTACATAGCCACAAATGCCCTTCCCATCCACCTCCCATCATAGCGAACAAAGGTCCAAGGAACTTAAGTGTAATTTGCCTATTAGTCTTTTCAGTATTTTATTTCTAGCAGTTATAAATTATTATACCAGGTTAAAAAAAAAATTAGACATTATATCAGACCTAGGCACAAGATCACCTGGCCCTAACGCTGAGAGTAGTGAGGGAATATAAACTCATACAGCCTTTTTCGATAATAAATTGACAGTCATTCTACCTCACACATGAGCTTCGTTCTTCTGGTTCTTCCTTTAACAGTGATACTCTATTTCCATGCATCTTTGTTTTTAAAGCTGACAGAGTTAGGATCTTTTCCTCATGCAGTTTCTTAAATTGCTGCCCATTTGCTGCAGATACAAACCATGAGCTCTTTAACTATTTGTCAAGTTAGTATCAACAGTACTTAAGTAGCTGTGGTACAGAGGCTTGGGGAAAAAGGTGTATTGAGACACCTCAAAATCATCACGTAAACCGTAAACTAACATACTACACAATTACATACAAATTTATTCTCACATCACCAGCAGTGTGATGAAAGGTAATGCATCTAAACAAAGCTTTTACGTGAGAGTAACGACATGAGGATTTTACCAGTAGAGAGTATCTGGGGACAGCTCGGTCACTCTGCTTGATCACTTCTTTCCTGTTTCCTCTCTGAGTACAGGTTGGCTTTGTGTAATCTTCTGCCACAGTCTCATCTAACTCCTCTCTCTAGACCCAGCTACGCTGATGCAAAAGCAAGCAGCAGAAGTATCAAAAACAGTCTTCAGCACTGTCAGCTTGCAATCAAGGCCCCCCAGGTAATTCTCTGCTCCAGCACAGAGCTCCCAAGGGAAGTTACTTATAAGTGAGTTTGGAAAAAATAAATGGGGGGGGGGGGGGGGAAGAAAAAAAAAAAAATAGTGGCAGGCACCTGACTTCGACTTGTGTCCAAAATGATAATATCCTCCTTGTCCTTCTCAGCTCAGGATATAGGCATCTAGTTTAAAAAAAAGTAGAAAAAAAAGCAGAAGGGTAAGCACATAGCACATGTGCTTAAAGTCTGTATCTGGCCTGAACTCAGTACCCATATATTTCTACCACCACAAGTCAGTCATCCGGTACCAAACAATTCAATCCAAGCAGCGTGAATATCAGAGCAAGCCTGGTTCAGGGACACAGGGCTGGGGAGAGAAAGATGTCCTAGTCCCGCTGCTCCCCCAGGTATGATGAGAGCAACCGGCTCCTTTACTTCGCAACAAAAGTTTACCTGAAAGTTGGTAAAATCTAAGTACAGCTCTAATGGGCTTTTTAAAAACAGTTAAGAGGCAAAAATTCTAACCCAGAAAATTTTTATTTTCAAAATAAAAAACTTTGTACAGAACATTGTAGATCTGAGTAAATCTAAATACAGCAGTCTCTGTGATATGACACGAGGGTTTGCTTTTAGCACAGTCCTTTCACACTCTAGCAATCAGAAGGCAAGCCCAGCAATTTTGGGGTTGGGGGGGAAATCACTCTTATCTGTCAGAATATGTATTTCTAGAGTTCCTTCTTCACAAAATGTACCTAGAGGGTAGAGCACTCTCCACCTCAGATTGCACAGCTATTCACACTATAAAAACAGACAAAGAGAAGACAGGAGATTTTCAACAGGACAGATGATTTATGAAACAGAACTGCAAGTCTGAGACATAAATATCTTTTGTTTCTAAATTCCTCTCTCCTCCCCTCCCACACACACTGATGTAATTCCCAGAAAGGTATAAACTGTGGATCATTATGTATACACACAGTGCAAATACTGTGCAAGCAGAGAAGTCTAAACCCTCAACTTGCTCAATAAAAGCAAGTTGATTCTTCTACTATTCAACTGTACATTATTTATAACACTGCATTCTAAACCTTATACAAAGCTTATACAGTAGTTTACATAACAAAACTAAGCGCATTTATACACTTTGTGGTTCTCCGGATGCAATTTTCATGGCACCTTCTTTTCTACAGCACTGAGTACACAAGACCCCATCCACACAGCACATTAGAATTCTTCAGCTCCGTTTTTGCTTTACTCATGCTTCATTAACAACATCATGCAAAATATCCTTCTACAATCATGCGGAGCCAGATACAGAAATATGGCTGGACTGTTAAGGAGGAGACCACAGCACTAACCACATTTGTAAGTGCTCACAAACTGTATGCAACCCATTACATCTCCCTTTTTATTTATTTTTAAAAGCCTTTTTGATGAGGCAATTGTTCTTTCTCATCTGCTACTACAAACAGGGTGTCTCTTGAGATCATTATCTATTTACATTTATGCTGCTCTATGCAACTGGAAGAATAACTCACTTTAAGCTGGACTGTAGCTTAGTAAGTCCCTGCTTTTTAATTTTTTTTCAGAGGTAAAAAAATTCAGGCTTCTGATTCCAGTGATTTTTTATCATTGCCCCTTTTCCTGATAACCAAATTCAACAAGTTACCATCTTTCATCCACTTGTAGTTGGCCAACAGCCACATGAACCGCTACCCCTCTGCTTAACCAAGCCCTGGTCTGGAGGCATCCCTCTTCCCCAGGACCAGTGCTGATTCTGCAAAGAAGCAGTTCTGCAGTTGCAGCAAGAGCAGGGAGAAGAGAACCTACAAAAACAGTAATTTAACAAAGGGTACATTCTGTTTTAGACAGAGTGGTCACTCCACGATGTATACCAGTACGTTAACATCACTGTCATCATTAGGCAATGCTAGTGCTGGTGCTGTGGAAGCTTTCAGCAGTGGCCTCCTCTCATCTGAGCGAAAATACAAAGTGCCACCCCCAACTGCTTCTGCTGCATTTAGGTCACTTGGAGAATCTCCCTTAAAATGGCCAACGTGCACTTTGAGTACTCTATAAAACCAAATATTAGTGCTTGGAGACTGCTCAGCTGCAACTTTTAGGGCTTCCTTTTTGAACTTAAGAATGTGTTGTTGTTTTAGATAAATCTTAGCTTCTATTTGATCACTTATGTTCAGTAAGAGTCTGTATTGCAGCAGAAGTTGGCCTGGAGTTAAGCACATACCTTTCCCTGCTTGGTTCTGTGGSGAACAGTGCCCTGAATTTTCAGAACATCTGTATCTTTTTGCGATCAACTTCAAAGCATAAATAAACCTGCAGCACAGATCACTGCATGAATAAAACTCTAATGGCTTAAAGCCCCATCTCCTTTCAGGAAAAAAGAAAAAAGTTATTGGCACAAAAGCAAGGACTGATGCTATCTGATTTGCAAAGTTGTTTAAAAAGAAAAGACTGTAGGCAAAGACCTTCATTAAGGTTTTCCCAAGTATGATTTGCACTGAGATAAGTGAAAGTTCTTTATCCGTTTTTACCCAAAAGAGGAGGGGAGGAAGGCACTGGCTTTGTAATCTCATTTGACTAAACAATTCGGTGTAGGCAATATGACATTGGTGAAAGAGTACGTAATTTAAAGGCAGTCACAGCTTCAGTCTTCCATTCCAAGTTCTTGTTTCAGACTGAAAGACAAATGGAAACATGAGTTAGCTTGTAGCAAAACACTGTTTGGAAACTCTTTAGACAAATTAGTGGGAGCCCTGACAATAAACACAGCTGAAGTTGAGAGCCAAAAGACAGAGTGGATATACCACTTGTTTTGGGTAAGAACCAACATGTCAGAAAAACCACATGGCAAAATCTCAGATTCTAAAGACAACATGGACTGATCTTGAGATTTACCTGACAAACTGGGACGTGGAGAGCTCTCCTCTCCCAGTTTTGAGCTGCTTATCCCACTTAGAGCAGCGCCATGCCTGACACAATGGCATACTTACCTTTTCAAGTAGGCATGGACGTTGTCATAGCCATGGTACTTGGCCAGATAGACCAGGACACCTGTAGCACATCGGCCATCTCGCTGTCTGCAGAAGCTACAGTTGCAGATTCCACGACATGGTGGGCACCTCCAGGTCTAGATAAAAGACAGACAACAAGCCTTTTTAACTGAACTGGAATGCCAGACATGATTCACACCCGCAACTTAAAAGAGGGCCCTGCTCCGCACCGAGTTCTGCAGTGAACATCAGTGCTGCAGAAGTTGCCTAAACCAGTGCAAAAGTACAAATTCTTCAGTCTGTAAGGGATTAAACTCTCCTTTGCCTGCCTTGCACATAACCACAGGAAGCATTCCACTCTGCTCAACTCCTGCACCACTTCCACAGCCCACAACAGCAGCACTTTGTCCACAATACAGTTCCTTTCCATAGGGCATTAAGCACTAATGCAAGGCAAGAGAGAACACTATTCTGATGCTCAAACACAAGAATATTTTGGCAGCTGCTCTGCTCTTGTAGTCTACTCCTGCCAATAAAGCTACGGAAGTAGTAACTACAACGAGTTCTACACAACACAAGGTTCTGGGATTCAGTTTGAATCAAACCAGGACTGCATTATGTACTACAGCACTGTAAGCAGCTTCCCTGCTAAAACTCTTTTGCTATGAGTAACCAATGGAACTCTCTGCTGAAGTTAAGCACAATAAAGCCAATATTTAAAATTGTCTTACCGGATCCAGCAACGCCGTTCTGACATCTTCCCCATACCTATTGCGGAGGCACGGCCCACAGAATTGGCCCCGTACTCCCACGCAATCAGGGTTACGACAATTTGTCTTGGTGTCTATCGTTTTTTGGCGACACTGGTGACAGGTGGATCCCTAAAACACAGGAAAAGTAGTTCAGGAAACAAGATGTTAAAGATGGCTCTTTAGTTAGGGGAATAGAGCATTTAACAAGCAATCTCTTTGGCAACTAGCAGTGCTTATCCTGAAACAGAAAACCACCTTGCAAGTTTGAACCAAGACTGTTTTAACATTGCATCTTCAGTGTCTGTTAATCACTTTCCTCAGCTGGTATCACCTAGGTACTATAGTTGTTCCAGGGTGAAAGCAAGCTAACTGGCTTGGTAAAGGCCATTCTATAAATTCAGGGAAAGATAGGAGATGACATTTCAAGATCTCAGGCATACTTCTCCCAAAAATCACATCCTTCCTCTCAATGAGAGAGAGTCTGCTCTATTTGATGCTAAACCACAAGCAGGGAATAACAAGAAAATGACTTCACAAAGTATGCATTTCACAAAGTTGGAATATACTTACCATGGCCCTGTTATATACTTTCTCTCTTGCAGATCCACAAATATTATTCAGCTCTTCCACTGTTATCTCCTCAACTGGGCGCACAATGTGTGGAAAAGCCATGGCACCACGGTGACCCCTCCTGGGAGTTCGGGCTTCATGCTGAATAGTGAAGACACAATACTTTTAGTATTAGTTTCAG
This sequence comes from Phoebastria nigripes, assembly GCA_035582835.1. Taxonomy (NCBI): domain Eukaryota; kingdom Metazoa; phylum Chordata; class Aves; order Procellariiformes; family Diomedeidae; genus Phoebastria; species Phoebastria nigripes. The sequence goes on along the minus strand of JAYKAV010000078.1, from coordinate 799,528 downwards.
CAAAAACTCTACATAAACAAGGCGGGGATCTTCAAAGCAATGCCAAAATCTCAAATACCCATCATATATTTAAACAAGAGATAACAGATCTTTGCAAAGACACATGATACGGATGCAGCTTTAGCACCTTCACTTGATCTGCCACTTTCAGGGTGCAGAAATGCTACTGGATCTTGCTTACTTCCTGCTGGAGTGCAAGAGGAAGTTATTTTTCAAGGATAAGGTGGGGGGAAATGGAGAACACATACAACACACTATTTTCTGTACTGCTTCCCAGGCCATGGCGTACTCATAATCTTGATCAACCCTGTATGAATTGCTCTGTATGAATTGCTACTTTCTTGAAGGAATACAAAACCACCTTCATGATCAACCTGCAACAGGAGAACTAGAACCTCAACATACCTCTAGGTATTCATCAGACATCTTTCTTCTTCTCACTAAGATGTACCGGTCATCATCTTCCTCTTCTGGTAAAGGAACAGGAGGACCTTCAATCAGGGACCTGGATCTTGTGTGAGGCCGAGAACTTCGGTCTGGGTTCCTCCTCAAAGCACTTCTGGGCAATGAACGTCTTGGAAGTCGCTTTGGTCCCTGGTAAAGTTTAAAAGCCCCTAATTAAATAAGCAAAAACCCAGACACAGCTCCTGTCCCTACTATGAATTCCTCCCTCTAAAGTCATGCCTTCCTTCTGTCTTTCCCAAAGATGAAGTCTCCCCCCATCCCAAATCAGAAAACACAAGGTAAAAACATCCTAGGCAAATTCATGTTGGGCATTCTGCTAGCTGCAGAGAAATAGTCAAAAGCACGTTCGTGTCCATGCAGGTATAAGATACAGTAACTCCCCCACGCAGCAGCAGAACCCGTGTCTATGAGGAGTTGCAACTTTTAGTGTTGTTCCCATCTTCACACAGCCTACAGGTAGATTAGCAGTGAAATTCATTACACTGCTGATTCACAACCCAGTCTTCTTCAAGGACCTAGTTAAGCCAAATATCAGGTTTTTTCAAGGCTCCAAGCTCGCAGAATATTCAGGCTTGAGCTTCAAAGTCTGAGCCGCCCTCCTTATCTCCAGCCTTTGTATAAACACATATTTACACAGCACCTTGTTTAGTTTTATTGGCCTGTGGAGACACCTAACCTTTATGAATTAATCTGTTCTGCTTTATACAGTAGCAAATCAAAACAGAATTGCACAATGAGGATGCCTGTTTTAGGGAGTAATAAAATTCTGGACTTGGATTTACATGGTTTATTAAGTTTTTTAATTGAAAGTCCTGTTTTGCAATGTCAGAATTTGACTCTCGGAAATCTGAAGGCAAATATAGTAAGTTTATACTTACGTGACTGACAGTTGGCAATGATTTTCTCCCACCAAAGATACCAGAAACATTTTGCAACTCTGCCATTAGTTTTGCAAGCTAACAGGGGAAAGAAAAAGGAAGCAGAGCCTTAAAAGGGTGTTTATGTGCTGTTACAGACTATTAGATTAGGGCAATTGGCTAGAAGTACCATTACTTATGGAAATGCAGTCACTATTCAACTTCTTACTTTTATGTCTTATTTATGTTCTAGTGACTGGAAGTAATTTGAAAATGCGCAAACTTACTATGTTGAAGCCCTATTCTTTAGGCTTGCGGCCTATGGATTTTTACTGAAGTACTTAGCCTATGGATTTTCACATGCCAGTGGACATAAAGTATCAGATTTAAATACTAGGAATGTAAATTCCTCTTAATGCGTTCACATAATTCCCATTACAGTTAATTTGAACAACCAAAGAGGTCCCCTAAGAGTCAAGGTGGGGAGGGGCGGAAGAAGCGGGGGCCCCCAGGGAGACATTGAGTACTTGCCATTGCTTTGTTTTCCTTTATGTTTAAAGCTCTTTTTTCTAAAAACATGGCACCCTTTTCTTCAGAGTCAGAGTCTGAATCTGGAGCAGGCATCAGCTTTTCAGGAAGAGGTTCCATCTCGCCCTTCCTCCTCTCTGATCTTCGAGGTGGAAACTTCATGGCTACTTTTAGAGGAATAGGGCATTTCTGCCTTCTCTGAGCTACCTCACTTTCAGCACTTGTATCATTCTCCTCTGAATCCGATTCCAATTTCTGTTAACAAACCAGAATGGAAGCATATAAATCCAAGTGAGTTGCTCTGCAGTTAAATACTGTTTGACAATATTTTGCTTGGGCGTGGTTAAAGAAGCTATCTGGCTGAAATCTAGACCTTTAAGTCTCCAGTCCTAGCGCTCTAGTATATTTTAAGGGGGGAGAGGAAGGGGGCAGGAGAAGAGGGGTGTGCAGGGATAAAAAACTCTCAGGGAGACCCACACTGTACTGCCACAACACATCAGAAAAAGGAGCTTGCTTTCAGTTGCAGCAGTCTTAGCTGTCACTTGCAGGTGTAATAGCAAAGATAGCTTGAGCGTGAGTGCGAGAGAGCGAATTGCCTTTAAAAGGGCTCGATTTTGCAACATATTGTATTTGGCTGTAAAAAAAGCCACTACACAGTTCTCAGCACAGGGTCAAACCCAAGTTTGTAAGCTGTCAAGAACAGTCATCTCACAGTATCAACGATATCAAGTGAAAACTTCCTTCTAGAGCCAGTCAATGAAATAATTATGAATAAAACCCCAACATTTTCTTATCTTTGAATTCTGATGCCTTGCTTACAACTTTTGCAAGAACCAAGGGTTCACTGAAGACAGAAATTAATTTCTTTAGTTAAAAGCCCATTTTGCAACAGGTTTTGACTTTTAGGTTTAGACTCAATAAGACAGTCTTATTTTGGTCACAGGTAACAACAGGCTTCCTGCTTTGTATGCGTAGACCATCAGTCTCAAACTGCAATCCTTATTTGCACAGGATTTTATTAAACCAGGTATGTAGTTCTGGTTGCCCATTATGTGTAGTTATTGATACCTTCTTCTTACATATCTATTCCAGCTTTGTCTCCTACTTATTCTCTTCACTGTTGTGTATTATTTAACTCGGACACGTCCTCTTCCAATCAGACGTTATTCTTTTCTAGTCATTCCACAGCATGTTCTGACAAACCTATTTTATGCCAAACATGGTACTACTTCTGTCTTCTCTACTAAATACCAACTGTTGGTCTTTTTAAGCAGCAGAACTGCTCTTGCACTGGTATCAAGGAAAAGCAGGATGGTGGATTTCACCACCTATCACTATTTCTCTACTGCTAAAGAAGTACAGCATTTCCTGTTACACTGTCAGAGTGCAGGTCTGACTGCATGTCAATACACACAGAAATTTTTCTCAGGTTTGCTGGAGTCCATGGGCTAGCATAACATTTCATATTGAGGAAACCAGAAATGTTAAGAGTCTAACAGAGTAACATCCAGCAAGGACAGTTTAAAGAGGTATTATATTTCAAAATCCATACGGCAGATTTTATTCTGAACTTGCAAAGCTCAGGAGCTTGGGGGCTTTTTACAGAGACAAAAAGAAAATGAAACTGTGGCTACTTAGACTGTACATTAAATTAAATAAAAYGATGCTTCTTTCTGACAACATTAGACTTTCAAGCTGAAGCTAGCATGATTTTTCAATTAAGAAGGTGTAGGAACTTAAATTTAAAATTGCAAACTAAAATCAACTGTCTTACCAATGCATCCTGAATCTCATTTTCTGAAAAGCCACAGAAGGATTCATCATCAGAGGCTTCGTCAAAAATTTTTGCCAGTTCTTCTCTAATATCCGACCTAAACTTGCATTTCTATGAAGAATAAAATAGCCTTTAACTGAAGTTGTACAGAAAGTGATTCACATTTACAAGTGCAGTATAAGCAAATAGCTTTTTTAATAAAGAAAAAAAATAGTTAAGGCATTTAACAAGGGGTTTCAGAACCGCAGCTGCAAATTATCAAGCATGTTAGGTTAGGTGACATTTCAAAGGCTAAAATAAATAGCTAATCTGTTTCCAACAATTAACACCTAGAAGCACAAGTAAAGAGTGAAATGAAATTACAGCATATAGCATAGATTTATAACTACTATACAAAAACATAAGCAGCACAAGCAGTTTTAATCGTGCACAAAACATTTACTAGCTTTACATTTTTGCAAGCTTTACTAGCACTGCACATTCAGTTTTATTTGTTCTTGTACTGTACTTACCGTGTTTGCAAAATTATCAGAACCAAAACTGTCACAACTGTCATCAGAGGATGAGGATGTTTCCATGGGAATCAGTTTCGTATTTCGGAATGCTGTTAAGTTTTTCCTTCCTGAACAACCTCGGTGCTGCAAAAGGACAGCGGCAACACCGTTAATAAAAGAGACCTACTGTAGCACACTAGCTTTTAAGAACATCCTTAAATTGAAGTTTGGCAAGTTTGAACATTTTAGGATGTTTAACAGTCTTGAATACAAGTCAGCAGAATTATCATCAGCTTTGAAATAATTCCCAAAGTTAGAAATGGGAATAGTTTCTGCTCTCATACATAGATGAGTTATAGATGAGTTTTGTTCGGTATTTACAAATACTTGTTTTATGCAAACAGCCAAGTGGAAATATACACAAAAATCATATCCTTCCCCACTCATTATAGATAATGCTGGAAAAAAGTACAAGTACACAAATAGTACCTAGAAACCTGCTTTGATTTATTAATTACTTTTAGTTTGAGGCAAACACTAAATACACTGCAGCTGTTAAGGAAGGGACTAAGGATCATATCCACAGAAAAGAGGAGCTTTGAAGCAACTGTTCTAGACACAACAGCTTGCTGTTTTGTTAATTTTATTACTAGGTTGAAATACCTTTTTTGATGGGCTTCAGATTTTCATTTCCCAGGGAACGGTTCTACTGGCAATGACCCATTTTACCTCCCCAGGGTGGCGGCGATGACCCGAAGACCAAGCCTGCTGCACCCACACTTAGATGCTGCCCAAGCCGAGCACTCTAACCGTTACCAGTTCACAGGCCCCGCCGACTGGGCCAAACATTCTATAAACACGGTTTAAACAGTAAGAAGCCAGAGTAATTTGAAGACCTCCCTCCTCTCCCCAGCACCGTTCAGCACACCGYCCTTCGCTGGAGCGGCACCGCAGCACCCCTGCGGCTTGCCCACGCCTCAGAGTTTTGCTGGTGCTGGCGAGGAACAAAAAAAACTTCCCGGCCCGGCCTGGCAGGGATGCGGCCCCAGACACAAAAGGGGCCGTTTCTGGCGTCGCCTGCCGCGGCTGAGGGACCGCCCGGCCGGAGAAACTCTGCCGCGGCAGGCCGGCCTGCAGCGGAGGGCCTCCAGCACGGGGCCGGCCAGCACTGTCAAGCCCAGCCCAGGGGACCCGGGATCGCCATCGGCACGCAAACACGCCTTCCCCGCTCGGGCGCGGCCGCCGGCACGGCCCCGCACGCCGGCCAGGGGCGCGGGCAGCTCTCCCCGCCTCCCGCTCCCGCTCCGATGGTGCCGCCCCCCCCCGCACACCGCGGGGCCGCCCGCCTCCGCCCCGCTCCCCCGAGACCGTGGGCTCTACGCCTGCAGAGCGGGGCCGCCTCCCCCCTGCCGTGAGGTACCTTTCCCCCGCAGCAGCCCCCCGCGCGCCACGGCCCAACGGCCGCCCTCGCGCCCCCAGTCGTAGCGGCGGCCGGGGCAGCTGCGAGGCGGGAGCGCTGGGAGGCTGGCGCCGGGCCGGCTGCCCCCCGCCACAACCGCCTGCGCCCCGCCGAGCGCGGCTGCAAAGCCGGGCCCCCTATCCCAGCCAGGCGGGCGAGGGCACCGCCGTGCGCGGGGCGCTCCAGCGCCACGGTGGGGCAGGAGGCCGGGTCTGCCTGTCTGCGTGGCGGGGCTGCCCCCACGTCGCTCCCCCTGGGGTGCCCGGCGAGCCCCAGCCCAAAGACTCGCCCTGCCCGACCCCACCAGCCTCCCCGCAGCCCCGTCCGTGAGACCCCGCAGGGGCCCGGGAGAGCGCGGCTGCAAGCGCCACAGCCCTGCCGCCGCCAGCAGCACGACCCGCAGCCGTGCCGCGAGCCTGGCGGGCAGCCCCCCGCCGCGGGCAGCGCTCACCTGCGGGCACGGCGGACCCATGCTGGCAGCGGCAGGGCGAGCACCGGGGAACTGAAGGTTCGCGCCAAAGCGGCTGGGACCGCGGGGGGCGGGGCCCGGCGGCGCCTTTCCCGCGTTGGCGCCCGCGTCCTGGCAGATGCAGCTGACACCCCGCCTCGGGATCGGGCACCCGGCGTGCCCGCCCCGCGCTCGCCCGCCCGTCCCTGCTGAGGAGCTCGTTAATTCTCCCGGGACGCCCCCGGAGGGACTAGTGCGGGGGTCCTATGTTTTTTTTTCTATTCGCGGTGCGGAGTTTGTGGAGCTGCAAGGGCCTGGCCCTGTGGCGCGAAAAGCTCCCGGTCAGAACACCGCGGGACTCGCGTGCCAGAGGGGAGGGGCGCGTGCGGGCGCGCCAGGGCCGCCCCGTGCCGAGCCGGCCCGGCGCGATGAGGGGCCAGGGCCCCCCGAGCGGGGGAGCCCACGTAGTCTCTAACTCTCTTTTTCTCTCTTTTTAAAATCTTTTAATTTTATGGGTCACACCTGGGTTTGTTTCCACCCCTGTGAAGTAAAACCCCCAAACCTGCCAGTTTTCAGGGGCAGAGGGGGTTTCTCCACAAAAGAAAGGCAGGGGCCTGCGTCCCGGCTGTCCCTAGGGCTGGGGCAGTCTCCGCGTACCCCTTGGGCACCCAGCACCCCTTGGAGCCTGCAGAGCATGAGGCTGCAGCGGCCCTGCGTTCAGCAGTGCCTGCCAAGCAGGATAGTAAAAGTGCACTTCATTAAAAAACCCACCCAGCAACACGCACGCTCTCCCGCGCTGCCACAGCAAATGAAGCGTTATTTGCCAGTGCACCACGAGCGCAGCTCAGAGTTAGGAGTGAGATCGTGGGTGACGCCCGTTGCCTCTGCTCCCTTGGGAGTACAGCACTCCAAGAGGAGTTTAGAAGGAAGTTGGCTGCATTGCTCTTTCCAAACAAAATATTACTTGAAGACAGGCCAGAAGAAAACAGATCACCAGTCATTGTAAACCATTTTATGTAACGTTTGTAATATCGCATTAAATCGAATACAGCCATTAAACACAGCAAAATAACTGCTGCGCAACCGGTATTTGGTGGCAATCGTAACGGGAGAAGCCCTGAAGAAGCTGTATGGGATTTGTGGCCCTGGTGTTTGCTATAATCCTCTGTTTATCCTGTGGTTTGAGCAGGGCTCAATACCAGTGCAACTGTAGCTGCTCAGCATTTCCAGGTGCCTTCCTGACAGCAGGCGAGTCCCTGCTGCAATCGGCACGGGGGAAGGAGGCCCCGTGCACATGCAGCCCACACGCAAACCTGCGCCTGTGTAAAGCAAACCACGAATCATCTCTAAGCCAAAGCCTGTAAATAGGCAACAGCACAATTAGAGTACAAGAGCCCTTGCAGAGGTTTTCTATTTTCTGTGGGCATTATTCTTCCTGCACGTGCTGCAATTTGTTGTGTAAAAGAATCTCCATTTTAAATAAGCCCATAATTACATACTTACCTGCACCGCTGGCTTCTCAGCGCACGCACAAAAGCAGATGAACTAAACCTGGTTCTCCGGAGACCAGACCACACTCGATTCCTCTAAATCCGCATTAGTGGAGGATTGCCACCCAGATGGTTTCCAACCAAGACAGCTCAGTTGGGAAGGGGGAATGTTTCTTGAATTTTGATGTAGTTTTACTTCTTTCAGAAAAAAAATCTACAAATACTAATTTACTTAAACGGAAGAAGAGATCCAGTTTCTCAACAGTAACAGCCCTTAACATCTTGAATCATGATTATCAGGATTTTACTAGAAAAGTAGCCAACCTTCACAGCTTTTAAGAGCATCATATGAAATGTTATGGAGTACTGATGGGGCTAGCTGAATCCATCCTTCAGACTGTAGTTAATTTTCCATTTAATGCTTAATGGAAACAGCATTCTTCAAACAACATATGTAGTCAAATGGCCTTAAAATTAATAGGCCAGAGCAGGGACTTTATGGGGAAACCGGACAGGACATTTTGTGAACTGTATTTTCAGCTTTTTTTTTTAATACGTGAAAAGGCTTAATTTATTGAAAATTGTGTATGTCAGCTCACATATTTTACAGAGGAGTGGGGAGAAGGGGGCAGGAAAGGGAGAAGAAAAATGGGAAGTATGTGAAGGGCAAGGGCTTCCCTTCCTACGGTACAGTGCAGGGTACCGGAAAATTAAGGTCTGTAACTCAGGAGATGGCTGTTGTGATCTGCGCCGCTGTCATTTCTCCTGTTTTCATCTTCATGCCCTTTGCACCCCTGTTCTACCCTGCAGGGCCCAAATGCCCTTGGCGGATGGGCAGAACAAACTTACCAACTGGCTTTACCACAACGGAAAAAGTTTCTTAATGTTTGTCGAGGTGTAGGCAGCGCCACTGGCCTACATCCAGCTATTTACAATAGCTGAGGACATGCAAAGCTGAACCCAGGTGAGCATTGCATTTTCAGCCACATTTAACTCAAATTAGGCTAATGTGAGTGGAAGAAAACATCCCTGCCCGTTTGGTCCCCCAGTCCAGGTCCTGCATGGCCTGTCCAGTGCTACCAGCCTCTCTGTCCCCCCTGCTGCCCAGCTGTGGGGCAAGCTCACCCCTCAGGGCTCAGGTGTCAGCAAAGATTATCTGGAGTATTTTATCAGGTGTTTCCAAGAAGATAGTCTCTTAAATTCTTGTCTTTCCTTGAAAAGAGTTGTCAGTACATGGTAGTGGCCCTTGGAAGACCTGCTAAGGGAATCGGCTGAAATTACAGAGGGACATGCAGTAGATTGAGCGTGCAATGCTTTCTGCATCCATCTAGGGGAATCGAAGTTGTTTACATATTAGGAGCTTCAAGCAGTAGCAAGGACATGGACCTCCAACAACAATAGCTCCATTGTCAGAAACAGTAAATGTGACCTTTGTTCCCCCGGGACGAACCACAGGCGCTGTCCTGCACGTCACCCCGCAGATTTCGGCTGTCGGCATTGCAACACAGCTTTTCTCTCTGGAGGCAGGGCTCCTGCTGCCTCGTCCCTGGCTCTCCTACACACTTCCTATCTTAACTATGGACCACACACTTCATGCTCTAGTTTCCCTTTTTTTTTTTTTAAATTGGGGCAATACATTTCTACCTGCCTAAAATAGCATGTGGATACATGAATTAATGTTTGTGTGATGCTAGTAATTACTGTGATGGGACATGCACAGTGACACAGATTTATAGGTGCGAGTATTTCAGTGGAAAGGGAGAGTTTGGATTCTCACGACCGCGGAGTACCTGTAGCACAATGCAATAGCACGTATCTTAGCTCCATAGAAAAGAATAAGATTGCAGCCACTAATGACAGTAATTAAAAATTTCTGTAAGAGCTGTCCAATCACCTCTTCATCTGAGCAAATTATAGTGTGTTATTGAAACCGTTAGTGCAATAAAATGAAGCTAAAAACATTCTGCATTAAAATAATCAGACATTGATTTATGATGTAAATTGTAAATCGGTAACCTATAACACACACTAATTGTTTTTCTCTCTCTTGAAAGGTGTGTTTCTGTAAAAGATCTGATCAAGCATATGTATTTGTTCACATGTCACCCTCCAGTGGCTAACACTACTATACAAGACATAATAAGGTGTCTAATCAGGTAACCTGCTATTGACTGCAACCCAGAAAGGACACTTGTTCTTATACAGAAGCAGGAGGATGGCCACTTTTAGACATTTAATTGTAGTTAGACCTCTACATGTTTGCTGGACGTTAACTTTTATGAAGTACTTTTTTACTGTAAATACTTTGACATTGTGCTCTGATAGGTAGAACCAGAATTTGTACAATAATTGTAAATTTAAATATTTAGCATGTATAATCAGTTTATAGCCAAGACCAACTCTACCAGCTCCACAAAATACCTCCACAATGCAATTAGTATCTTTTTCCTTTTTTCTCTCTCCAAGGAAAAATATATTTTCCCCTTTTAATTTAACAGGTTTGTATCTCCTTGTCCTTATTAGTAAAGGCTGGGTGCAAATGCATCCTGCATGTTGAATTGAAGGTGGTCATGTCTGATCCTATTTGATACCGTGTTTCTTTGACAAACTGGCGAGACCGTAAAATGGAAAGAATAAGAGATGGAAATCCAAAGGAATAAATACAGCCCAGGGAGAGAAAAAGTGCAGTTGATAAATGCCTCTAGGAACCTATATTCATCAGCCCACTAAGAGAATGGCTGAAATGTGGTCAGTTTTGATAGAAATCTTAATGATTATTCCAAGTATACGTCTTAGCAGATCATTCGGAGCCCAGAGTATTGTGATGCACATTATGGGAATGTAATTATAATGCTCATTTGAGTATCCTGTAGCCATTCCACAAAATGCGTAGCAAACAATGTTGATCAAAAGTAGCTGTTGTTGATATGCAGTAGCCACTTTTAAAAGCTCAAGATCCCAGACCTTTCACTCTTGGACTTTGATTTATATTTCCCTTTGAAAACACAAAATAGATTACGTCACATCATAAAGGAATTGCTTACAAAATGTTCTGCAAATGCATAGCTGTGGGAAACAGGAGGCTATCAGAAAAAATAATCAAAAATGCTTACTGCAGTCTGTTTTTTTGCCCTTTTATATAAGCTTTGCCACTGCCTCTTTGTGAATGTTGATTTGCATCGCCTTCACCAGCCTTCAGCGAGATGCAGTTGCTGGGAGAGGATGGAAGTGGGGGGACAGGCGGTGGCTTAACCTCTCTCCTGGCAGCTCCCTCAGGAGGGAGGAAGGTGGGCGGACAGGTAGAAAGCCTTCCCTGGGGCTCGCTACTGCCTGCCGGGGGATCCCCAGGGCATACCTCAAGGTTTCAGGCCCTTGTGTTTTTTCACAGCATGAAATGGGGAAATGCCCTCTGTCTGCTGCAGGGAGCCCTCACCTTTCTTGCTAAGACAGGAAAACAAATGTATATGTTGAGCCCCAGGTATATTAAGCCACTTCATTCTACATAGCACAGTGTTCGTGTCTGTAGTCCATCAGCACCTTCAAAACTGCCTCGTGTAGGTGGTGCTGGGGTGGGAGCTGCAGAGAGGGGCTGCACACTTTAGCCCCGGCTCTCAGCCACCCCAGGCTGCCGCTGCCTCCCGGCACTGTTCCTCTGTCCTCTGAGATGTTCATCTCAAATGCCCCGTGTTTACACGTCCTCAAACGTGATCTTGGCAGACCCTTATTAGTGTTATTGCTGTAATAGACTTCTTCTCCATAACCTCTAACTTTTTGCAACAAACYGGCTTGAACTGCTAAGCTTTGGCACTTCATTAGATAAGGAAATTATGTAAAAACCCATCTATGGTGGACACATATACAGAAAATAATTCTGTCAGATGTAGTTTTCAGAGGTAGCACAGCTATTTGGTTCCATTTTAGTGACGTGAGATGTCAGGAGGTCTCTGGGTTTGGGGTTTTTCCACAATTACAAAAGCAACTGCTCGTCTTTCCCAGCCTAAAGTAATAATAAAAATAATAATAAGGTCAAAGTGCATTCTCTAGCACAATCCAAAAAATCAAGTGCTTATCTTTGATGCATGGTCCAGTATTCTTGGCAGCAAGTTTATAGAAAGTCTTAAAATACTTGAGGTTTGATCCTCAGCAGCATCAGCTGAGCTGGAAAGGAGGACAGTGGTAAGGGGTGCCCCGGCCAGGGGCTGTTGCTCTGAGTTTGGTGGGAGGGGGGATGCAGAGGGTTTGGGCAACTTCTGCTCCTTGAATCAGCTCAGCAAATTGCTAAATCATGGTCAGTGTATGGGGTTTTGGTGTGTGCCCAGGGAGGGTGGCGTTGCTGCCAGACATGGCCAATTGCTAGAAAATAATCAGTGGGAGCAGGTTAGAAAGAGCAAAACTGCAGTAGCAAATATTTTCTTTCAGAAGTAAACAATGTCCAAAACCACCTGTCCCTGTTTCACACCGACGCCAGCGAGAAAGCAGGTTCTCACAGGGGTTAGCTCAGCCGTGGCAGCGCTGGGGGGAGGCGCGAACAGGCGCTCTCCTCTCCCAGCTGAACAGGAACTGGCTTTGCTTTCTCTAGCATTTCAGCAGCAATGACACTCATGAACCCCCACCCTGAAAACCACCATTCCTGGGAGCATGGCAGTGTTTTGTCTGCTGGCATCACTGAGATCCGGGTGTAGATGGGGAGACAGAGGGGCCACTGGTGTCCCCCCTGCTACAGGCAGGTCTCAGCAGCATCAGCGCAGGATGACCAGGTCCCATGGTCATCCCATCCCACCYGGTCAGTATGACCAGATCCCCCCCAGCACAGAAGAACAACGCACTGTGGCGGCAATCGGACAGGCTGAATCCCTGGCAGCTGCATTCCCCAGCGAAATGGGGTTGGACGGCCACCCCATCTCCCCTCTCTGACCATTATCTCCCTGACGAGCACACCACAGGCATAATGTTTTGGTGTGTGCTTTGAAATCAATACCAGGCCAGAGCAACAACTAGAAATGTTGCAAGAGAGAGATTACAGCGCTGCCCAAATCAATCACTGAGCTGGGTGAAATTCCTGCCCAGGCCATAAAAAGTGACCTCTGCAGCTCCGCTGCTCCGGGATGGATTGACAGTCTACTCATGTCACAAAGGGTTAGGGTGAGGAACAGCCTGGGTTGTTTATGATTTTGGGGCCCCTTGGACTGTTCAGTGGGCTGTCACCTCTGTGACAATCACCCTTCTGTGAATTTGCAAAGGCTCCATGGGAAAAGGAAGGGCTTGTGTGAGGGGTTGAGCTGGGAGACGGGTTATTCTGCCGTTTCATCCTCCCCCTTTCAGAAATGCCGTTGGCTGTGTTGAGCAAGCTGCACGTGGGCAGCCCCCTTGAGCCCGGGCTACATGTGAACAAAAGTGGTCTGTGTTTGCAGGACTGGGCAATGTTTTTGCTCCAGGGAGTCTCACATTCACATGCTGCCCGCTATGCTTAGGAGCAGAGTTTCACAGGTGCTGGAACCACCAGCTGGTTTGCAGCACAGCAGCACACATGCCTCCGACCTGCAAGACACAGGGAACATGCGCCTTGAGAGCGCGGTTGCTTGGCCTCTTCCCCATGCAGCACCGCGCCAGGCTGCTGGGCTAGCTGTTGGTCTCTCTGCAGACTGGGTCCCCAGGACACTTGCCTCTTACGACCAGTCCCTCTGACAGTAGCGGCAGGTACCCCAGCGCTGCTGGGGAAATTTGTGTACTTAGGAAGCTAATATCCAGCAGGGTCAGACCCAGTTCTGGGACACCTTGCCGAGATAAAGAAGAATGATCACTAACCTCAGTGTTAAGTGCCTGCTCTCCATCCTCCTATTTTTCTTTTTTTTTTTTTTAAAGACATCCTTAGGTATATGGGAAAGACAAAAAAAAAAAAGCTTAAAAAAATTGAACCACACATTTTGTTGGCAGAAAAAGAAAGAAGTCTCACCATCATTTTTGCTCATGCCATGAGGACATCAGCTGCGGGGGGAAGCCTGTAATATTTCAGAAAACCAAGGACTSTGATGCTGAGGTTAACCTGCTCTTCCTGTCTGAGCTGAGCACCGCTTCCTCCCTCCCAACCCACCGGCTAGGTTAAGAACTAACGGCTGGAGAGAGACTCTGCTGTTCACCCTGAAACCTTTCTGCCGATGTCTGGCATCCAGAGGGAGCAGGGCAACTCTTGTGATTCCCACAAGATCCAGAGTAAAATGTTGCTGAATGAACAAACAGATTCTGGGTAAGCTCTGGCAGTCAGAGTCTCGCACTTTAATTTAAAAAAAGAAAAAAGAAGAAAATTTGTATCTGATTTTGTAAACATTCTCCCCATTGGATGCAAATACTCACTCACTTTGGACGTCCAGTTCTGAATTTGCCTTCATGAGTTCTCCGCTATTTTTCATCATCCATTCCAGCAGCCATCCCAGAGCTGGCTTCTTATAATTCAGAGCATTTTAAACTGTGGAAAAGGAAAATGCATGTACCTTTTGGGGTTAAGAAAACAGCAACATCAGTGCATGGAGATACGAAGACCAAGAGAAAGAGCCAGGAAAACAAGGGGCGGCTCTACAGCAGTGATATTTTGTGCCACTTGCAGAGTCAGCCATGGAGGGAGGGCATAGCACTGTCGAGGATATGTGTATGGATGGAGGGCAGTGTGTCCAGCTCCTAGTGTGCATATCTAGGCATACTGGTACTTAAATATGATTGGCTTTAACAGACTTGTAAGAAAACCCTAAGAAAACGCAGCACGGCTCCTTTCCAAAGAGCAGACATTTGCTGAGGTGTAGTTGCCCAAGACAGTCTGATTTTCCACATTGCTGTGCACAGTCTTCTAGCTGCGTGTTGGTAAAACATGGAAATAAATTGCTTGGCTTTGTAAAGTACTGGGGGGTGAAAATGTAAGCACATTTTGACTTACAATGAATTATTACCAAGATAGGGAATAGCCACATTAAAAGTGATAAAAATGAGATGGAAAACTAGATCTTGCTGAGACTTTTTTTTTTTGACAAGTTCATTCACTGTTGCTTTAACCAGCGATGCCGGTGCAGCAAGAGGATTTCTAATCAGTCACCATTGCATGATTGTTTAATTTTAATAGGCATGATCAATACCATCCGCTCCTCCTTTAAATGCTAATGAACACTTTAATACAACAGATGTGGACAGACAGTACATTGCAGATTAAAATTAGGCATAGCATTAAATTGCTTACAAACAGCAGAGGAATCCTGCTGGACATCTTGACAATCAACCACAGGCAGCTGATAAATCTTGAATTGCCACCACCAGCCCACAGCGTCTGCTGGGTAGGGCCTTGTTTCCAGATTGTACAACTACACTGCCATCCTCATCACCCTGGAAGAGAAATGTACCCTTCCAAACTCTTGCAATCTCTTTCTAGGATTTGTGCAGGCCCAACTGTGAAACAAGATTTTGCTTCCTGAGGTGCATATCCAAATTTTAATAACACAAGCACATTTCTAGCAAGTGCTCTCAGGTGCAGTTACTATCAGCGGGTATCCTCCAGCCCATTTTGGTCATGGCAAGAAACGTTAGGGAAGGATCCCCAACCTAGACAAAATGCCAGTCTCCCGCTAAGTTGTGACAGAGAGACATCCAGTGGTGGATTGTCCATGTCCCCCAAATTAGTTGTCAGGTTCAGTAAACCAGGGCCAGCAGCTGGGTTACTAACTAGCTTTCAACCAGTTTGAAGCCACAAGAAAGCGGCAAGCTTTGTTATCACAGAGCTTCATGTGCAGCCCCATTCACTTCCAGGTAAAGCTTCTTACTATTTTTTCTGCTCTTAACTGTTGGCAGAGGAAAACGTGCTTAAATGACAGAGATCCAATTCCTGACACCTGGTATCAGTTGTGTCCTGCTCCGTTGGTTTTGGTGGACCCTGTCCTGAATTCATGAAATGTGAGTCCCTGTTCACTCTGGTAGGTGTTGGGAAACCCACTACAGGGCTCAGCCCTCATTGGGGCTGGTGGGAATCAGAGGGAAGAGTGGCCTTCATGTGGAGCAGGGAATTTATATGTCCTTTTGAACGTCCAATGACGGGGCTATGGTGATGGGGGTTATCAAGGGGGTGACGTGCCAGCAGCTCCTCCAGCATCGCTCACAACTGCATGCCAGAGAGCACCGCTTGGCATGGATAGTATGTAGCACCTTGTTCAAAGGCATCTCTAATTTACAGTTTCTTGGCTTTCAGAGGGTACCATGCGTTGCTTTGGGTTCAGCTTCCTTTATGTGTTTCTTCCTTTTTTTTTCCCCTCTTGCATCTTGGGAAACTCTAACTTTTTTTTTTCCCCCTTTTTAATTGTGTGAAATCAACTTGGAGTGAAAAGGCCAAGAAGAAACTTTCTGATGACAAGTGAGTCTACAGCTGTGTCTTTGTTCTCGGTGGAGCTAAAGACCACATTAATCAGAAACTTTGCTGACCTTGTCTTTACTACCTGAAGACTGAAAGACAAAAGCGACAGAGTCTGGCCACATTTAAAAATTCAATTAAAAAATGCCTGCTGCCCAGGGATAAACATTATCATAGACCGCAGTGGGGTTAGATGTAACTATGGTAAAGGCAATGCCTTTTTCTCCCTCTATTTTTATTTTTTTCCCCAAAAGAATAAAGCCTAGTTTTTGTTTCTCCTTCTGATTATGACAACTGTGTATGTGACGGAGTGTGCTCAGTGGTGTCGGGTAGCTGGTGTCGGGGCTTTTATTAAAGAGCGAGGTGAGAAATTCCTGAGAGGGGATGGCAAGCTGGAAGTGGAGAAGTGAAGCTACTGGAATGGACCTGAAGAAGAATCTCCCTGCGTTCCTGTTTTTTCAGACTATGCTGGTCTGATAAAAATACTACCTCTTCCTACAGCCCTGGCAGAAGCAGATTGAACAAGGGGTGAGGAGACCCTGCTCAGAGCCAGACTCGGCGTCTRGAGACATAAGCGAGGCGAGGGGAGATGTAGCAGCACAACTCCTTCCCTAAGGATGAAACGGAGAACCTTTTGTTATGGCACCCAGCTGTGCCTTACTGATTTTATTATTGAAATATTAAGCAAATCARTGGATATCCAGTCAGCTGAGAACAGGAGCAGCCAAAGGGAGGGTAGAAAATCAAATGAAATCCGTCGGCGCTGACCGTGACAGGAGGAGAGGCGGGCAGCTCTCCCCTTCCGCTGGCAGGCCCCGGGCCGCACCGGCCAGCGAGGGAGGTGGCATCCCGGCTTCGGTGCAGCAAATTAAATAGGAGCGGGTGTATCTTCTCTAGGTTGAACGTTCAGTTAAATAACAGGGCAAATTCCTCCCTCAGAACGTCCTCCGGCCTCGCCAGCTCCCCCTGGGCCTCTCCTTCCCTGGCTTGCCGGCTGTCTGCCTGTGGGGCTTCTTTGCATGCTGCACCTTTATCCACCCCCCCTCGCTGACTCTGCTCTCCCCTTCGCCCCTCCTGGGCTCGCTCTCGCCCTGTGGGGGCATGCCCGGGATGGCCTTGGTCTGGGGAGGGCTGCGGGGGTACCTGCGGTGCTGGGAGGCCGGGGGGGCCACTGGCGAGGAAGTCCTGCAGGCTCTTCCCGAGTGGCGAGGGGGCACCGGGGAGCTGGTCCCGCTGCGCCGCCCGTCCGAGGAGCTGCAGGAGTTACCGCTGTGCGAAGTGTTCCTGCCTTTGCCGGCAGACCTGTCCCTCTCCGAAGGGGTGTCGGAGGCCGTGCTGGAGGTGCTGCTGCCTTTCGAGTTCAGGTGCAGATTCGAGAGGTTTCTCATCAAACCGTGCGAGAGGGGAGAGGAGTTTCTGGAGTGGCTGATGGACGTGAACTGGTAACTGACGGGACCGCGCGTCCTCCTCACGGCAGCGGCGTAGGAGTCCTGGCTGCGAAGGTAGGGCAGGTAGTGGGTGACGGTGGTTGGGCTGTGGGGGTGGCCATGCTGGAGAGAAATGGCTTTCGCTATTTGGTGCATCCGCAGCGTCTGCATCCACTGGCTGTCGATGCCTGGCAGGGAAATGGAAACGGAGTCAGCTTTCTGTGAATTGATTGAAAACCACTCTCTGGTTTACCGAAGGTGTGAGGTTAGGTACCAGGGTTTCTCTCGGAAGAACCTCAACATATTTCAAACCACCCTTTCCCTCCCAGCCTTGCAGCAAATAGTCCTAGGTTTGGGTATGTTCAATGTTATGGTTGAACATAATGTTGGACTTTTAAAATAGCAAGGATGCAAATATTTCTGATGCCAGTGCAGATTATGGAGCTTAGACTAGAAGACACTTACTGAACCATCCATTTGGCTGTTCAGGTGGGTTCCCATTCCCAAGTGCCTCCCAGTGTTTTTAACCCAACCTGGTTTTAAACATTTCCTGTGATGCTCTTGGCAGCCTCGGCAGATTTCTCCCCAGCTTTCATTGCAAAAGAGCCTGGAGACCTCCAGAGCAGGCATGGAGCGGGCACCCCAAGGTGCCGGCACCACTGCAGCATCGCCCTCCACCTGCGTCTCTCCCAGCTGGCATGGTCACGCCGTTCACAGCCGAGCGCAGAGATGGAGGCGGTGCAGACCCCAGTGTAAATCCCTGCTGCGGCAGCCAGACTCACCTCGTCTTGCTCCATTTTCTCTTCAAACTGCTACACACCACAACAACTAGAGCCACTTCAGTTGTTATTATTGCTACAAATTCAGAAGTCAATCCACTTTGCATGCTCCAGATACTGAGTCTAAGCCCCAGCTACACCGCTCTGTCCGGCTTCATGCAGAAAATCAACTCTGTATGTGGAAAAACCGGTGAGGCAGCAGGCTTCAGCCAGGATAGCTCAGACAGTGCTTAACTGTGAGTGATTCAGGGTATTACAGTTCCCTCACACCTACCGTCACAGCCCCAGGGTCGTAACAAAAGTTGTAGCTCCCAGAGATCAGACTGAAGCACTTTTGAAAGTCAGTCCTGTGGTTTGCATGAAAGCCTATAGCAAATACAACAGTTGTAAATTTTCCATTTGAACTGCCAGGGCTGCCTGGTTTGCTACTTTATGGGTAGAGCAGAGACCAGGAATTCCTCTTATCTGAGGCCACAGCTCTGGCCAAAAACCCATGGGGAGCAGCTTAAATAATTTTGCTCTAGAGAGATTTGAATGATTTGCCTTAAAGATTGCGAATACCATTCCAACAGGAAAGCTAACCCCACCAGCTTGAAGCAGCATAAATGCGACCGAAATGTTATTATCTTCAACAGAGGACCCCAGCTCCTCTCTCGCCTTTTGCTGGTTTTCCAGGGAAAGACTCCCTATGCCGTGGGCCCTCCTCCTCTCACTGCAACGCTGCATTGGCTGTGGGGAGTTTTGTGGGAGCTGGGTAGCGGCTCTGTTCTCGTTAGGATTGCTCCTATTAAGATGTAATGGATGGTCTCTTCCATTCCTCCTTTCCCCAGTCTTTGCTTGAATCCCGAGAGATTTAAATCACTTCAACTTAATGTCAAATATGTCAAAAGGAAACTGTCTTTCCTGTCAAAGTGCGAGTGTGACACCGCCACAGCCGATAGCTCTGGCTGCACTGAGAGATGAACCTCCTTTCACAGAAAGACAGATGGGAATTGCCTTCTCTGCTTCTTAACCTCCTTGAAAGTCACAGTTGCAAAAGAAACATGCATGCTGAAATGTACTTGCTAGACACCATCTCCTCTGCCATTCCCCCATGCCCTCCTACCAAGGCTGTGGATGTAAAACACAGACCTCATAAACGTGGAAGCAGCAGGCTCAGGACTTCAGTTTGGGTCTTCTTTTGTTATCAACTCGCAGGTGGCCACCACATGCCCTGTGGGACCAGTGCCGATGCTGTCCTGAACRAGGGGCTTCCTTCAGCTCCTTCAGGCTGTTCAGTCCCTGCTCCTTACGGCCAGCCGCGGTCACCAGCCCAGGGACCAGCTGCCCAGCAGGGACCTCCCAGTATGCCCTGTGGGGCTGCCTCTCACCTCTCGTGGGCTGGGGAGCTTCTCCCTCATATGGTCTCTGAGCCACCAACTCTGTACAGTGAATTAAATGCTCTACGTGGCAGCCCACAGAGGTAGTACCTTCACTGCTGGTTATTTTAGCCTCTTAGACAGGTATTACCCTTACCTTTGTGCTTGGATTTGGTGGTGTTTTAAACCTGGGGTAGATGGTCTGGTAAAGAAGACAGGCCAGAAGGTTTGCTAGAGCTGAGGCACAGCTTTCACGCTGGCTGGTAACCCGCCTCCTCTGAACTGTGCCTATTCACTTGGGTGCTGACAATACATTAGTGCGTTCGTGTAACTCCTCCATGTGCCAAAGGGACAGACAAGCTCTCCCACTGCTCACCGCAAAAAAATGAAAGCAGCTCGGCTTACTGTGGCAGAGCCACCCTGTGAAGATACAACACCACACTTTGGTATGGCTGTATGGCTCATCACCCTGAAACCAGGGTAACCTCCATCAGCAGAGCTAATCTGCAGTGAAGATGTATCTTTTAGGACAGCTCTAGGTCCCATCTGCATTACAAAACACAGTTGTGTTGCAAATGGATCACAATTGCTTAGGAATAAGAGCACCCATTTTAGATGTGTCTGTAGTCTAAACCCAGCACCTCTCAGTTCTTGAGGCCATTCTTCTACATTTGGCAGTAGCGTACAAAATTGAAGTTCACCCTCCGCTGACTGGTATCTTGTTCCAGCTCCTGTGCTGCCCCTCAGCTGCCCTAATGCAAACATTTCTGCAGCCCTACTGTGAACTCAATCAGAAAAACAGCTTTGGCTAACGAACACCTTTACAAAAAGGACAGCAGATCTTAAAGGCAGAACTGTGCTGGAGTCAACTGAGTTGAGTTTGACTATGCCAGCGGCGTACTTTAGTTAGGAAATGAAGACTGCAGTGTAGAGCCCACTGTATTATTAAATGTATCTCACTGAACAAGTCAAGCCCCAGAAGCCATAACAAACACTATTCCAGAAGTCAGATAACGATGAGCCAGGGCTGGCTCAAACGGGCAGGCTGAGCTGTGGAAGAAGAGTGCAGTGGGAAGATTTCCACTCTTCCTCAAGCAGAGCGGGATGTCAGGAGCACCTATAGGGTCTGCCAGGCTGGCAGCATGTACCTGTCAAAACAGCGTATCGCCCACAGGGGACTTTTTGCCACCCCATGTGCAGCTTCTGAGGCTACAGCCTTGGTATGTGTGTCCTCCCTGCAAGAGTGCTGGCCAGAGCAAGGGCAATCTGCACCCACACATCTCTTCCAGGAGGTGCCTGTGTGCAACATCTTTTGCCTTTTGCAACATCTGTGCAAAGCTGCCTGTGTGCTGGGTGGCCAAGAGCAAGAGGAAGGAGCTGGCCGAAGCACTCCTGCTGAGTTTGGCTTGCAGGGAGAGAAAGCCAGGATAAAAGCTGCTGAAAGCAYTGGCTCCCAAAATCCTCAAAACAGCTGTGGAAAACTCCATTATTCCCAACAGATAGAAGGTAGAGATGTGTGAGATTGTCTTCTTTCCCAGCAGATGCCTTCCTGACATCCTGGTTGAGAAACACATCTTCACCCCAGGCCC
Organism: Phoebastria nigripes; assembly: GCA_035582835.1. NCBI lineage: Eukaryota > Metazoa > Chordata > Aves > Procellariiformes > Diomedeidae > Phoebastria > Phoebastria nigripes. The sequence goes on along the minus strand of JAYKAV010000078.1, from coordinate 778,480 downwards.
TGCACACTTTGTGTGGGTGCTATAATTCAGTCCAAATCCTTTTGCTATGCCAATACACTTGGCTCCTCAAAGCTGAGCACTCTCTTGTCTTGGTGAAGAGGGGTGGATTTGGAGGAGAAGGGCCGATTTGCCAGCTGATCCCCTGATCCAGCATCCACAAGCAGACTTTGGAGAAAAGCAGGCCTGCCATCATGGAAAGGCTACCATGGATGTGTACACATACGCCAACAGCGAAGGGAAGAAGCCTGGACCGTAGACAGAAACACCACTCCCAATGACCTACACTGGAGGAGATCAAAAAGTTGACCCAAAGCCGATTCAAGGAAGGGGTTGAAAAAGTGTCCGGATTTAAGGCTGCTTACTACTGGAAGATGTGAAGCATTCGGGGTTTTGGAGCAGAAGGATCAGAGCTCTATGTCTGCTGTTGACGTGCAACTGCAAGTGACTACAGTAGACGAAAGATTTGTAGCCAATCACCATGGACTGCTTCCAGCATGCTTCCTATAGAAGCATACAGGTCATCCCCCTTAAATCACATTGTGATATAGAACATATTACTGCCCAAAGTTTAGCCTTTAAGCTAAGTCGGACATGCCAGGGTGCTCCTGCATGTATCTACAAAGACATCACAGGGACCACAATGCCAGCTGACACTGCAAGATGTGCTCTGTTGTTGGAACAGAATAATGGCACTGACTTTTTGCTGTTCTCCCTGTATACGCCTTGCCCACGTCAGCAATAAAGTTTGTATGTACTGACTTACTTGAGTTGGATCTGCTCCGTGAATTCCCCTCCGAGTTGGGGAGCGAGGTCTGTATTATAAGCTGTACTGTCTCGACCTCGTCCTGCGCTTTCACCTTGCTCCAGCAGATAGCTTGGATGTGCCTGGTGGTTTTGGGAGCTCTGACGTCACTCTGCTCAGGAAGAACACAACACGCATGAGGACAAAATGCACAGGAGGCCATAAGAACGCACAACCCACTAAGCTCTCCTACGAGGGAACTTCCAGTAGTGCCTGGGTGGCAGCAGCGTTTTCAATATAGAGTCTGTTTTGCAAAACCACTTAGCCAGTTCTCAAGTATTTTTAGACTCTAGATAATTTTGGCTGGTATTTTGTGATTATGCTAAAAATGTGGTAGTGCATAACTGTTTCAATTCATGTACCATGTGGAGGAAAGATCTGAAGGCCTTCCTCTACAAACACAAATAGTTATATGAATGTGAGCGTCAAATGCGCAGTGCTTTCTGCTAAAACAGGTAGGACTAAGCAGGTATTTTTGCAGGGGGACCCTCCACAAAACTTTCCCAGAGTATCAAGCTCTTCAATTTGCTGTTAAGGGCCTATGACTCCTGTGAGAAACTTCAGGCTGAAAGAAAACTACTGTCTTCACTTCTGAGACAGGCAAGCAAGGTCCAGGATTTCCCTGTCTCTCCATCACTGCTTGAATCCCTGCTCAGGACAGAGCTGGAATCTCTGTTAGGCTCCTTGTGACGCACAGCATTGGTCTTTATAAAAACACTTTTGTAAGTAACTGCAAACTCTTTTTACAAAGGCTAATTTCTATCACATTAAATTGTCTTCCGGGTTTTATTTTATCTTATTTTACTCTTGACTTCTCATTTTCTTTCTTCTGTTGCTTCTCTGCTCTCCTAATTAGCACTTCATTGAAAAGGTAAAACAACATTGACCATTACACTTCAAGAAAWGGAGTTTTCGTCCTTGAGAAAAAGAGCCATCCCAGGCAGCAGTCTGAGGACATTGTCTCTGTAAACCTCATTCAGCTTTTGCTCTGAACTTTAGATTTTACAATTAATTACAGGCTGCTGAGACTTGATTATAGGACATAACAAAGCCAGAGGATGCTATTTCCACACCTCCCGTGCAGGTTTTATCTTGGATAAACAATTTTTTAATTTGTTTCTTAGAGCTTACCTCATATGTAACAACACATTCTACAGACTGGTGTTCTTCTATCCCCACAATCCATTTGTCCATTACAAACGGTGGCTGAAAAAAACATGGTGGGAGTTTTATAAGGTGCTCTTCATCTCCTGACTTGTTTCTGAAACACCCCAAAGATATTTTCAACATTTGCCTTTTTTCATCTGTTTCCATATTGTTAACATCAATACTTTTCTTAAAATCTCATGAGACAAAGCAATATATTTTGGAATTGTTTACTTCCTTGTTTACAAGAGGAAACTGAGAAGAGATTTCTATAAATAACAGACAGTAGGTAAGACAACATGGAATGTTTTCATGGGGGCATAAACCTTTTTCATTTTTGTGCATGTACAGTTTTTTTTCTGCTAGACTTACAGAAGCCAGCAAGCACAAATATCTAGAGATTCTCGGAGATATTCCCTGACAGATATAAAAATGTTAAAGTATGTGAAAAGTTAACGTTATTGTATCTAGTTATTAGTTTATTTAACTTTAAGCCTTTTTTTTTAAGGAAAAAATCAAAATGTCCAAGATTAAAATTAAACAGAAAACTATTTTGCAACAAAATAATAATAACAACAACAACAACAACAATAATAATATTGTTGCTGCTGCTGCTGTTGTTGTTATTGTTGTWGTTATTATTATTATTATTATTATTTTAAAAACACAAGTGTTGTTCCAGAAATCATTAACTATAAAAATAGTATTAGCGTGAATTAAATATGAGAATCCTTTTTGGCAAATACTCGTATTTTCACATTTTCCTTAAAATTCTGACTGTTGAGAATCTGATTTTCAGTTTTTCCTTTAGAAAAAATAACCAAAGGTTCCCCCAAAATTTTGCCCAAAAAATTCACAGTTAAAAGCATTCAGGAGTTTTGGGGTTTTTATCAGTGCACATTAGAGCAGCATTCTAATTGGTAATCAAGCTGTGTATTTTTTCATTTAGAAATTTATTTTGTTAGGTATTATCAAGTGGAGCAATAAAAACAATTAAAATAACAGCAAACAGAATGCCCTCTGCATTAACAAAGCTTCTGTTGCTTACAGTAAAAGCAGTCTAAATGCTGGCTGGTAAATATTTACAGGCAGGTTCTGAAATAAGGTAAAATGCCCAGTGACACTGAATTGCAGATGTTCAGTTCTGTACTGTCTGTTGATGGGTTTCAGTCTTTGCAACCCATTGTTGCATGAAAGAGGGAGTTTTAGAACCATGTAAAAGTTCTAAAACCATGTCAAAAAAAAAAAGAAAGAGAGAACAAAAAAAAACCCCAGACAAATCACATGAAGTTTCAAACTGGAACATTTAAATCACTTTCTTCTCTTGAAAAGGAAAGTAATTTTTTGAACATTCTTTTCTTTAAAAGGGGTAATAAATTCAGAGGATATAACATGGAATTAAAACAAGAAAATATAAATTAGTTCCTTCTCTTATTTTTCTATTGTTAACATTATTGTCAGCTTAAAAGAGAACCAAAATACCTAACTCCTATTATGATACAAACCTGTTTAAAATGTGCATTTTATTTAAAAGCTGTCAAGAGATTGAGCTTCCGCAAGCACAAAAGTCGACTGCTGTGGTATTTTAATGTCTTTGTTTGAGATCTGTGAATTCGTGAAAGCTTTAAGGCTGTAAATACCTTTGTCATCTTTAAAATCTCTACATCAGGTAGGTTAGTGTTGAATGTCACATCTTTTATGTAGGTTATTGCAATTTCATCCCCGTCCATCTCCATGTACATTTTCCATTTACAATCCTATGAATAATAAAAAAAGAATGCTGGATTGTTAGAATACAAATAAAAAAAACGAAAATGAAACAAAACCGAAAGCCAAAACAACCCAAAATCTAATCCTCAATATATGGGGGAAAAAAATAACCCAACGAGAAAGAGAAAGAACATACACATATTTCAGGGTATGCACGTTTTCCAGTAAAAGTGTTGATAATGGAAAACCCTTGGGTTCTCTTGTTCGCTCTCCTCTTAGCTCACCCTGAGAGACAGTCGCCATGTTGACAGGTCTGGATGTCTTCAGAGGTGTGGATCCCCTGAAGGGCCCCAGGAGGACAGTGGCTTCACCCACCTGGATGGACAGCCCGTTGGAGCGAGCGGCGYGGGAGCTCTGCACGCCCGCATGGCGGTGGAGGCACAGGGCAGTGGTAGGAGCTGTCACTCGGGGTCACAGCCAGTGCTGGCAGCCAGCCCCAAGGACATCTTCCCGGTGAACCCGGGAATAAATGACCAGAGGGTCTGTGAACCACCATTAAGACAGTCGCTCAAATAATGGGCAGGAGGATGAGCTGGTTATTACAGCTCACTCATTTCAGATAGAGTGCCCAGGAAGGCACTGAGCATCCTCAACTTCCACCAACCTCCAATTGCACTATTAATTATAAGCAAGCTCAGCTTAGAAAATAATCATAGTGAGTCTAATAAACCAAAGCAATGAAAGGTATCCTTTAAATAATCCCATGAGCTGAACATGGGGCCAACATCCAACACTTTGCACAGGTGTGAGCCTGCAGAAGCTGAGGGCTCTGGCAGCATCCTGGAGGACATCCCGCGCGGGCTGAGTGCTGGGACTGGGGTTCCTGCCTGTGGCCTGGGAGGCTCCCACTGGGGACCGGAGACTGCCTGTCCGTGGTGCAAACCAGCCAACATTTGCCAGTGTGCCCGGCAGGTGCTCTGGGAATTAGATACTGTCCGGTGCACTGAGCTCCTCCAAAAATCAGTCCCCTGAGAGACAACAGGGCTGCAGTGAAGCAGTGTCTCCGTCTGTGTGCAGGCAGGAGGGGATCTGCCCTTCACAGAAACAGGAGCTCCTCCAGACATGCCAGGGGTTCAAGAGGGTCTGTGTCCGCTGCACGCTGCCGGCCGGGCAGGTGCGGTCTCAGCGTTTGCAGGAGGCAGTCTTCTCCTCAATTCTGCTCAGAAAATGCAAAAACTTTCAATGGGGACACAGATGGCCGCTTAGGGCCAAGGGCTTGCGTAAGCAGTTATTTGCACACACAAACGTACAGCAGCCTAAAAAGTATCCGTTCGCACATGCGATTATCTGCTAGTGTTTGCACGTGCATCTCTCATAAATGTAACGTAGGAGCTCAGCCTTCAGAAGTCTCAAAGCTTTCAATCAGGCATTGAATTGGCAATTCCAAGATAAAAGAAAACTGGAGTATAATCATTTCCGAACCGCAGCAACAAATTATGCTTACGAAGCATTTGGCCCTGTGTGTCCATCTGTCCCCATTGAAAGCTTCTGCCTTTTACGAGCAGAGTGGACGTGTGAGTTGGTTTTCRCATTGCCCCGGTGTGAGTCTGAGCGATGGGAACCGCGGTCCAGCAGTCAGGGCACCGGACCGAGACGCGGAGGCGCCAAGTTCAGTTTCCAGTTCTGCCATCGGCTTCCTGCACAACCTGATAAGGCGCCGAAGTTGCCCGGTGCCTCCATTTCCTAATCATGGACTGTATCTCTTTGCGCATCCTTTTTCTGTCCTGCTTTTTTGGGTTGTGAGCTAACCCAGGGTTACGCCTGTCTCTTCCCAGGTAGGTACAGCACGACGCACCGACCCTGACGTCGGCTGAGGACCGTACATGCTATGTAACTGAACAGCAACAGCAAAGCGACTTGTCTTTGACTCCTCATCGCATCTCAAACTGTGCTCCTCTCCCTGCTCACACCATCCTTGTTGCCAGACTTTTTTGTAGGACTTCCTAAATTCATGCTACCTGAATTCCCTATTGCAGATCGAACCCAAGGTTAGAGACAAGATGCTTGATGACATTTATAAGTTTTACAAAAACACCTGAGCCAAGGAAAGAACAAAACACTGACATAAAGTACTATCCTCCAGTTAATTCAGCGCATCTCCTGCCGTGAGACCAGAGCCAAGCACCCGAGAGCCAGAGCCGCACCTTGTGCCAGGGCTCCTGTGCCTTCACGACTCAGGATTTTGTGCTGTTCACTCACATCTCTCTACAGACCAGATCTCACAAACGTGAGCTCGTTTTAATAAACAACATAAATCAAACGGCCATCTCTAAAGAAAAGACTGACAAGCTATATAAATCCAGGGTCTGGCAGGCGGTAGGCACCTGCCGGCGCCCAGCCCCTCGCCGGATCCGCCGCGCACGCAGGACCCCTCTCCGTGCAGTAACAAATCAGGCTGCCCCACGCAGCTGTGGATGCACAAGCCCTGCACAAACACCGCCTTCCCCGGCTCCGAACTGCAGCTTCAGAGAAACAAATACACTCTCCTGTTCTTCAAATCCAGCCCCCAAACCTTCAGTCCTCCTTGGAGTCCTCTCCAGCCACACCGCGCAGATACCAAAAGGGCAAATTACCACACTAAGCATACCCTCTCTGGTCACTCGAAAATACGTGTCTCGTTTTATTTGGAAAGGTTTTCATTTTGTGTTATTGTAAAATCATCAGTGGAAAGGGGAAAGAGAGAAAGAGAGAGAGAGAGAGAGACAGGGAAATAAAGAGAGGAGAGAAAGGGAAGGAGAGGCTGGGAGAAAAAGAGAAAAGATAGAAAAGACAGAAAGAAAGAGAGAAGGGAGGAAGGAGGGAAGGAAGGAAAAGGAAGGAGAAAAGACAGCAGGTAGGTGACTTTTGAACCAAGGCACTTGGGAAATATCTAAGATAAGAGGGTGGCTACTTGTCTTACAAACTTGGTAACCATTTTGTTCAACTACACAGTAAATAATGTGAGATCTGTGTGCTGCAGAAAGGGACATAATTCCCTGTTTTCCAATCGAGTTCTARGTTCTTATTTAGCAATGAATAGGAGAGAGATGCTCAGCCACTTAAGCAAAAATTTGGCTAGAATAACCAAGTATACGTATTTCAATTCTTTGATGAATTGGAGCCGTAAGATTTCTTGGATCGAGACGACATTTAGTGCCAGACGTATGTGGGAAAATAATTTGGAAACAGCTTGTTCAAAATGTCTGGTTGATAAATATACTTACACAAGTCCTTCAAAGAGATTTCCCTGGACATCTTGTAATTCAAGCATTAAAATACCTCCCAATATTTACCTGCTCGGTTTTGATTTAAATGAAGAATTTCAGTTTTTTGTTTTAAAAAAAAAAATCTAGTTTCAGAACTGAGAGGCACAACCAGCAAAACTTTGTGTGAAAAACATTTCCGAATAACACGTTGACAAAGCCAATAAATCAGCAGCCTCTGCAAATCATTGTAGAAAAGAAAAGCAAATCACAGATGTATTTTGAGCCACTTCTCAGCTTCGAAACAGAAAATAAGAACACTTTAAAAATTAAGTCTCCAGCTTACTGTGGTGACAATACTCCTTTAACCCCATACGCACTAACATCTGCAACAAAAACCGAAAGGGAAACGAAAAAGATCAGGCACAGGCTTTAAACAATAAACATGTCTCCTGCAACAACAGCTTAAAACTCTTGCTGGGGAGACACCTTATTTTTCAAGGAGGCCCAAATCCAGGATTCGTTTTAAAATCAGTGGTTGCAATAAACTTTTTTTTTTAAAGATTGAAGAAAAAATGGAAACGGCATTGTAGCAGGCAACTGGACATTAGAAGAAAAGTAAGATGTAACGCAAGATGAAACAAATATGAAAAAAATGTTGGTCATGCTGGTACTAAAAGTAGTAGCATGTTGATGATTTAGTTCCCCAGAAGCTCCTTTACATTCTTACCTATTATCTATCTCAGCTGCCGAAACCTGCTGTTTTAAAGGCATTAGAGTTGAACATCTAGTGACAGCACTTGGGTTATTTATCATTATGTATCACCCTGCTACACTGTATTATTTTATTATTCTGGATTTAAAGGAAGATAACACAATTATGGTTAATTTGCTTCTCTTCTTTATATATATAGTGTCATGACCCACCACGGCTTTGTCCCATGAGATATTTTTAACCAAAAAGAAATCCACAAGAAACTCTCCCTAAAAATTCCATTAATAACCTCTTGTAGCGTGTATAGGTTGCAGGGTCTGGAACTAAGAATGTTTTAATCTCTTCAGCAAAACAATGTCTCATAATGATGTACAGGACTATTGCTGCACTGATGAAGAATCATACATAATTCAGCACCTTTCACTTGGCACCACTGTGATATCCTCATTAGCAGTGGCTCACAGTGGCTGTCAGATGGTGTCCATGCGAATGCAGGCATTATATTGTCTTTGAGATGTGCAGCTGCTTCCATGACACTGCCAGTATATAAAAACATGACGCCAGTTTGTTTTATTTAGTGCTAAACCTTCCAGTTTGTAAAAACAAGGCTGACACAGAGCCTGACATGAGGCAGTGAAAATAATTAGCTCTCATTTTCTCAGCCTCCTATTTCCTTCTCCCCGCTGTGTTCTCTTTCCACTAAACCACCACATGTCAGTCGAAATGGGAGGCAATTAGTGGGCTCATTTCAGTCCCCACAACTGTGCTGAAAAGAAAGTATTTATGATGGCACAATGAACAGCTGAAAGATTAAATAACATTTGCCTTTTGAAAAGAAAATGACTTCTAGCTAAATGGGCAATTTTTGATTATTCTCAAACAAGCTTAGAGTAGTTGGTTTTTAAAATACAAGAAAGGAAAATGAGTCATTTTTAGGTGAAAGAATCAAATAAAACTTGACACAGTAATGCAAATAACTGATGTTTTATTGCAAAATATGTAAATGTGTTATACCCTTAACAATGGCTGGTGTCTCAGGTCAGGGCAGGCTGTTGCCAGCCAGGCTCCAGCGAGAGAAGGTGGCTCCACCGCCGGTTTTGTTTCAGCTGTGCAGGCAGAAAAGAACAGGGGCGGAGGGGGGGCCTTCCAAGAGAGATGGTCTTAAAACGTACAGAAACAAAGCAAGCGAAAGAGATATTTATGTTATCAGTTGCCTAGGTGCCTCCTCYGAAAGCCAGACCCCTTACTCCTCCGCGAGGCAACAGGCACTGGCTGGCTGGAGCTTCGCCCAGAGAAGCACGAGGCCTTTTTAACACCTACGCAGACCACCCGGCGCTACCAAAAATATCTGTCCCCTGACGGCGCCTTTCTTTAACATCCAGCGCTGTGAAGCTCTGTGCCGCCACGGAGGGGAACATAATGGTAAATACCGGGCACCGCTACGTGCTGGAGGCTTGTGCCCCGAGAAGAGCGGGTTGCAGCAGCCAAGACAGAGAGCTCTGTGATAACAGCGGTCCTGAGCCTTGCCATAGCGTTTACCAAAAGCTGCCCTTGCCATGTGATCAGAGGCAAGCGGGGATTGCTGCGGTCGCAGGCATCGTCATCCACACGAGCAGCCTGCTTGCAACAGCAGGATTGTAAAGGTGGAAGCATGAAAAACACAAGTCCCTTCCCTGAGGGCTGCGCGGGTGCCCTCCCATGCCGTCTGAGCCAGCCCTGTCCTCCAGCGGCATTTCCCATGGACCGCTCGTGGGAACAACGCGCGGGAGCCGTGCAGGCACCACGTCCCCACCGACGGCGGGGCGGCACGCGGAGGCTACAGCTCACACACGGGGGCCTGCAGCCCTGCAGGACGTCGGCTGCGGGGACAAGGGTGTGCAGGAGCTTGGGAAAGGCATGGCAGGGCCGCTGGACATGTCCTGTCCGTGCCGGGGACAGAGGTTCCTCTTCCAGGCTTTTGTCTGGAGAGAACATGTGCCAAGCCCTACAGACCACTGGGAACCTGTCCGTACTTCTGCAGACGAATCCGTGACTGAGGCTGTACAGGTGAGAGACAACGTGTGGAAGGCAGCAAGTTAATTCAGAGTGGCCAAGGTATAAAAATGAAGCTTGAGATTAAAAAGTCTAGAAGGTCAAGTGAGCAAATTACCTAGCTGAAAAGTCTATATGCCTCTTCAGGATTGTGGAATCATTTCTGATGGGAATCCCTGGCTCAGCACTGCCTGCACAAGGATTTTAAAAGGTGTTGGCTTGAGTTTGACCTCAGTTACACATGGATGCTACAGCTGGAGCAATCCCAGTGGAGGTGATGGAGTTATACCACCTCCACCTCATGTAAAAACAACACATGGTCCAGAAAAGCCTMTTTGAAAGAAAATACAAGGAGCTCAGATCACCTGCACTAAAGTTCTAACACCCTACCACTGATCCACCTCCTCGGCAGACTTAACCAGTTCTTAATGGTGCTGGCTATATTTAAATATGACTGTGGTTTTATTTTACAGCTTAGGTAATTTTTTTTTCCTTCACAAAGTATCTACCCCTTTACTGACTACTTATTAGAATAGGAGCAAATCTATGAAAATGGCACACAAACACAGCTACTCTGATTCTTGCATTAACCTTTAGTAGTGAAAGCATTGTGCTTTGAGATGTAATTGAAGAGAGAGGCTTTACAAGATGAGGTTTTGAGATAAGGTTAAATAAGCCCACGTTAGAAAGTCAAGGTACTTGCAAGTATCTTGCAAAGGAAGGGTCACATAAAACCAATTCCTCTGCCAGCTTTACTTACTGAAGTGGGTTAAAATACCTACAGAGCATGGGGAATATGTACGTCTGAAAAACTACAAAACTGGAATTTTAAATTTTAGACCTCATCCCTTGCTTTATTTTTTGCCACATTTGTAATGTGAGGAGTACCTTACATTAAACTGGTGATGTTATATCACGTCTGTCTGAACTAGGAATTATTTTTAAGAAAAAAGGTTTTATGAGTGTTGATGTAGTGGGAGGGTGGAGAGGAAGAAGCAGCAGAAACAGTCTCAAGCACTTGTGAAACTGCATTCCAGTTACAACAACTGTTTCAGTACTGTTTTGTCTGCTACTGCCTGCATTTTGCCAGCCTGGGTTTCTCCACATGAAGAGTTGGTCACAATGTCTCTCTAAAGTAGCCTTAATATTACATTCATTTTTGCACTACACATTTAAATAATAGCATTAAAATATATCCCAGTTTGCATATTCAAGGCTAGGAAATAGTTCACACAGTTAGCAGATGATTTTGAAGAGGCTCTGCTCCTTACCTTGTCAAATGGAGGGAGAGGTAACTGCGGAAAAATAAGGCAAAATGGTGAGCCAACTTCAAGGCTTTGTGCTTGGATATACATCAGATTGTGCCACACTCGGCAAAAAATGAARACATTCAAAGGCATGGTGAAATCTGCCCTTTTGAGGACCAAAACTAAAGAATGCATCAACAGGAGACAAAAAGACTGTGAACCATCCTTCTTAAGGCGTTGGGTGATTCATCAGTGCGGAGCTGACACAGCTCAGGCACCTTTCCCTGATTGGGAAATTTTAATGAGCCACCTAGGATGAGAAAGCCATTGAAAATTCCCTCTGCAGTTCTGCAAATCAGCTCAAGCCACAATTGCCAGGGTTTGTTTTTTTACCGTCTTTGGTATCTTGGAGTTAATTGGTGTCCCCCCCACTTTTTTTTTAATTTGTGGAAAAAATTCATATAAAATGTCTAAATCTATCACCTTTCAGCTCAGTGGGAATTGTGTACAGAAAGGTCATTAAAAGGAAGTGAATGGAAGTAACCACATAACTCGAACTACAAGAGTTGGAAAAGAAACCTCTAAAAACCAGGTTAGCTTTGCAGCGCTCAGTCCTGATGCATTCGGAGAGCACAAAGGTCAACCGAGCTTTCATCACCTCCAAAGATGCAGCTAAAAYGGGAAGGAAACTGTAATGAAATGACTGCATCTGTCAGCTGGTGGAAACCAACATAATCCCACTAGAAGATGCAGTTTAAATTAGATAACAAATCTGAGGCTGGTAAAGTTGTGTACTGGGAAGTCAACGTTTCATTCAGTGTACAGACAAGGCTGAACATTCAAATGCCATCCTGAAGCATATTCATCAGGACCCTTGCTAAAAGGCCCTGCCATTCCTAAGGCCCCTAAGTTTCTGCCTGCTTACGGAACAGGTGCAGTGGCTGTGCCGACAGGGCTTGGTGCAGTGCCAGGGAGAGGACACCTCTGCCCCGAGGAACCATCCTCACACCTGAGACGGTGCTGTGCTCTGACCAGCCAAATGCATCTGAATTAACCTGCACCCCTCAAACGGTTTCTGGGTCCTGGACCAGCTCATCCAGCACTTTTATGCCCTGTGGCATTGCAGTATGTCATGCTGCACGCCGAGGCTGCGCCCACACCAGAGCTTTAATTCGGATCAGGAGCGTGCTTTTGTCTCATGTGCCCGTCCTGTCCCATGCTTTGGCGGAGCCACCTCCAAGCACATGGACAGGCTTGCTTCCAGGTGCAACTACAACAGAAGATGCACTACAATGGGATAACTAATGGGAACTCAGCCCAGGAGACCAGCGCAGAGCCAGCCTGAGGTAAAACCTCCCAGYGTGACCTGCTCCCCTGTACAGAGCCCTTCCTGCTGCGCCGCACCAGCTCCCAGCTGAGCCTAATAACCTCCCTTGATGTACACAGGTCTAGCAGTCTACACATCACCTGGGGAACACGTGTTCTCAACTTGTAACCCAGATTTGAGCTTATTGCCTCTTCTTCCTCATGGCKAGAACAGGAGAAATGCTTCTTAGCTAGGCAGCCAGTTATAGGGACTGATGAGGGTAAAGTTCCTTTGAGAAATTTATTTTTAAACTGATGTAGGCCAGCTTTTTAGCTATAAAGATGGTGGAAGGTACGATCCCAAGTGCTTCTGCTGACCCAGTTTTACAGGAACAGGCACCACTCTCTTACAAAAATGGGACAGTAAAAGAAGTTTAAACCCTTCAATCCTGGTTTACCCAGTATCTCCAATTCATTTTGGAACAAATCTGGATGGCAGCAGTAGTTGGCTTAAAGCAGCCTCTAGGGGAGCTAGAAGATTGCATCCAGGGATTTTCAAAGAAGCAAGCTAGCCAAATTTTCTATATTGTATGTACCACACCAGTCTCTGTTAGTGTTGTTTAATGCAAATTACCTTGCTCATGTTGGCCCTAGCATCCTGCCCGAAAGCTCAGTCGATCTACTCCTTCCAGTCCCCTTTTTAAAACTGGCTTAGCTGCAACATCTTTAAAGGCAGGTATGAGTTAATAAGCAGACCTCGGACAGAAGTTTCCAGCCCAGACAAATTCAGGTGACAAATTGCACATTTCCTGGAATGGCGTCAGGGACACGGGAGCTGCAGCGGGGCGGATGCCAGGGCAGGCATGCCTGGCATGCACCCATGGCTGCGGAGGGAATGGCTTCCTTAGGAAGGGGCCCGAGAGCACACAGAGCAGAGAGGACCAATTAGGAGGTCACAGGGAAGGCAGGACCAAAAAAAACGGGTTCTCAGTTGGCACGTCAGAAACCTGCAAAGGTTATGCCGGCACTACACAGGCCCGTTGAACTAGCCCCATCCTCTCGTAACAATTCAGCTTCTGTCCCGTAGACTTTGGCACACTGTCCATTTGCAAATTTTGCCGTCACGGCTAAAATACCTACTTGTCCTCAAATTTAGTAGGTGTTAGTGCAATCTGAATTTCTCTCCAACACTCAGAGGTCTCTTCATTCCTGCTCTTGCTCTTTCCTGGGGGAGGTTGCCCACCTCCCTGCACTACGGCTCACAACCCATATTAGAAGTGGAAGGGAGATACGAGCTATTTCATGGACTTTTAGTTCCTTGTAGAGTTGCACATGGGAGAGAAAGATGCACCTACAAAAAAGCAGCTGTACAGCATCATAAGCTACATGCATTCAAGAACACTGAGACAGTCTAAGTAATTCACATAGTGATAAAGAAGATTTTCATAGAAAAAAAAGTTCTTAGGATAAAAGAAACAAACAAAAAAAGGAAATCTCCAGACAAAAAGCAAAAAGCTTTTCCAAATTGATGAAATGATTTCAGTACGAGTCCAAGTTCCTACTAAGTACAAACCTAAATGCTTTCTCTGCAAGCACCACCAAGTACAGAAATCAAGAGACTTCTGCAAACAATATGCCCTGAAAGCAAAGCAGCCAGATAACACAAGATAAAAGTCAGCCACCCACAAGTTTAGGGTGGACACACAATGCAGATTTGTCAAACACAAAAGGAAACAAATCCTGCTGTCACAACCCCTGACTCTAACTCAGAAATGCTTTGCACACCATTTCCACATAGATGATTAATTCTAAAACCCTTGAACTCAGAGTCCATGGCAGGCTGGATAAAGAAAACAAAAAGCATGGGACAAACCTCACTCTCAAGAAAAGACAACATGGTGGAAATGCTTTGCTGGAACATCTGGAGTCGTCAATGCTCCCGTTACATAGGGCGTAACGAAGAGATCCTTGAACCAGCTCGGCTTGGAGCTGAGGTTTGATTAGGATGTGGCATGCTGGCAATTGCCTTTTACCAGCCACTGCACAGTAGTTTTGCCATCTGAAGTGTGCTGCACCTACCCCTCCCTCCTTCCCCAGTACCATGCGTGAGCATAGCCACCACCAGGACCAGTCCCGCCCTCCCCAGCCAGCAGCCATGCATACTGCGTGTTTTCCAAACTCCTCTTGGTTGCATAAAAAGACACCACCTTTCTGCCAAGACAAAAGTAATAGTCTGTCCACTAACATCAGGCGCACGACACTGCTCAACTGTGAATGGGTTTTTTTGCATAAATGGATTGTTATTTCACACCCATTGGGATAAAAGGAACAAAGCGAAAGCCCAAATTACAAAAATTACAGTTAAAAAAATGGTTCACGAGGAAACAAGAGCTTTCAGTCGAAGCTTTCTGTGCCACTCTTTTCTTCCTCGCCTGCTCTGGGGTGCGGTTCCCCATCACCGATGCAGCCCCATTCGCCACCTTGACATTTGGTCAGCACTTTCCAAAAAAAGAGGATTCTCACAGCAAATTATCTTTTTGTGTCCAGAAGATACTGGACTCTCTGGGTAGTGACTGTTAACCAAACCAACCTATCTAGTGCTCCCAGCTTACCTTTGGACCRTTTCCCGGCTTCAAGTGATAACCAAAAACGAGTTCAAGATTCACTACTTTCTCTATGTTTTCTTCAGCTCCACCTGCAGAATCCTGCCAAAAAAAGGCAAGGTGAGACTTCGCATCTACCACAACCCCCTGGGAGACAGGAGCAAGGCCTTTGGTGGCAGAAAGGATCTGCCTTTCAGATGCTGCAAGTCTGGCAGGCAGCAGGAAGGAGCCATCACTCTGTCCCCATCATGCCGCTCCAACAGGGGCCGGGGCTTCTGCATGGGTTTACGGCACACAGTGGATGGCACCTGGGAGATGCTGCGCGATTTCTGCTCCTGGCCGAGCCGCTGCGGCGCGGCACGGTGCTGCTGTGAGCATCGTGGCAGCGACTGCTGTTGGAATTGCAGCCGGCACGGCACAGCAGCGAAGCCCCGACTTTCATTTTCCCCTTCGGGGAACAGAGTTTCGCTGTAAATTCACTTTAAGTGGATTTTGCTCTATAGCTGTGCAATAAATTATGACTAAAAAAGCTACTTCAGGCTTTGGAGTCTAGAATTGCTTGATTAGCTCACTGAATTAAATCAGGCAAATATCTGCTCTGGCAACCCCAAGGTTCCCAAACACTCTCTGCCTTTTGCATGGCTCTTGTTACTGATATCAGAAAACCAACAGGTTAACACGAGGGTGACAAGACATTATAAATCATCCTTCTCTCCTGTAACATTAACAAACTGAGGAATGATGGGCTCATTCTGGGCCAGGGGTCTGCCGTTCTTCAGTGGTGAGCCGCCAGTGGCACCAGTTCAGAGGAATGGCTCTTAAGAGTAATTTCTGATTAATGACAGCAAAGGAATCACAACCAGTAGTCTTTTAATTTAAAACTACCGGTTCCACGATAAAATCTTAGGGTCTCCTTGAAAACAACTTTTATTATCCTATTACTTGTTCTGAGGTGACCCATCACTGCTGTTGACCCTCCGCATTTGTCACAACCCTCCGCAGGAACTGCTGCTTCGCCCTCCCGCCAACGGCAGGAAAGTTGAGTCACGAGAACAGTAAAATATTCATACCAACATGAGAAGCACTTCTTACATAAACAATGAGACTTGCCTTAATTAACGGTGGAAAATGAAACAGATTTAGGTAGTCATGGGTTAACTTCTCAATAGCAGTCTAGAAAAAAAAAATCAACAAAATCAGATGAGAGTTATTCAGTATCTCATACTGCAAATACCAGCGTGAAAAACAGCGCAACTCCGTGTGCACTGTGTTTTCCATTGTGGATACATGAGGGCACGTGAGAAGAGTTTAAAAAACGGCCCTGTTCTGGAAACTGTTGTGGTAGATGGGCCCCATTTTGCATTCAGAATCAGATCTGCTTAATCAGAGAAAGAGAGGTTTGGGGGGTTGTTTTGGCTGTTTTTATTTACGCTCAATCAACCCAGGAAGCTGAAATCTTTCATTTTGGGCATTATTGACTTTATTAAGTTTCAATAATTTTCCCTGTAGGAAATGTAAATTAAATATATCAGTAATGGTGTGTGGCATGGAAAAAATGACTGATGAGCAAAAGGGGAATAAATCTGTGTGACTTACGAAGCTAAATTTGCAGGACTAGCAATTAGGATACAAGTATCTCTTTACTAGTAAATTGCGGTATAAAATCATTGAGACCCAACAGAATTATAGATGCTGCTTTTAGAGAAATCCTTTTCCAAAGCTGACTGCCAGGAAACTGAACTCTCTCCTGTGGCTACAGTATTAACACTGTTACAGCTGTCGTGATCATGTTTTCCAGACCATTATTTTCTTAACACATTACGCACATTAGATATTTAAAATACCGTGAAACAGAGCTTTAAGAGCAAAGCAACCTGGGAGTCAACCAGCTTTAAWGTTGTCTAACGGACTTTTGTTAGTCAAAGTATGTTTTAAGCTATAGATGAGATGTGAAAGTTGAGAAGTTCAGAGATTTCAGTTCAAATAACTGTTTTCCTATCTGCTCCTCCCTCAGCTAAAGAGAAATCTTCGGGGAGAACTCTCTCTCTGAAGATATCCAAAGCTTTCTGCCAGGAGAATGGCCCTCCTAGGTGAATCTTCAGCAGTACTGACAGTCCAGCCCACCAGAAAACCAAGAACTGCAGAGGAGTATAAAGACCACAGCACATTTTCATGCCTCATAAAATGCTCAGGTTGCTTTGGGTTCTAGATCCATAAGAACCCGTAACTCTGGTTTTGTTTATACCAAATGCGTTCTCTATTTAGCTTTGTAACTTCTTTTGTTGTTAATACTACTGAAAACCCATAGACTCCTCCTTAACATTCACACTATAACCTATTGCAACATTCAACATATGCTGTTAAATACCTTTAAATGGATGATGTGTCCTCTGGAAACAATTCCCATGTCCTTTAAATCCTCCTCTTCTAGAAGAAGCAATCGTTTCCCAGTGATGTGATGTTCCTTAAACAAGCTAGCATATACACTCATTTCACCAGAAGCATCACCTTAAGATAAGAGAGGTTATTCAGAAATCCATAGGGTGCTTTATTGGAGGGAGAAAAAGATGAGCAAATGTATATATATTCATAAATGTGAATATGAAGGTACATATGAATAGCTTTTACCTTTTCTAGTAAGTTGTTGCATCCAGAAAAACTGCAAAAAAGAAGAATCAGTCTTGAAGTTCACATTATCAAAAATTTTATTACAGTTATTTGGAGTTCGCAAGTAATCATTCTTTTTTAAAACAAAATTTAAAAATATTTCTAACTTTGGGTTAAAGGACTCAAGATTCACCAATGCAAGTGATTACTTTTATTTAGCTTTTTAAAACCGCCTTCTATTTTGCAGCCACCTTCCTCAGTTTATCGTTATGAAGAACAACAGAAAGGACCGAAGCAGCAGCTTAGCGATCCRTCACATGCTAAAAGGGCTGAAGTTAAGGAGCCAGGGCTATTATGGTTTTTGCACTGGGTTTCCAGACAGTCCTTCAGTAAACGTTAGCTAAACAACCCCATGATGCACAACACACAAGGAGGATGCCAGATGGGACATTAAAATCACTATGACACATCACTATGCTAGAGATAAATCATTGATGTTTCTTGTTTAGCCTTTTAACTGAATAAAAAGGTAAAAAAGACTCAATGCCAYTATTTTATATGAAAGAGAGATTCCGCACCCCTTAAAAAACCCTGAACTTTCTTTTCAGTTAGTTGCCATCCTGGTGGCACACAGTGGGATAAAACCTTCGAACCCGTTTTGTCCTGTCCAGGACAGGTCTTGCGGCACTTCCACATTCCTTAAATGATCGCTCAGGAATGCCCTCCTGGCTGCTGACAGCTCCCAGCACAGATTATTTTCTGGACATTGGAGAACGTAGCTGTTTTATGAAGGTCGCTCGAGTCCGTAATTTACTCATGGTCATTTTAAAGCCTTTCTGGGACACAAGTTTCACCAAACAAATAGCAGTAAAATCTCACCTAGATGTTCTGATCCAGCTTTCCCTCCCTCCGAACCCACTGTAATTTGTTAGAGAGCTCCAGCAGCGCAATGCTGGCCACGTTAACACAAAATACTCACCACATCTTCTTCGGTCCATGCACAAATATCAAAGGAGGGCAGCAACTGTGTGAGAGATACGAATTGAAAAGAAAACCGTCTGACCATTTTTCTCCCCTCCACCCAAATTTTACTCTGGTGGCTGATTTTATTCGGTTCCTTTTCCCCTGCAAAGGGCAGGATTTTAGGCTGCGACTCTCATACTGACATACTAAACCCTCGGATTCACACTGACCATGGGCTGGCTCCAACAGCACGGTGGCAGTGCTAAATCGATCCCACCACTTTATGTAGATAAAATTATCAGCAGATCTCCGATAGAAGCAATTTAGGAAGCAAAAGTAAACCATCCGATGGTGAAGGACTCTCTAGCTGCCTCTCCTTTCGGCTCTGACACTATGGGAAGGCTTTTGCTTTTGCTATGGCTTTGGTACCACCTGATTTCTGCAATGAAAATAACGCTGTGATTACGACTCTCTCCCAAATGATGGGTATTTTCTGCATAAGGAAGAAAAACTGTCACTAGACAGCAGTGAAAGCACAATTTGGAGTCGGGCCACTGTGGCTAATCTTCCTGTACAGACAAGTCTCTTTTGGTTTCTGCCAACGCTTCGTAATTGCTCCCCTGAGGCTGGGGGAGTGCAGCACTTCCCAGCTTCCTCCAGTGCTGCAGCCCACACGGGGCACACTGTTGGATGCAAGATGGTGTTAGCTCTTGAAGCACAAGGAAACCACGGAGGATGCACAGGAGAATCACAGAATCATAGCATAGTTTGGGTTGGAAGGGACCTTTAAAGGTCATCTAGTCCAACCCCCCTGCCGCAGGCAGGGACATCTTCAACTAGATCAGGTTGCTCAGAGCCCCGTCCAACCCTACCTTGGACTTGAATGGCTGCGTTAAGTGAAATTCTGGGATGATTTGAAAACTGACACAGGAGACGATGTCACTGTAATACTGATTGCCATTTTACTCATTCAAGCATATGGTATCCCAAGCTTCACCTTCTTGGCACTTTTATCCAGCTAAAGGGTTAACATTAATTGGTATGTATGTATTTGGACTGTCAGTGTCTCCCAAAGGCTCAATACCATGATGTAGTTGCAAACTTATTTGATGTACGTAACATTGACTTATGAGAGACTCAGCTCGGTTACCCACCAGCACCCAAGGCTTTGTTACCCGCTCCGGAGAGCCCTGCCACCCACCTGCTCTCCAGCCCCCACCCACAGGCCAAGCATGCCCCCCCAGCAGGCACTCACCCCTGCCTGCCTCCAGCTGAACACTGAGCCCCAGGGCAGGGTTGCCCGTTATGTGCCTGAGCACTTCCCTGGCTCTCCAGGCACGAGACCAGGGTCTAGTGTAATCCGCCCACAGCTTTCAGCCATCGCTGTGAAACACCCTTTGCAGCGTCCACGTGAAACTCCCATTGAAGGACTTGTGACTGCGCGACTCCCCTTGATTTCTGCCTCCATATCTATGACTTTTTGCTGCCCACCCCACTTCGAGGACTCTTCAGATCCTCTTCCTCCTCCTYCACCAATGTCTCAGCCAAACCTTGCTGGCACAAACCATCCATGAGACCAGCTGAAGCCACCTCTGTGAGGAGGACCTAGCGGACCCTCAAACCCATCCCTTTGCCCACTGCTTCCCCAAAGGGGACAGAGCCAAAGGCATCAGGGTGAGGTGGCAGAAGGGAAGATGTGTCTGCCAGAGAAAAAGAGACCTTCCTGACTTTTTCTCTCTACTATACCGTATTTCCAGCCAATCTTCTCAACCTACCTGCTGTTAGTCAGGCATTCCCTATGCTAACAGCTACCCACAGCCTGGGCAGGATGCTGTGGGGCAAAAGTACTGCTGGGGCAACACCTGAGCATAAGGGAGGGCAAGTGGCAATCGTAAACATCCTTAGGAAGGCAGTGGTCATGCCTTTTGTAGGTACTTATAGTTAAACCAGCTGGTGCTGCGGGAGGAGCCTGGTACAATAACTTGTACAACTGAATCAGTTACTGCAGAAGTCCAATACTGCACTTTTAGTTGCACAATGGATTTTTTCAGCTTTTTCCATGTTTAAATATAACCAGTGGCAGAATATGTTCTGTATTATTTCAATTTTTTTTTTAAAAAAAGATGGGAGAATAAAGGAAAAATGTCACACAGTGAGTAATACAAAAAGTGACTTAAACCAGCAGACAATAAGGAACCTCTTGAAACACCAGCATTTTACACAGGGACACAGATGCATAAAATTTACTGTCAAAATGTTTATTGCAAAATAGAAGTCTGGAACAAAGAGAAGCAAAGGAAAAAGTTCACATCAAAAGAAAGTTTATGACACCAATTGAGGAAATTGAATACATTGCATGATTTCTTTTTGTTTGTTTGCTTTGGTTTTACACTGGACAAATCAAATCCACAGTGTGAATAAAACAAGACATCATATGTCAAGTGCAATAAAGAGAATAACTGACGCTGCAAGGTTTTACCACACAGAAGTGTAACATCACATGTTCCACACAAATGATATATTCAGTTTACAGCACAGGAGTTTTGCCACAGGCGTTGCGCTCAGCTTTGTTTTTTCAGAAGGGCAAATGAAGTTTTCTAACACTGAAAATATTATCTATTCAAATTTCATCGGTTCACCCTTGAAGTGTAAGCAGCATTGACTCCTACTATTCAGTACAAAACTTATTCAGTAGTGCAAAAGCAAGAAATGCAGTGGACTATATCTGACTTTAAAAGGCATATGAATATTTAGCACACAATATAAAATGTTAAAGAAGGTTGTTGGTTCTACAGTTTTAAAATTAAATCTTCACACATCAGAAATCTCTGTGCAGATTTTACAGTGTACACTAAGTCGAAGTCTGGGGGAAAAGGGAAAGATCTCTCCTCCAGATTCCTACCAGTGCATTTTAAGGGCTGTGAAAATTACTAAATGAACTTATTTTTCTACCTGAGCGTTCTACCTAGGACTGTAGTTAAAACCTCTGTCAAGTTAGAGGTCTTATTAAAAACCTGTAAAAGCTGCCTGATTACAGAAGAAGGAACTACAGACACACAGTAACGCTGCTGAATACTTAACAGCTATATGCCCACTATGGATTTACTGCTACTGCTGATAGCAATATAAATCATTATTGCATCAAATATTTAACTCAGAATAACCACTTTAAAACCCAGAAGGAAAGGGAATCAACATCTAACAAAACCGCTGGAACAATAAACAAATGACAAATCAAGAACATGACTGTGTGACAAGGAGCTGCGCCAGACCTCACCTCCTGGAAGCCCTTCCCATCTAGAGGGGACAAGCTCCACGTCAGGCAGCACACAACCGGCTGGGGATGCAGCACACCTACACACCATACCTTAGGACACTTGCTACTCCAAGGAATTAGTGGTGTGATCGTCACAAAAATGACTAGATCGAAAGTTTTCCTCCATTAATTCCCCCTTCCATTTTTCTCCACTGCTGAAGGAAAAGAAAGGGAGTTGGACATCCTGTCTTGGTCCCAGCTCACCCTGTATCTTTAAGCAAGCCAAAAGCTGATCCTCACCATTCTTCTCTCGGGCCATTTACCCATCTAAGTCAATGTTGGCAATAAAACAGCCTGATAAAAACGAGAAGTTCAGGCCTGGTTCTTACCTTTCCCCTCCATCAAATATTATTTTACTGCAGATACCTCCAGGGCTTTATGGAAAGTAGAGAAAACTGGGATCCCAAAAGGCCTGGTGGGGACTCGTGAGCTGAGAGGTGTACGAGGCATGGGAAAACTTTTGGTGGCTTTGCTCACAGCCCAGAGCAGCCAGAGAAACACCTTCTGGGTTTGGTTAGCTTTCATAAGCTGACACACTATGTGGCTGTAGACTGATGTGGAGATCTATATACTCTGGTGATGATACAGGTAGAAGACAGACTGGGTTGCACTGCAGAGCAAAATCAGGTGTGGAAGATGAAATACTCTGACCTCCTCCAACCAACATACCTGCCCACCAGAGCCACTTTCAAAACCTTTATCTAGTGAGAAGCATATCAGAGGCAGAAACAACACAGCTTAATTCTCACAGACGATTTTTGGCTTGTAAACTGGAGACATCTGGTATGAAAGTCATCACAGGAAAGTAAAAATGCAATCAGTACCATTATCTTTTTAATAAGCATAGCCAATATCCTAAGTATAACGCTATCTCAAGGGAACTGCATCAGAAGAGTTTGTCATGTGTTATCACCTTCTCTACAATTCAGAGACCACCTTTGCTACTTTGAACACACAGGTAAGTTTTACAAGAGTTTAAATTTTTCCTTAATATAGCTTAATTTGCTTTGACAAATAACGTATGGGGAAAGAAAGGGGAAGGGGAAAAAATCCGTCTTTGTTTCATTAAGAAATGCTGGAACTAAGTAGATAGTGGAAATTCCTATGAGCATGCTACCAAATTCTGATGATATTTTGCTGAAATAAGTTACACACCTGGGTAAGCACAAAACCTTGAAGACAGACTTAAGTCTTGTGATTTTGCAACTATGAAACCCTGTGTCATACTACTTAAGGACTACTTTTACTTCTGTAAAGATTAAGGAGTGGATTTACAAATTCAGTTCAAAACCATGCATACATAAACGTGCATGAAGTGCTCTGAGATTGTCAGATGCTAAAAAAGTGTAAAACATCAATGCCAGGGACAGATTTTTGGGATTTTTGAATACTAAATGTACTGAACCAAATTTCATTTTCAGTTAAAGCTGTACAACCCTACACTGCTTATGTGGTACAGTAATTTATGCACAATGACACACATCTTAAGATCTAAAGTGCACATATTAGATTACACAAATCCATCAAATTTTCCTAGGTGCAAAGTGGCAGTTACAAAAATAGTATCATTGCTGTGGGCGTTAGCAGATGTAGACTTACAAAAATAGTACAAATCTGCACTGGAAACAGCCTATTTGCTCTTATTTCCATTTAATTATTTGCCCTTCAATGTCCCTTTTTCTCCCTGGTTGCTTTGATGGACCTAAGAAGCCATTCCTACTTGTGCCAAAGGAGCAAGTTTCTCCTTGGGATATTCTGTAAACCTATTACATAATTTGAATTACAATTCTATAATGAGAAAAGCTTCCTGATACAAGAGGGTTAAGTTCAAGCCAATGGATTTGCAACTGTTAGGAAGAAGGTGGAATGTGGAATGACATCCTACAGAAATTAAGCATCTTGGAGGGTCTAATCCTGTGCAAACTGAGCAGAGTAGGCTAGCTCGAAGCGCAGCACTCACTGCCTTGCAGGTTACCAGACCAGTGCTGATGCTTAAGGATAAAACAATTCTCTCTCTCAACCCGAAGAGGTGCCCACTCGTCACTCTAGAAAAACTCCTTCAAAGAACTTTCTCTTTTGTTGAGTGAACATGTAATGATTTCAGGCCTGCTGTTATCTAATGTATCCATTTTTCTCTAAGCTATCTACAAAAACACTCACCATAATATGTAGGTTAAAGCTGTGTAACAGGCAAGGCTATAATTAAAGAAGCCACTCAAAAMCAGAAGTTTTCATAAAAGAAACCCCTCCAGTAATTGAGAATGGAATTCTGATGGCTTATTCCCACTACAGCTGAACTAGACAGTAGCGTTTTTCTTTTGAAATGCTGCTCTTCTTCCTCAGGCAAATATTTTACATCTTCCTTTCTAACCTGCATTTGTGTGTGCACTGGTTTCCCTCCCTCCTTCTGCATCACCACTAAAGGGGTCATCAGGAGGAACGTACTCGCTGCTCTCAACATAAGTGCCTGGCAGGCAATTATTGGAGCAGATTGTTACACACTGACTTTTACAGTAAGTCATAACAGCAGTGGCAATACTTTAAAAGTGATTTAGCTGCAAAAAACAGGTATGCAGAGACTAGTAAATATTCCTCACATTACCGCCATCACAGAGAATTTCACATAAGCCACAGCAGGAGGGCCCAAGCTGAAACGTCATTGTGGCTTTGTCCTTTCATAAGGGTAGCAGACACGGTTTAGGAGATGCAACAGAACCAAAATTTACTAACACCGATTTTTACTCTCAGGTACAAGAATAAGTCCATCAAAGTTAATGAGGCTTCCTGGATTTACATCAACATAACTGAAAATTAGCTTCTAGATCACAGTATCTGATAATAGATGCAGAGGTCTGATTGCAGTTAGCTTTGCTAGAGTGAATTATATACACATGCACATACACATGAGGGGAAAAAAGAACATTTATACAAATCATCTACTAATAGAGATTATCTGGATTCTGCTGCTATTCAGTTTTTAAACTGCGTATTTAACTAACCCCTCTCTTCCCCTCAACCAAGCTTCTCTCTTCCTGGAAACGTATTTGTGACTTCCCACAATGCCGCCTTGAAAAAGGCTTTAAATTAGAAACACAGCAAACCACTGCAACAGTAAGAAAGAATGGATTGCAGAGAATAGCAAATCTGGAAGTACAAGTATATTCGTATGATTGACAATTAAAGGGGTAAGGGAAATGACAAAAAACACAAAAGAAAAAATTTGAAGTACATTAATGGCATTAAAGGCATTGAAGTTTCCCCCAATGTTTTCAGATCTTAAGTTTATCAAGCCATAGTTTCTGTAATCAGGCATCAAGAATTACAGATATAATCACGGTTCTTAAAATAATAATAATCTCAATTAGTTTGGAAAGTTTAGTTCCAAATTTCATCAAAGCAGAAATAAGTCAGCACAATCTAAACAAAAACAACATGTCTTTCTACACACAAACATGCTCAGCCTGGAAAATGTCTCAATTTTTTTTTTCTTTTACAGGATTTAAACAGACCAAACTGACAGGATTCTTGTTCTAAAACTTTATTGTTTTGCTTTGCTAAAACCGATTTCAGGGTTAATTCTATAACTGATTTCATTCGCTGCTATCATCTGTGTCATCAAAATAATCATCATCATCATCATCATCATCGTCATCTGACCAGTCGAATTCACTGAAACCCAAAGCCATGTTGATTTTCTTTCCTTTTCTCATAGAGGTGGTTTTAGAAGAATTCTTTTTGGCTTGCATGTTTATCTGCATTCCAGAATGCAGGACAGATCCTGCTTGGTTCAGAGAGAAGATATCCCCAAAGCCCGTCATCATCAAGGCCTTCAGACTTTGGTTCATGCCAGCTACCTCCCCGTTACTTGTTGCTGTGATCTGACATGACATCTCTGCACTGTTTGACTCCTCTGTTTTAGATTCAAAGTAAGACTCCTCAGACATTCTTGCAGCAAGAGGTAAGAAAAACTATTTAAAGGAGGAAAGGACAGAGCAAAAGTGAAAGTTAGAACCAATTTAAAAATTGAGGAAAAAGACACCACCAGATTAGTTGGCAATCAACAGAAAGCACAACGATTAGTGAATCTAAACACGGAGATCAAGTAAGAATTCATTAAACCAGACAGCTTCATTCTGGGGTCATTGTTCTTAAACAAAAGTGCAAAATCACTGAGTCGCATGGCAAGAACCACAGGTAGCAGAGGTTTCATGACAAAAGAAGGTTCAAACTCTTCAATCCTTCATTTTGTACAGCGCAAAACAGAATGTGACATTTCCCAGCCAGGTGCACTGGCTCCCAGGGCAATGCGGGTACAACAGAAGTCTGAGTAAGTTGCTTAATTGAACCTTTCGGGATTGAAGAATAAATCACGTTAAGATCAGAAAATCCAAACAAGCTCCCGAAGTTTGGTGCAGAAGTAGCAGCCCTCTAAATATCAGAAATAACAGCAGCAGTATTATTTGTGCAAAGACTGGTTTGAGCGTATGCTCAAAAGGAGAGGAAGGGGTCACCCTGCGACGGCCGCAATCAGAAACGAGCCTCTCACCAATGCAAAGGACACGGGAACCGGCCTCCAGCCCGCACCAGCACCTTGCTTCTGGAAGCTGTCCCAGGGAGGAGCAGGCAGGGGAAGAGGGGCTGTTTGGTTGGCTGGTCAGCTTCTTCAGCTTGGTTGCCTTTTCTTTTTTTTTAGTGGTATCAATAGATATCTGCCACTTGGTTGTACATCATATTAAATCTCTACTGATTTAATCTTCACCTACAGATAATGGTGTTTTCCTGACCCAGTCTGTTTGTAATAACAAATGAAACATGCGCTCTCCAGCTAAATAATGATTAATGCCTCTTCAGAGTGGTCGGGCTAGTAACGTCTGTGACATGCTTGCCTGTTCTCCACAGGGAGTAAAAACTCACAAGCTTCATCCCAAATTAAACTACCTACTAAAGCAACAGCAAAGGAGCTGTGTGTGAACACCTGAACTGGCCTTTCCTTCCAAATCTGTTTGCAAAACTACCTGCCCAAAATTAATGGTTTTCCACATCTTTTTTAACCTAACCAGAAAACTGACTGAAGAGTCAACAGCAGTTGGTCACAACCGGTTACAGGGGTGATTATGGTGATGTCCTAGTCTGTGACACAGGAGGCTTCATGGCCAGGCTGCTCAAAGAGTGCCCATTTCTTGGCAAAACCACTTATATTGACAAATTGTCTATCGTTAAAAAGGACAATATCTGTCTTTTGTTGCTCTCGAGTTTTCCCTACTTACATAGGCTTTCTATTTGCGTTGTGGTTAACAAAAGTTAGTGATTATGGTTTAAGAAACGAAAACAAAATTAAGAAGCTGGGGAGACGGGTTGCCCTAAATATCCTTCATGCATCCTATGGCTAAGTGACGAAAGAACCTGCAGCTAAGCTTCTGTACACTTGGCTGTACAGGAAAAAAACAATTACACCATCACCAGAGCACTACTTGGATCAAGGACACCAAAAGCTCCTACTGATAAAGAGAAGGAATATTTTAAAAACAAGATCTAGCCACAGAAACGAGATGCACAGCACACACGATTCAGTGCCAGGTAGTTCTTCTGTCAGCTGTTGGAGTTTTACTCACTTTAGATCCATGGAAAAGCACCCCCTGACATATGGGAAGAATTCCCTGTAAAAATCAACAAAGCTGCAAAAAAGCTTTCCTCTAAAACACGTTTCTGGGTCAGTGTTTGTGCAATGGCTGGCAGTGGGTAAGCTGCAAATGGGCCATAACTGTGGCTCATTTTGCGAGTTATAATCACCTTACTTCCTCCATATTTTGCCATCTCATTATCTGGAGAACTTAGAAGCTCTCTGCGACAGGACCTGCCTTTGGTGTGGCACTGCATGTGATAACTATCATGAAGAGACTTTTATAGATGGCTGGGATCCCCAATCTCTGTACAAGCCACAGTTCTTCTTAAATGACCACCTGCAGGTGCACGGCACCACAGGTGAATATCTGGATTTCATGTCTTGCTCACTGCCTTCCTCTAAATATGAGCTTCAGCTTAGCTACATACACTCCCTTCTTAAAGTCAGGTCCTCTTTCAAAAGAAATCTCCCATTTCACTACAGCTGTGGATATATTTTACTCCTCCAAAAGGCTCCAGATTCCCTTGTGCAAGAGGGTCTTGGAGATCTGCACAAAGGGAATTTGCAGAGATCAGACTCAAAGGTGTCTGTTGTATAAGACACAGCAGAAACAGGGTCAAAACAAGAGCAGGGAGAAACACTGCTTTCACAGAAGTGTTTATAAAGATTGGCCTCATCCTTCTCTCATGCTGATGTGTGTAAAGCTACACTTTATTCTTTGGAGTAGGAGCAGCCTGCCACTCATAGCTACCTACCATGCAGGATGAAGCTTCTACCAACCCTAAAACACTGGAGAATCCAGTGGCAGACAGCTTCCCTGTTCTTTCACTTGGTTTGAGCTTCTCCTCCTGCACACCACTTTAATAGTATCTGCTGGCCTCTGGTCTTGGCTGCAGAGCAAAACGAACAAGTGACTGCAGAGCATAGAGCAGGGATGACAGTACCAGCGAAGATACCAGCGAAGACACAACAAGGCCTAGTGTTGGTTAAGAACCAGGTATAAGCCTAGGGGGCATCCTAAGCTGTGTTATTAGATCTGGTTGCCATATCTTTACTACTGTTTTTACAGCCAAGGTAGCTTAAAATCGAGCAGTGCACCTCCCTGTTGCAATCCTCCAGTTTGATACTGCTGAGCAGACATACCCTGAACCAAGGGAGGGAGGGAAGGAGGGAGACACTTGACTCCAAGGATTACAGCTTGCAAACAGAATGCTCAGGGATATTTTGAATGGTTTACAGCTATGAATTTAAAATATAGTTGTATATGTAACCAGTGCCTTGTAGAACTTCATTTGCTATGAAAAAACCAATCCTGCTTGAATAAGCCAATTTTTGCCAGTATGTCAATTTTTTTTCCAACAAAAGGGCTTTTTTTAAAGCCATTCCGTGTAACAGTTCACTAAAGATCTATAGCAAAAACAAACCTATATTTCTCTATTAGAAGAAATTGCATTTAAATGCAATAGGAGAGTTGGGTTAATGTTATGCAGAAAGATAGGTTCATGCTTAGCACAATAGGCCTTAGCACAATGCTTTATTCTTTCAGCAATGCCAGCTCTAAGTGAAAAGTAGAAGTCATAAGCAAGTACAGCATAAAAAACCCTAGGGCCTTGCTCGTGAAAAGATTTGCTCATTAAGGTTGTGTCTCATGCTGTGCTCAGGATAGATGATGGCCCACAGCTCAGTTACTGGAAGTTTGCAAGCGTTAAAGCAGGCATACAGATATCTACTGAGAACATACAGTATCTGCACATAGGAAAACATTCATTCTTCATGATTTCATTACTGCATGTTCACAGCTGGAACATGAATGCAACTTCATTCAAACAATAGCAATAAGCTATGCCTTAAAAACAAGTTGTATGTAAATGGGTCTGGCTGGAATCAAGGTTATAGGTAGGATAAAATTGTGCATAAGAAAAATCATATGCTACTGCAATCTCAATTTGGTATTTGTTTTGGTTAGTGCTTTAAAAACAAGTAGGTAACGCAGTATTTTTCTTTACAACAATTCTGTTGTAGCATGTCTAGCCATGCACTAACCCTGTGGTCCTCCCTCTGCCAATCAGTAGTCAAGAGCATCATATTTTGTTAAGAAATTCAAGATAATCCAAGAAAATTTTTTTGTTCAATTTATTAATAGAAATGTAGCAATCCTAACAGCTAGTAACTGGCCAGTACAAGTATGTTAACTATAATTATGAACAAAGCCCTAAATTAACACTTCAAATTTTGACCCCCTTTTTCACAGAATGGAAATTTGCTTCCTCTCAAAGAAAAAGAACAGAATAAAAAAAAAAAACCTACATAGGTTTCTCAGGCCTTCTTCTGCAAGAAACAAATGATTCTCACATTTAAGA
Source organism: Phoebastria nigripes (assembly GCA_035582835.1). Classification (NCBI taxonomy): domain Eukaryota; kingdom Metazoa; phylum Chordata; class Aves; order Procellariiformes; family Diomedeidae; genus Phoebastria; species Phoebastria nigripes. The sequence goes on along the minus strand of JAYKAV010000078.1, from coordinate 748,810 downwards.
CCAAATCCTGCATCCATTAAAGTCAACAACTTTCTAGTTGAAAAATGAATTTATTGAATGCAATCAACTTCTAAAGCTGAGAACTGTAATTAAATCAATGGGAAACTACTTAAGTGCCCATGGCACAATATGAACTATCAGCAATATCTGATATCTAATGTATTAGATGAAATTTTAAAAAATAGTATACTTATTTGCAGTGATGTAATAAAATAGACTTTAATTGGCCCAAAGGAACAACTAAAGAAAACAGGGGCACTATTTCCTTGGTATGTCTTTAGATTTACACAGACGAAGCTTCAAATACTTTCTGAAGTAAGATGAAAGGTTGAATTATTGTCTACTTACAGGAGTATTGGACTGTTCGGTTAACTTCTGCTCCCACATCCTCAAACGTCGCTCCCGTTCCTTTAGTTCCTGCTCTTTAAAGCTCAGATCACGCTCCAGTTTCTTTAGTCTCTCTAAGGTTGCCTCAATTTCGCATCTGCACGGAGACAATTTGTTACGTCTTGTCTTTTCCTGACAGATATAAATTGTTCATAATTCCCACTTGAATGTTAATTAAATGTGAAAGGCTGAAAAGTACAATACTAACTCAAGCAGTTCATTTAATTACCAAATGCAAAGCCTTTCAGAGCTTTAAGAACAACTGGCAATGTTTATACTTGAGAATAACCGTAATACCTTCAGTTGCAAGAAAAATAACATTTAAAAGAGTAAAATGCCATATAATAACAACATTTTAAAAACTAAAATGCCGTCTTTTCCCTCAACATCACGAAACATGATCTTATCCATTAAGAACTGGTAACGGGACAACCATTAGCAACACAATACGGGCAGTCTAAGAAGCCCATTTGCCTGGGTTTATAACTTGGCTATAAATATTATTTGGACTTATATTCAAAATACACAGAAGCAGCACTGGGGTGTTTTTCTCACTTACCTTCCTGTTTCTCTAGGTGAAGACATAAGGGCAAGAATATAAACCATGATATGACTCAGCCCTGCAAATGGTTACAAATACAAGCTTCTCAAGTTAGGAACAGTTAAAAAAAGGATTTGGTTTACTTTTCTCTGCTTCTCACCACACATGCAAAGGTGTGAAAAATAAGAAAGGCAGGAAGTGAAGGCAGTACTCTCAGAAGCTTCAGATACCGTCTTTATTGGGTTACATTGCATGTACCTCATCCCTTAACAAAGGGGTTTCCTTTGACATGCTTTCTGATGGACAGTATCTTTTAAACACATGAACTGAACTGCTCTTGGAAGAGAGTTTAAGAAGTTTTATGCTACAAATGCATGGATGTATACTAGAAGGTACAGAAAAATAATTCTGTCACTAAATTCAGCCACATTTTTTGCTTGTGGGATAAACAAAGAAAAACCTCCAATTTGTATCAGAGGTTGTATTTGCATTTAACAAACCGCTTCTGTGACTGTTTGGGAGACTGTGCACTGCCTGCCACCTGTGCCCTAACTACCACTTCAACTGTTTCCTATTCACATTGTGGGAATAGTCAATCACAGCATTTCGTTTTCCTCCAAGAGAGAGCAAGCTCCTAAGGAGACAGAGATCCTAAACAGAGCTCTGAAGATAGCTTTTGGGTCTCTGCAATGCCAAATCTTCTGCTCAAACTTTCACAACGTTTTCCCTTCATAAACACACTGCAAACAAAATCTGCTCCTTCTGATGTTTTCAAAAAGAAAATAAAAGGACTAACAGAGTTAGTTTGGGGGGGGGGGGCGAAAAAAAAGAAAGAATTATTTCTTCCTGTAAATCTCCTGTCCTAGCATGGAATGATTAAGCTCTTCTTCAGTATCAACCTAAAGGAGTTCAGGCTCTCAATGTGGGAAAATGCATACCCAAATACCCTATTTAAGTAAATGAAATAATTTAAATATTCCAAATCTTAATAGATTTCTTATTTTAATAAGACATCTCTATCAGAAAGTAATGCTTACAAAGTACAATGAAAGGATTCAGAGCTGGAATAACTAGCAAACTGTACTGCAACCTCTACCACCACGCTTAATTCTACTGCAAAAATCAGCCACCTGGGGCAAGGGCATTTATCACACTTAAATCCTGCTGAGTGAACTGTTCGATGTGGTGGTCAGAACAAATGCCCCTCACAATTATTATGCTTCAGATTTCGAGCAAAATTCTTGCTTGTATTTAGGCATGCAAAGGTCAAGGCTGATCTCTGTGCTGGGTGGAAAGYGGTCACACATCCTAATAAAGAGACAATAAAGGAACAAAACTAAAAAGCACTGGACAGAAGGTCAGAAAGTGACTCCTCTCCAAACATTCATTTCCCTATCATAAACCCTTTCTGTCAGGTGCAACATACACTGCGTAGTCTACTGTGGGAACTACAGAGCAATGTGAGGATAGTTGCAAGAGCTGCTTTTCTTCGTTTGTCTCTCAACATCACTGCTACTTATATGCAACTCTGTAATTTTAAAAATATGTAAATTAAGTTCTCTTTTAAATAACATTCTGCACTAGGAAAGTGCTGGTAACAATAGCTTTCTATATGTCAAAAGTCTATTTTGTGCTGTAATTACCTCTCTTCATTAGACAGAAACTTCTCTTATAATAAAAGGTCAGTCTGTGAAAACAGTTGCATTCTGAAAAATAATTCCACTGTATAATAAAACTGTGTAATTAAAAGAGAAAGCTACCGTACATTGCCCAGTTAATGAGTCTTACTTCATAAATGAAGCAGCTTGAAACATTATACATGGTAGGGCATGTGGATTTGTTTGCTTCTGTAGTTCTGCAGTCTGAGCTTACTGGCTTTTCTAGAATAATCTCATTCTGTGACATTGAAGAACATATACTGTATTATTAGAAACTATAATGATAAACAGTCACAGATTAAAAACATTGACTGGCATTTGTTTGTATGTCTTGAATTGCTACTGATACACTAATATAAGTATCACTAATAGACTATTTTAATCATTAGAACAGCCGCTCGTGGGGAGAGGATGGAAGGAGAAATGCAGTTAGTATATATGACTAAATGCAGACAAATGTTATCTCTCACTGAATTGGAACATCATTACTTCAATAGTAATTTTTTCCTACTATAATAAAAGTGACTTGAGAAAGAGCTCCAAAAAGATCACAGAATATGAGCTTAAACATAAGGCAGACCTGTGCAACTTAGTTGTAAGACAGGCCCCTATTCGATTAAATAATAAAAATGTGAAGGGTAGAACAGTTAGGAAATAAGATACTGAATTATTTTAAGGAAATGGTAGAACTGGCAGATTAAAATGTATTACTAATATAAACATCAAGACCAGTAAATGTTGCAAATAAGACCACATTAAAGATAGGTCAAAGTGTCATTTCTCTTATCACCTCTGTCAGTCATGTATAGACTCAGCCCACTCTCAGTCTTCACACCAGGCAGAGACATTGAAGACTCTGGTTACTCGCTGTTACAGATGCATTTTTTACATGTCTCTATACAAAAAGAACCTCACCTTGCCTTTTTTTAAGAGTGGGAAAAAACGTAATCCAGCTTGTCTGAGCTTTGATTTGCTTTGGTAAGCGTAGTATCCCTGTGAAAGTGCAGTATCTGGATCACTAGCTTCCTCAAAGGAACAAGCGTAACCTTCGCTTTTCCCAAGCCCACCCTTCTCCAGGGCTCTGATAGCCAGGCTTCATTAAAATTCCCTATTTCTTGGTAACAGATCTCATTCTTTCCCTATTGCTGGTTCAACTGTCTCTTTGCAAATCACTATGGGATAAAAACCATAAAAAAMCATAAAACAATGAGTAAAAGCAAAGATTTTTCAATGCAGAAGTTAAAACACATTAAACGCCTGTGCAACTGTTCTCAGAAAGTCTTAATCTGTTTTAGTTTATCCCTTATGCATACAAGTCTTCCATCTACTTTAAGTTGCATATTTTTTGCATACTTCCTGTTAATTTGGCTCAACCTTCATGAGCGTCTCCATACAGAGATGGCTGTCGCACCAGGGAAGGCAGCCGTTACCAGAATTCAGGTGAGGGAGCGCCCCTCTTACCCAGCTTCTGAGCAAGTCCCCGCACGACTTCCACTCTTTCTGCACCTCGTGTTTTCATTTTGGCTTAATTCAGAAATCATCTTTGCTTTCAGGCAAATCATGCCCCATCATGACTTTGTATTTTCTCTCTCATATTTCCTTGTCTCCAAGTTACTTATTCATAAAAAAAAAAAAAAAAAAAAAAAAAGCCAAATTTACCTTTAACACAAGTCTCCACGGTAAGAAGTATTTCCGTGACTTGGTAGTGCCAAACAACTTTTTGTTTCTACATGGCTTTTCATTAACACCCTGTTAGCCATTCCTCATCTGAGCAATTTAGGTGCATCAAAATAAAATTTGCAAGAAATACTTTGGCTACCTGAGTCACGCTCCAAGAAATTAATCAATTTAGTAAAAGTATAGAAGCTTAACGTTACCAAACGTCAACTAGCACAGCTTTTATTCTGCTGTATTGGCAAGACTTAAGTAGTTATTTGTTTTTCCTAAAGGAGTTCGAGTACTTGCTCATCTTTTAAATAAATATTTTTACTATACAGGGGTGTATAAGAAACCCCTCACTGGGGGACATTTTTCTTCCAACCCTCCTTGTATTCTGTCTGCTACCAAAACCACAATACAATGTCCAAAGTCTGCATAAATAATGGTGGCCAAGAAATACGTTTTTATACTTTAAATACCCGGTATTTGTCCCACGTCTTAGAATACGGATTTGGGGGACGAGAGGGCATACTGACGTATTGTAAAAGCAATGCCACGGATAAAATCATTGACAAACGTTTGAGAGCCGGGTATTGGCAAGAGGGAACACTGGCCACAGTGTAACAGGCCGCTCCGGGGGGAAACCTCGCACCGCCGTCCGCAGGGGAGCGAGGCGGCGGGGCAGAGCGCGGGCCGGCGCCCCGGCCCCGGCGGCAGCGACCCCGCCCGGCGGCGGGGAGGCGCAGGTCGGCGCTGCCGCCAGGAGGTGGCGCGCCGCCGCCGCCGGTCCCCGAGGCCGCGGGGCTGCCGCCGGCGCGCTGCTGACTCAGGGCAGGAGCGGTCCCGGCCCCGGAACAGGCTATTTATAGTCCCACCATGTGACCGGGGGAGCGTCCCATCGCCAGCGCACTTTTTCCACTCGCCCGATTAGACSTATACGTCTTGATTTTCCTTGGAAGTCCGCGGAGGAAGTTTGGGATGCTGGTTTTGATACAAGCCTCACTTCCATGTGCTCTTCCCCAACCTCCACCCACCCCTGCTCCAGGCTTCTTCGATTCCTGCACTGACTGCAGGCAGGGAATCTTTTAATATTTCTGCTCCCAGCTTACCTGGAGCGGGGCCAACACTTCTTAATATAGACTGAGGCACGACCGCCTGGTAAAAATCTTCTGCTTATGCAGATCTGTTTTCAATTTTCTTTTCCAAACAGAAGGATGTACTGTGAAGCAGCAAGCTTTCTAACTCACAAATAAGCTTCAGGGACGGGGTTTTTTTCAAGTTTTGGCACATACAGAAAATAGGCTGAAACTTTTACTGTAAAACTGTGTCATATAATAAGATGTTCTCAAATCTCATCTCCATTTATAATCATGAATAAAAATTACAATCGGCAATAGGTAAAATGATATGCTCAAGCAATGCTGGTGCACTATGCAAAAATAGGGCTGGCCTGGGCATATGCTGAATGCGTGGACACAAAGTCAATACAAAGGAGAGAATGCATGAAAAATGGCAGAACACATACAAGTGAAGACAAATGGAGGCATGATTTGAAAATTTATTCTTTTATGCCCTTTATCCTTTTTTTTTTTTTTAATGTAAACCTATATATATGTCTAAATATAAATGCCTATATACTTTCTATGAAAATTGCATCAAACATACGTATACCTGAGTGTTTTGCCCCCACACTATTGACTGAAAACGCATAATTGGTTTTAAGATGTGAATCACAAAACCGTAAATATCATGATACCTAAACCAGTGTAATAATAAATATAGGGTACAGCTAAGTGTATTGGCTCTTAATACAAGTTTCACAACATTCTGGGCATTCCTGAAAAAACAACAAGGTAAGTTACGTTCTAAAAATACCTCAAGCACAGATATTTTCTACCAATACATCATCGGAGTCTGATGTCTTTCTGAAGAATATGGACTCACACCATTTCAAAGGAAAACCACATCATTTCATCTTGTGAGGAAGGAAACTCACCTCCACTCCGCCTTGTTATGCAGGAATGAGTTACACTGGTCTGGAAGGCTGCTGTCATTTGACATAGATTCCAGGATTGAAATGATCTGCTTGAAAGATGGCCTTTTCTGAAGACAAAAAACAAAACAAAACACAGCATTTGCATTCATATACAAATACTACTGTGTAAAATTATTTGCAGGAATTTTTCAACTGAAAGATTGCAAGCAACAGAAATTGGGGTGCTGCTTTCTGAACACAGCATTCTACAAGAGGACTGTAAATTTTTTTTTTTTTTTTGTTCTTCTCATTGAAGAAAAGGTCAGTTTGGAAAGAGTCACATAAGCTAGTAGGACTCAAGCCTTAGCTTAGTCTCCCATATCTACCAGTAAAACCTTTCGGTACTCAATAAGAGCATTAAACAACATCAGTAGCATCAATAACCATCAAGATTCTTAATTCTAAAGAATAAAGTTTTCCTCAAGCTAAGAAGGAAAATACTGCCAAAAAGAAAAGGCTGGACCCATTAGCAACTGGTAATTAGACAGATGGCCTTTTACAAGTAGTAACCCAAACTCTTTAATGTGCGAACAAGCTATTTAGCCGCCCATCAAAACTGGGTTTCTGGCTGCAGTTCCCCTCTTGCAGAGAAGGACAGAATTTCCAGAAAAACCTCTCACTTAGCTACTTCAGGAGCAGCCAGGGAACAACTGAAGATTGAGGCTAGACGAGGATGTCTCGCCTGGCAGCCGAGCTCATGTCAGCGGTGTCTGTGCTCTTCTGTCCTGGGCTCATTTACTGAACTTTCTGTTCCAGGGCTCTCCACCCAGCACCCACTGTGCTCACTAGTCACGAAGAGCAGTTAAAACTTCTCTGTATTTTCTACTTTCTCCTTAGTCCCAAAAGGAAGCTATGAAGTAGGATAATAACTGAAAACTGAAAAAGCCACAGTTAAATGTGTTTCTTGAAAGAGCGCTGACTCTGTTAGTCTGTTTGACAGACCCCAGACAAGGTTGAGACAAAAGGTTGAAACAAAATGTAGATACATAATAAGGGGATGATGCACATTCTCTCTCTATCGCGCCTGTAATTATACCATTTCTGCTAAAATTACAGATGCCGCAATTAAAACGTGCATTTTAATTTGGGAGCACAAAAACAATTAGGAACAATGCTGAGGTGTCTCTCCCAGGAAGATCCAAGTGATTTCTACATTATAAAAGAAAGACAATTTCTTTATTTTAAATGTCAAACAGCATGAAAAAGTGTCAAATGCATAACAAAAAAAAAGACAAGCTCTCTTATACTGTGATGCTGCACTATTTGGCTGTAACTGGAGGCTTTGTCTGTCATTTTTTGGTCCATCTCCACGATTTCAGGCAACGGGGCAGTTGGATGAGCTATGCAGATTTTCTTTGCAACAGACAGTGCTTGCCCCAGCCACCATGGGCTTACACAATTTGGCCCCCAGCCCAGCATCCGTGGAGCAGCAACCTGGGCGCACCAAGCAGCATGGCAGCAGGTGCCTATTCAGCAGCACATTGCTTGCRCTTGTTGATCTAGTCCTAGTGTGGAAACCCAGCAGGGTCCCCTGCATTTACGGGGGGCTGGGGGAGGCAGAAGTCTTCCCCCTACATGCATGATGCTGCTGGACCTGCCACAGCTGAGCAGATCCTCTGAACACGTCCTGGAAGAGCACGAACCTCCCCGGTTAGGGATTGTGCCATGCTGGGGGTACAGAGCACAAAATTCATCCCTGGCACCAACCAGGACAGACAACTCAGGTGCAGTTTTGGGGTAGGAGAACCTTCCAACAGCCCTCACACCCTTCTTGTTGCTACAGCTGCATCTCTTGTAACCACCCCAGTGGGTGTGAACTGTTAAGGGGATTCAAGAGCCTCCCAAATGGTGAGGAAGCTGCCAGACAGGAGATCGTGGCTCCCCACCAATACACCAGGCTACTGCTGCTGCTACGTACTGTCCAATGGACTGGCAGGTGCGTAATGTGCCTATACTAAACTAATTATATTTTCAGGAAGAGATGAAGGGCAAACATTACCATGCTGCATTAATTACAATGTTTTATGGCTTATTTAGGATTCTTTTACAAAACACTTCCATGAGTTTTGCTTGCTCCTTCTTTCTCACGGGTATACTGGGAAGCATAGGGCAGGGCTGACACTAAGTGAGCACAGTCAATGCTACTATCAGGCCTGCCTGGAGTAACTGCAGTGGAGATAATGACAGAGAACAGGGCTTTTACTAAGGGTGGGTGAAAGCACCGACTGACTGATTTGGGAGGAGCAGCAACACACACCCTTTGGGTCTTACACTACAGGCAAAGGAGCTGTTGAGTTGCACAGCTAGAGCTGGAAAAAATGCAGAGCCACACAGTACTGACAAAGCTTGTACATCCCTGGCTGTGCAATTTCTGTGAACAGCCACCAGCTACCCTGCCAGCTTTGTAGCCACCAGATTTACAGGTACCAGCTTTCCCTGGAGGCAGAGCTGACAGGAAGACACAAGCCTACACTGTCATGTGGGTCTTGTTGGTTTCTTCCCCCTAGGCAAGGATAATTTCAGATTTAATAAATGCACTCTAAGTGCAGACTGATACCTTGGTTAAAACTGGCAAGAAGTGATGTTGAAATTGGGAGCCCAAGCTGAGAAGCTTTTTAAAAAAAAGTCTTATTTTCGGTGGATGACTGCTTAGCACTTTCTAGAAAGTCAGGCATCTCAAGACAGTCCTTATAAGAGATTCTTAAAATACCAAGGCATAAGTCGCCTTTGAAAGTTGTTTCCCTTTATATCTGTGATGTCTCATACAAAAATCTTTAAAATATATGCCCCTCTAGAAATAATTCCGGCTAATGTTTTCACTGTTTCCTTCCACTCGCTATTTCTTACTAAACAGCTCTGCGTAAAACCAGCATATTTAATCCATATGGCTTTCCTTTCTTGCTGCTTCTCTGTTCCCAAGTTTCTGATTTCCATTAAAATAGGCACTAATTTATAAATATCTTTGATGTTAAAATGGGTATAAACTGAAGGAACAGATGAAATGAAAAAGAACCACTCACCTGTGTTTCAAAAGCAAGTATCCCCAGTAAACAAAGGCATCAGTGATGAGTAACCTTGTTTGTACAATTATTTAGTACCCAAGCAAAAGCAGCTTGTTTGGTAGGGATTTTAACATGTGGAAGTAGTTATTTAAAATACTTAGTTACCACAGAGATTGTTCTTTAATAATTACTGACTTAAAATAATTAGTAATTAACATTTTAGTAAAATGCTTTGAACGCTCTAGGGACTGTTTCAACTAGCACAGTTTAAACTGTATAAAGGCTACCATTACAAATACCATGTGGAGCAATGCACTATGGACATTTTTCTCCACGTATGAAGAAATCCTTAAGAATTCAAAGCAAAGTTAATAACTCTGTCCATTCCCATGAGGAAGTTACGGCATGAGCAGTGTCTGACACTCCAGCTGCTCTGCAGCAGCTCTCCAAGTGTATTCCTTAGCTCCACAGTAAATGCACATCCCTCTTTTCTCAGGGGTAAGCCACCTAAAGATACCTCATGCTTTCTGCGGCCTAAAAGTATGCACGTTAGCAATTGCTTTTGAGCAGCTGACATCCTCAAGCTCATCCCCACTTGACCTTTAGTAGCTTGTTCATGCATCGACTATCTGATTTTCTAAAGCTAAACCTGGCGAAAAGGGAACGTTACACAGAGCAGTATTTGAGAGGAGTGTGCTCCATCTTTTGGCTCACGCAGGCCACACAGCCTTTTATCAAGGCATTTTGAGAGCTGTAAGTAGTGATCATTTCCCAACACATGACCAAGTCAGTCACATGCCCAAACTGTGACCAGAGATTACTCCATTTCAGTCATGTGAACAAAGCATTTATAATTACCTAGGAGAAGAGAAACTGCATGAAAAAAGTAGCAAAGAGCAAACTGTCAGAAAAACTGATCTAACATGAGATTCACTCTTTGCACACATCAGAGACGCCTCTGGGAACAATGCTCCCAGGAACCAGCCCAAACCCAGGTGAATTGCTCGTGCAGACAGAACTCAGCCTGATGGTTGGGCATCCCTCTTTTACAACATGCAGATCCCTCCCTCTCCTTGAAAAACAGCAACAGCCTTCTGGACACTTACATATGTGGCTAGAGCAAGGCAGAGAGCGAGCTGATCTACTATGTGCTGCAATTACAGAAAAGAAGCTCCAATAATTCTTATTCTGTGGCATTTGGTAGTGATGCTAACGCTTGGGAGTAGTTATTAAAGATATGTAGTTGCCACTGGAAAGTGCTCTTCAGTAATTACTGACCTAGAACTTAAACAGACTACTTGTAGACTCAAAGACTCAAAGGATTTTTCTCCCCTCCCTTCCATGGAGAGGATAAAGAGGGAGATATTAAGGGAACGGCATTTAAATGGGTGTTCACGTGGAAACCACATGTTGATGACGGATCTCAGCGTTCCAGATCCATTCTGTAGGAAAGCAACACCTTGCTTAAAAAAAAGAGACCGAGGCGGCAAATCTCCTTTCTCATATTCTTCTTCTATGGCTACTCTCTGGTGATAACAAGTTCTAGCTTTAGAGCACCTAAGTGCTGTAATTCGTCTTGGGATTAATCTCGGTCTCTCTGAAGTAGTAGCTAACTTTCTCCTGAGTTTAAAGGAACAAAGCTCTTCCTGGTGCCTTGACTTGAGAAAAAGAGCGTAATTTCCTTTCCTTAACTATCCTTCCCGCTCTCAAATACCTTCATAGGCAAAGGAAATGGATGCTAATCCTTGATAATAAAGCTAGTATGCCCACAGGCTCTTTCCAGCCAGTTTTATGTACAACAGGATGGTAGCAGAGTCCATTTAAAGAAGGTAACTCCCATAATCTACAAAAGCTTTTACTGACTAAATACTCTCTTTAATTTCTCTTTTAGTTTATTCTTGTAGGGGCAGATTAATAGTGACAATGGTTTGGCTCTTTAACTTGTATTTTTACTCTGTTTTCATGGTTAAACAGTATATTACAGTACTTCTATTATTATATTATTACAGTATAATCATTATAAAGCTCATCACTCAAAGTCCTAAGGGAAAAGATTAGGAAAGGTTTAATGTTAATTTAGAATGCATTGCTGCTGTTCCTACCCGCATTTTATGGATTAACTTATTCTTTACATGTTTTCAACACAAGGAAGGCATCAAAATCGGACCTTAAAATAGATATTTCATACATGATGCTCACATACATCCAAGAAAGATTAAATATTAACTATTGAAAGAAAATAGAAAAGAACAATTTTTCACTTGCTCCAAAAAAGGCTACATTCTTGCCATCTCACTCTATTTACTGTCATTGTCTTTAGTAGTCAGGTAAGTTAGTAGCATAATAACTCTTGATTAAAAGGGAAAGAGAGACATTTAGGTATAAATATGTAAACCCATTAAAAAAAGACAGCCCTAGCTATCTTTGTGAAGAAATGTGTCCATTAGCATGCATCAATGGTGTTAGCTCAGACTTGTCCCCCAAAGAAACACTAACACACTTAGCAAAACAAGGCGGGGGGTGGTGGTGTAGAAATCAAACACAAATTAAATTACCTTTGAGTCAGCATCCCAACATTGGTGCATCAGTTCTGCAAAACTTCTGGGACAACTGCTTGGAATGGTTAACCTCTAATGGAGAGAGAATGTACCAGTTATTGGAAGCATTTCCCTTTAAGCTGCTACTAATAGATTTCCTATAAAAGCAATGCAGTTAAAAGAAGTAAAACACACTCTTCTTTCTTTTAAACGCAATATAAAAACTGAGGATTGACATATTAAAAAGAAAAATCAAAATTACTAACACTAGCAAGACGTACAATTAATTAATAGACCTACAAGGAGGGAATGGAACAAATGCACAAATGGAGTTCCTTAAGAAAGCTTGGAGACAAGGTTAAGTAAAAACGAGGCGAACAGCTTTTAATACTAAAACATAGCAGTTTGTGGAGGTTACTGCATGGTATTCTAAGATGCTTGTCAAGATAGGTATAACATACAGCCTGCCTTAACACCTTTCTGCCACACAGATGATCCAGCTGTAAAATACTGTAATCGCTTTTGATATAACAAATGGCTGAAATACAGATTACATTAAGTGAGTTAAAAAGAGTTAAGTGAAGCTCTACATGACACAAGAGATGTTTCAAGAGTCTGTGGTCAGAAGGACTAATGAGGACATGCAGATCTCAGAAAGCACTCACAGAGCACAGTGAACTCATATAAATATTTCCTGATGACTGAAGACAAGGAGTTGCTGGTTATAGCCAGGACCACTGACTACAGAGAATTAGTTTGAAGCTTGTTTGGTTTCCTTTGCTGAGAGTTTTAAACCATGAAAAGATTCCCTCAGCCAGTCTTAGAGGATTTTTAGTTTAAAGACTCTGCCTGCAGATCAGAAAGCCTAAAAGCAAATCCTTTCTCATATACACACACACGGATACCGAAGCCTCTGCAGTTGATTAAACGTGCATCCTAACAACATTACACATATAAGGAGATCCGTCTGCTCTCGCTAAGGCAGTTAACTGACTTCAGATGTTTCATACTAAATTAAAAAAATATGTAGATAAAACACAGTTCCTCAGTGAAAATGAGTCCAAATATAAGAGGGCTCAAGCTGGAAAAAGGGTTCCCTGTCCTATAACAGGTGAGAACCAGGTATTACAGTCCTGTTCAGACCAACCTGCCAGGAAGACCCTTTAGATCTGTCCTACTATTGCCATTTCAGAAGCAAAGCAGAGCAAGTTGTGTCAAATTGTACCATTATATTACTGCAACGTGACCTGCAAAGCCTTACAAGCCACAGCAGCCAAAGTAAGAGTTAACAAATTCTGCTCCACAAGCATTTGAACACCATGCAAACTGGAAACATGAGGTACAGAGCCAGGGCACTGCAGGAGTATGATTATTAAAATAACGTAATACCTTAAGGTGCAAAGCTTTCTGTGTAAGAAATACACAGAAATTTGTACAATGCATAAACAAATTGTACTGGTGCTTGATCTCTGGCTGAGTCATTAACCTAAAAATACACTGGCTAGTCTTGCTACAGTATTTGTCTGTAACCCTCACTGTTCCAGGAGGTGGAAGATCAGTTGCTACCACCATTTATATGCGTCTCACTTGTGCAGAATGTTATCTGTCATGTAATATAGAGGTAGCAGGTTCCAAAAGTGTCGTATTATAATAAAGATGACGTTTCTCAGTGGTAATTTATTATGAGATCATGCCTAGCATAATCTGAACTCTCATGTTTTTCTTTTCTGGATTAAAAAAAAAAAAAATATATATATAATTATACAGAAACTCTACCAGAATAAAAATAACACTGTGAAATTACGCAGAGAGTCAAAAAAGACCCATACAGAATCATTAAAATCCACTTCATTTGTTGGGCTAAGGCTTTGCAAAGGGGGATTTTTCACCCTATGCAACTACGCTTTGGCCTTAGGCCCACAGCAATTTTAACAAGAGACTTGCAGTGCAAAAAATGAAGGACTGGCTCAACAGTGATTCAATTCTGTTGTGAACTGGAACCATGCAACTCCACTGATGTCAACAGGTTGAACTGAGAGCAGAACCTGACCCTCACACTTGCTTTGGGACATACAAACTATGAAGAAAAGTAGCACAAGCTGACTTTTACAAGGCTTATGCTGGGCATGTTCCCTAAGTCATGGCCAGAAAAAATAAAAACTATGTAGGCAAGTGTTAATGCCCTCTAAGCTCCGAGGCACCCTTCCAAAGAAGATGGTAGGAACAAGCTAGTGGTACCTGGCAGACAAACAGCTGGCTCTGAAAAATGTCACCCCTTAAGTTTCTTCAGCCATAAGTAAAATAGTCATCATGTCCACAATTTGTTCGTATTGTATTTTACACAATTCCTTGCTCTGAAAAACTGTAGAGAAATGTGCGTTGTACCCTCTGACATCTTTCAGCGTATGACTACATCTCTTTACAACATTCCCAATGCCAGTCTGTACCCCTTACATAAAACTGCATGTGACAGGCATAGGAAACAAACACTGTTGATGGAAGGCTTTATGGTTCCTTCTTCAAAATGATGTGTGAGGCTTTTCCTAAACTAGGAGAAAGTGTCTCTTGTGCTTCCTGCTCTCATAAACGCTGTAGAAGACCACATTCATAATCTTCACACTGTCAGTGTAGCATTTCCAACTAATCGGTGTATCACAGCATCACTCACTGGAATTAATCCAGTCCTCAAATAGAAGAAAAAAAGAGAGGGGAAAAAAAACACCAACAAAAATATTAAACTAAGAGGAGGAAACCTAACTCCTCTGTTTAACTCTGAAGCATTTTGAGAAACAGTTTATGTAGAATAATAGGAATCTGTATTGTACAGCCACTGCCTCGCCATTGTAATGTTTCCCAAGCTTCCGCTGTGTCTAGATAGAGGAGGTTTCATCTTTGTGGAGGATTTCCATGCTTGTCTGTGTGTGGTACAGTCACAACTTTAAATGTTTTTTAAATGTAGTTACTGTCTTTGATATCAAGGGACTATGTGTTCAGATATATGCTCACATGTCCAACTAACTGAAAGCTTCAATTTGTGAGAAGAAGAAAAGCGAGGCTGGGGACACTGTACAAACGGTGTTTACACCACTGAAGTGCTTTTGAAATGGAAAGACTCTGCATGAGGAGGCTTGCAGCTATGCCACAGCCTTACCGATACCAGTGAGGAGCTCATCTTCAATGTAGTGTTGAACGTAGGTGGCAAAACTGTAATTTCTCTCTTTTTTTAAAACTATTTTTTCTTCTTTTATTTTTGAAATTTTCATCTAAGCGGCAGTTTCTTGTACTATAGTGACTCCTGCTGGGAGAGTTAAGTTGAAGTAGCTGAAGGTCTCTTACAGATATATCAACTCCCGGCCAGTAAAAAGATGTCCTAAACGCAGGAGATGGAGTTAAACTGTTCCCCTACCTTGGACGCAATGGCTTCTTTCATCACTAAGAACAAACCCCTAGGTTTTACAATTGAGACTGAGAAACTAGTACAGTACTTGTACAATTTTTGATCTACAGCATCACGACGTGAAGCTGCAACAATTAGATGTAAAGGGTCCATTCATGAGGAATAACATCACTTTGACCCTTTGTGTTAGCTCCTACTGCTAATCTTTCCATACGCGTGAACTTACTTTCAATTTGAAGAAGATGAAAAAGTCTTTTGCAAAACCCCAATACTGTTTTCTGATCTATGTACCTGAATGTAGAAACGTAGTCTTACCTCGTTTTTTTCCACTACAAGCCAAGCTACTTGTAATCCTTCCAAGCCTTTAAAGGGGACCTCCCTTGTTAGCATCTCCCAGAGAACCTGGAACAGAAAAAAAGAAAAGAATTTTTATTTCTGTACTTTGTATTTTAAATACATTATTAAACCTTGATACAGCACTATTCTGTATCCAATTATCAGGCAACCAGTTTCCATTTGCAGGAACTTGGACCAGTGTTTGTGTGCAAGATCCTCTCACTAAATTAATTTGAATGTTTCTGCTTTTTCCTCTACAGAAAAGCCGAGATGAAAAACTGGGTTGTGTGGGGTCTAATGCCTGCAATTTTGTAAGAGCCATGGAAAATGCTTTTTACTTTCTTTGTACACTATAAAGTTCACATTTGGCTGTTGAGACTTGGGAAGACAATGAACTCCTCCTCTCCTTCTCAGCCCCAACTAGACACATCTTTGCTTTGTAGTCATTTTGCGTTTAAAAATATTTCTGTATGATGGCAACTAGTGCTTCTCAGTAGTCAGAATATGATCCCAAAGGTATTTTGCTCCTGTGATATGCCTATGAAAATATTAAATATAATTTTGCAAGCAAAACTGTAATTGTTTATCTCCAAGATTGTGATTATGTTAAACTAAACCGTATACAGCACATAGAAAATTACTCTGTTCTCCTTGATAGCTTACAGATGCACCGTCCTTAGATACAGAAAGATCTCCTAATTTCGCATGCTTTTAGCATTTTGGTAACACAGTACCCGAGAATCTAAGCTACTCTGTAGAAAAGAGTTTGGCATCACCAAAAAGGCTTCAAGTCAATGAATCCAACTTGTTTTCTGCCACTGGGACTACCTATTGGAATTCAACCAAATTAACAGGCACTTTGTACCTTCACTTGTATATGTCTTTTTTTTTTTTTTTTTTTTTTTTTTTCTTCTGCTCATATACCAAGCATAACAACAAAAAAGACATCATTTATGTAGCATCTGACCAAATGCATGAAGATCCTTATGCAAGTCTCTATATCCTCACTATTTGGGTTAGTACCCAGGCTTATTCCAGCTACATCCTTTTGAATGGATTCTGGCCAGCTATGAAGGTAATTAGAAGGAAAATGTGAGAATATTGGCAGATGCAGCTCAAGCAGAAAAAATGCACTGAAGCAGAGTTGGGCCTTTAATCAAGTGAACAGGGTACTCCAAGAGACCTATTTGAATAATTCTGCTTGAGTCAGAAGACTGATTAGTAAAGGTAAGGGTATCTTGGAAAAATAACTAAAAGGACAGTTTTCCTGAGAATAAGAAATATATGGGGACAGCTCTCATAGAGGTATTCAACTCTCCTCTTTGCCTCAATTCATTCCTTTTAGAAGAAGAAAAAAAAAAAAAAAAAGGGGGCACCTCAATTTGGAATTCCAGTAATCACCTCTCTACCACCTTCCTTGGTAGACAAGGAAATTTAACTGCGAGAGAAGGAAATAATTTAGCAGTCCCACATACTTCAGACAAAAAAGTAGTGTACAAAACAGCCAGTTTAAAACAAAAGCCCCTGGACCAAATCAAACATGCAGTTGAGCAGCCTTGCAGAATCACCTCATCTGTACGGCTGTACCATGAAACCACAGAGAAGAAACTCAGGTTTGCACATCAGATGGAAGATGTATTTAGATACTGCTCTAAGTAAAGAACATAACGAGATACATGTTAAATGTCTCCAAGAGCCTTGAGCTGGAAAACTCTACTGCTCTGCTACCTTTCAGAACACTGTAAATTGTAAGGGTTGTCTCGTTTCATTCATGCACATAAGTTTGTGCAGAACATTTTGCACTGAATTCCTTTATCATGACACCTTTAGTGTTTATTTCCACTGCCTGTACAGATCACTGCCTTACCAACAGTGCTAGCTTAAAACACTTCAAGACTGCACATAGTTCAAGAGAAAAACAGCAGTCTGACACAATAAGAAGAATTTTTCTTAATGCCTTATTTTTTACTAATAGTAGAAGAAAGTAATAGATACAAAAGTGGCATGTCAGAAATCCTTGTATTTATTTACACAGGTTTAGAAAATGTTCTAACAACAATGCAAATTTCATATTCAGGCCAATGGTGTAGATGAAGCCTTTCCTTCCAATGGTGACATGTCTCTATGTTCAGTTTTATAGGAGCTTCAACCCCATCTCATGGATTAGCTACCCTGAATCACCAGCTAAGGTGAATGACTGCATTGTAAGTCTTTTAAAAAGCAGCAAATGGGTATCTTCTGCATTCTCATTTGTCTCTTCCTGTCCCCAGGGTCATTCAGCAGCAGAAAAAGCACCTCAACCTGACTTACCCCGGCCTCTTCATTGCGAGATACACTCTGTTCATTTTCAGAACTGGCTCCCCAGCTCACCTCATATGGAAACCAATCTATCTTCCATTTCTGGTGTAATTTAATTGAGACTGACATGGTTCACTTCCCCTCCCATCTCGGATGGTGAGGATCACCTGCTTTCCTGATCACATCACATCTCTGTGATGACGGACAGCAGGTGCTCACAGAGAAACAGCCAAGCTAGGCACAATGATGGAAAACAAAGCAAGATCATTTAATGTAGTGGTTTGTAAGCTGTGGCCTCTGAAGATGTTGGGCTCTTCTTTGCATACAGAGAAATAGAAAGGAGAGACAAATGTATGAATGTTCATCCTACACATGAAGCTGAGAATAAGAATTATATGGTCTTCAGAAAAAGCTCACACACTTCTGTCAGCTCAGCTGTGCGTTTCAAGTCTTATCCTCTCAACTATGTCACAACAACCAAAAGGAAAAAAAACGAAAGTACAAAACCCCCACATCCCCACCCCAGTGCAAACCCAATAAAGATTCAAAATGCCATATAGGATAGGGAGCATCCAAATGAGTAATTTGAGAAAAAGCAAACACTCTGAACATCTTCACTGAAAAAAAGAAATGTTTTCTCTTGGTAGGAAAGTGTTCACAGATGAGGGTCAGGAGCCACAATTAGCAGAAGTACAGCATGAGTAGAAAGTGTTGCATTCTTAGAGGTACTGCCCTTAGGCGTGAAAATTAGGTCAGTCTTCTCTGCATTGATCCAAGTGGAAGTTAAAGATCTCATAATTCTTTTCAAAAAGAGTAAGGGATAACCCCTGGAGCTGGCCAACATTCCCTCTATAAATAACGTATGTTCTCATAGCTAAAGCAATGTATGAACTATTGCTAGGAGCGTAACAGCTGCTACATTTAATGGCAGTCTCTATGCTACCAATAGCCAATTAATGGTTTTACTTTTTTGTTCTTGTAAGTGTTAAAATAATTCAGCTACATCGCATAAACTTTCGATAATTAAACACATTTATACTGATACACAAACACACACTGCAGTGCACTACAAACAATTTTGCCAGGATAACATATTCTGAGCATGTATCTTCATGATTTCAAAACAGTTTTTAGAGTGAACATTGTCATTCCACATACACTTTCATATCTGGAAGAGAAGCAAGGAATCATTTTTGAGCAACACACACAATGACACGTGAGTCAATTTCTGGGTTGATCACTTGTAACACTTGGTATCTGTTGTTTAGAGTATGGATTTGGAAATGGATTAGAAAAGAGAATCACAGCATGGCTGAAGGAAAGTGCAAGATCAGTCTTTGTGTTGTAATAAATCTCCTGGAACATTTAGCTTTAGCATTTCATGGCAGTATTATAAATTATTTACTGTATATCTCAAAGAGAATATATGGACCTGTTTAACCATAATCCATGAAAAGCAGGACTAACTAATCTGAACGTTAGCTATAAACATGTATGCAACTGTTCACAAAAAGGAAAATTCATTTCACTTGAGGAGCAACTCAGACCTATAAGGTTGCAGAAAGAGTTTGACACTTCATGGAAAAAAGCTCTTGCACACCTTAAGCAGAATATTTAAAATCACAGACTGGTTTGTAGAAAGAAAAGCCAGTCAGGGAAAAAAAAAAAAGCAGAAAAGAAATTAAAGGAAAGCATGGGGAAGGCGACAAATACTGCAAGCAAAGTATCTATTCCTAGCATCTTACTAGTTTACATTTGAAAGGATTCTGTTCTTTGTTAACAGGACTTTAACTGAAGAAAAGCAGATTTGTCTCTCTAGCACAAAAGCTGCTGGCAAGTGTTACACTTTGAAAAGGGATTCTTTAAATTTTGTTTTTATAGATGATAATCACTTGAAGATATCCTTTCTAAGATTTTTTGTTTTCAGTCTCCTAGCTAATTCCCTGATAGTCTAACACTTATTATAGGGAGATTCCAACTTTCAATGTTATATTCGGACAATTTCTTGCTGGTATAACCCCATTATGTCAGTAATTTCATCAACAGAGAACTTGGGCCACTGCCATTCTTCACTTCTACCCCTGTATCTCCTCTGAAAACGATGGTGTTCCAAGATTGGAGTTATAAAAAGACTAATTAATTCCTAAGTGCTTATGAATTCATAAGCTTCTACCCACAGTAGAACACATTAGCTCA
This sequence comes from Phoebastria nigripes, assembly GCA_035582835.1. Taxonomy (NCBI): domain Eukaryota; kingdom Metazoa; phylum Chordata; class Aves; order Procellariiformes; family Diomedeidae; genus Phoebastria; species Phoebastria nigripes. The sequence goes on along the minus strand of JAYKAV010000078.1, from coordinate 728,764 downwards.
AAACCAATATATTAAAAAATGTGGGTCAAATATTATTAGGCATACTAAAGTAGCACTATACACCCGTAACCACATTAAAATATTCTAGTAGCACTGAACTGTTTTCATATGGAGGGTAGTTGAGTTTTACCTCCAGGCACAGAACCGTCAAAGGAGCTTTACTTTTTAGACAAGGAAAAATAAACTATGTGCGACATATTGTTCCCAAGGCTCTGGTAATACTTGACATGGTAAGATATTAAACAACTTCTTACCTTCTCCCACATCTAGAATGTTACTTAAAGACAATTCACACCAAGATGACTATGTGAGCAGTTTGAGCTATAAGACCATGTTTGGAATTTCTCCTCTAACATTTTTGCTTTGTTTTGAAACTGGAATGTTTCCCTTCAGTGCATAATATGTGATTGCTTCCAGTAACAGTTTACATTAGCATTTACATTTGTTAGCTTATGTTCTCTTACTGTTTGTGACCTAGTTCAGTTAAGCAAGCAAGGATTTTGAATCTGCCAATATAAGCTTTTTCTCACTCCTTGCAAACCTTCAACCTTTCATTTGTAAGCGACGCCACATCATCTCTCATTTTTTTTTTTCACTGTAAACAATTCTTTGGCAAAAAGTTTAAGTCATCTTCCATTGGGACATCAGCTTAGCTATGTACAGCCATAGGTGCTAGCTTAAAACCCTAGTGCCTCCCTTGCCTCTTTCTCTTTGAGGGATGGGAGGAGATAGATGTAATACTTGACAGGTACTGAAAGAATTCCTCATTCTGCGACCCACTGTTGAATCCAAACCCAAAAATGGTTAATACACAGATGTGCATGGAAACTACAACCCCACTTCCTTTCCGTTTTCCCCCAAAGCATTCATTACTGTTCTCTGCCAGAGAAATGCTATGGGGCTAGGCACACAATTGGTCTGACCAGTAGGGCTATTTCTAGACTATTTTGTATTGCAGAGCAAAACCAAATTAGAGTTTAACTGTGGACAGAGTGAAATAATTCACATTACTGTACCTGCAAACCTGACATTCTGGTGAACTATAACTGACTGTTCTCCCTTCAGAAAAATGGCAAAGCAATGCTGGCCTCTTCTGTATTTTCAGATGGGGCCTCTACCTCTACAAGAGGTACAGTCTCTATTCTCACAGCTAATGATAGCAGGGTCTTTTAAACAATTAAGCATGGAGAAGTGGCTTACTTTTTAATATAAAATCAGTGACACTCCATTTTATGGAATGTGGAATCCTAATAATTTCATCCTGTTACACACCTATTGCAAGACAACCTTTTTCTGTTCCATTCCACTAAAAAACACAAGGAGAGATTCATGATGCAGAYTGTTCAGTGGCTCCTGCAAGCCTTTGGACATATGCTAAATACTTGTGGTATAGCATGCACTTCCCACACTGGCATGCTGCTAATCTAATCAGATAAGGATCTTACTAAACATGCAAGACACTGTTCTTCCTATCATTTTCGAGCATGTAATTATAAATTATGGGTCAGTCTTGAAAGAAAGTGTGATATTTTTTGTTGTCCTTATTTAGAATTGTTGTTCTTGCATCACACGAATTCTGTCACACTAGAGATCTGCTACTGCACATAGGAAAATGAGAGGCACTCACCACTCCATACGAGTATGTGTCACATGTTTCAGACACTGGGAGACTTTGGATAACTTCTGGGGCCATCCATGGAAAAGTGCCCACTAATGACATGTGTGTTGTATGGGAGTGGAACCTTGAGGCACCAAAATCACAGATCTGGCAAAAATAAATAAAAAATAAACAGATATTAGAGCATCAACTTCATTCATTAGGCATTAAAACATCGAGTCAAGCAGCAGCATCTCTCTACAAATAATTAAAGTGTTCATACCTTTAACACACCATCAGCAGCTATAACAACTGAAAATGAAAAACAATAGGTTACAAGAAAGCTATTAAAAATAAACATAATACATTTTCACAGCAAAAGACTTTGCTTTTTATCAAGAAAAATGATCCTACGGTGAGCCAGCACCTGAACACGCACACATGCACGACTGTCCTGGTTTCTTTGAGAAGCTTTAGAGAACATCTGCTGAATACCTGCAAGCCTCTGAACAAATGCAAAACCTTTCAGGCCCTACTGAGTTCAAAGATAGCAACACAGCTATRGCTAAAATACAGATAAACTCCATTCTCCCCAATGTAGTTAGGCTTAACAAGACGCTCTCTGAAAGATTCATTAATAAAAGCAGAAAACTTACAACTGAGGTGAGATCTAGACTTTTCTCGACTATTATCTCCCCGTGTGCATTATTAAAATCTGTGTCCCTCCTATCCCACTACTAGTAGTGAAAGTTTCAGTTAAAAGGCAACATTCAGCAAATTTCATAAACAGTCATCAACTGCCAAGTACAGACTAACCACTGCAGCTCCACAGTGAGTGCGTATTACTCAAAAGCATGAGTATCTGTCAAACCTCAAAACAGGCCACAGTAAAGACAAGATTTTCAGTAAGAAATAATAGGYCTTATCCAGTCTATTGTGTCTGCCAGCCTTTCCTGGTACTCAACCTTTCCAAATAGAAAAAGGAAGCGAGGAGTGCCCAGGCAATGTCTGACAGCTGATAAGATGGGTACAATCATGGCCAGCAAAACACAACTGGAAAGAGCCCTCCACAGTGCTCTAAATGGTGCCAGGGACTGTAACAGAGCTCAGACAGCCTGGGGATGGGGAGGCGGGAACAGGCTCTTCTGTGCCTCAGGTAGGCCTGCTGCCTACTGCAGCCTGATGACAGCCAAGGCGCGCGTTAGTTCTGCATGTTCACAAAACTCAGGCACAGATTTAAACGCTACATTAACAGGTAACAGTAAATGCAGAGCGTTTCAGTGTTTTGCTACTTTACCATTCCTGGACTTCAGATCCCTGTGGATTACTTTGACTGGAGCTTCCATGTGTAAATAGTGCATTCCTACACAAAACAAGGGAACAATCTAGTTAGGCAGGCTGAGCGTGATCATCACCTATCAGCAGTCATGTTTTCTGGTTCCCATTAATTGTCCTCATTACGAGTTGGCATACCTGTATGCCATATTGATATGCTGCAGGAGAAGCAAAGCTTCCCATAATCTACTTTGAGTAAAAAACACTAAGCAAAGCTCATATATCTCTCAGAGCATCTATATGGGTATGTTAATGCTTTTTAATGACATATTTAGTGATTTTCTCTAAGGTGAGTGTCTACACAGGGAAGCCAAGATATTAATTTACTGTTCATTCATTAGTTTACACTAATTCTTGTGTTGTTACAGAGAACACAAAGGACAAAACAGCTTGTTCTGCAGTATTATATGAAGAATTTCAGTATGTTTGCTGAGAATAAGCCTTTAGCTTCCTTAAATGTCCCAATTCAAATCAAATGTAAGGATAATTATGCACTTTACCTCATAATTACTCTACATCAGCAAAATTATCCTCTTGGGACTTAGGGGCAAACCAGAGGTAAAACTGGCTTACAGAAGCCATTTTCACTCCAGAAATTATTTTGGATTCATAACAACCAAGGAACATATTAAAAAGCACAGTGAATGGGGTTTGCTTTTTTTATGTTTGGCTTTTTGGGGGGTTTGTTTTGCTTTGTTTTCACAATTTCAATAAGGAAGTATAGGAAGGCTTTCCTGACTTCATAGGGAAAGCATCCCCAGCTGTACACTTAGCTGGCTATGTAGGATAGTAATGCACTGCTTGTCTTGCTCACCTTTAGCTATGTCAGTTGCCCAGGTCATGATATGATCCATATCCATCTCTTCACTTTTGTTACTATTAATGTAATCAAACAGTGAGCCAGCAGAAGCATACTCTGTTAAAAAAACAAACAAACAACAAACTCACATGACATTTTAAAACACTGCACCTAAACTGAAAGATCTAATGGAAACTCTGCTAGTTCCAGAAAGCAGTCAACCTCTGGCTTAATGACAAAGAATTTGGGTTCAGCAGCTAATGTTATTAGTAGTGTAATAGGAGAGTGGTAGTTTGTTTGATTATCCGAACACAGAAATAATCTACAGCTAAGGGTAAAAAAAAAAAAAAAAAAAAAAAAAAAGTAAAATCATATATAACAACAGGCATTAAAATGAGAAGACATTAGAAAGGTCTGGCGTCAAGAAAGTTCAGGCAAAGCAGTTCAAATCCCAGAGTAAAAGGTTCTGGATGCTCCTTGTTCAGGATCAACAGACCTTTTTCTTAACTTCTCTCTACTACACCTACAGAAACCCACAGCAGGATTATATGGGTACAAACAAGGGCTTTTTTGGCCCGTCGGTGTTTGCAAGTGTGGCAGATGGAATCCAGTCTGACTGTCAGAGCTCGCGGGGCTGAAAGCTGGAATAACAAGCTAGTTACACCTACACATATTTAGGTGTGAAACTGGAGACAAGTGAAACCTCCACAGTGCCACTTTTATATAACTTGAAATTCTTACGTATTTACATAGTGAATTTGCCACTCCTGATCAGAAGAGCAGTTAACAGATGAGTTTGGTGGTATCAGAGCCTTCTTATAGTTTCCGAAGACAGAGGATATTCCCCACTGGTGAGCTGTACTGCATATAAATGATGCGCCATAACAAAGGATAATTATTTTATTTCTTTTTTTAAAAGTAAAACCAGATGTTAAATATATAGTGTTCTGTTAGGAAGAAAGGGTTTGCAAGTACAAAGGGAAATTAAAATTTTTTTCCTATTTCCCCATGGAGGAACACAGTAGCAGATCAAATTATTTGTTCATGAAAAAATGGAAGGAAGAACCTCAGGGTTAGACCTCTAGTTAAGTGGGCCAGATTTCCATGTGCTGCAGGTCACGTTCAGCAGACTAAAGGCTGTAGCTCCTCTGCTTAGTATTTATTAAATAAGCTTTATGCTTATTTAGTATTCATTCATGTTTCACCGAAAACACAACAGGAGGTTTGTGAGTTGAAGCAGCTGATACGTCTTCTTCTATCTGGCTGCCAAGACAGAGTGGGCATATGCCACCCGGTGTAGCCCAAGTAGCACAAAGACCAGAAGGATGCAAAGAGCAACTTCAAGCCTTTCATCCCTCTCTCCCAAGGCTATTCAGTGTGCTCCTCAGGCAGTCTGGAAAATTTAAAACCTACTTACAAGACTCCCAAAATCTGCACACCTAAGGTGGCAAACCAGCTGGTATACAATTAAAATGCTTAATTTTCAGCCATTTCAAAGCAGTCACAAAATCATTCCCTCTAAGACTACAAGAAATGTATCTGAATTGCTGTTAATAATAATATTAATCAATGAATGACACACGATAGGCTAAATGCCTAAAAAGTAAACATTGCTCCTCATCAAGGAAGTCAAAACCACTGGGAGATTGCTGCGTGGGGAAGGAAACTGCAGCCTAGAATGTGGTAGGCCATGTGAGAAGATTCCAGCACAAAATGAAAGGAAAGAGGGAGAGAATAGGAAGTCCCTTGAAAGTAAACACTCAAGGAGCAAGTTAGTTTTGGATCATTACTGCAGGACCTCCTCCTGAAAGGAGCCTCTGCAGGAGGACAGAAGTGTTGCTTCTGATGTCACCGAAAGAGGAGTAAGCTGCTGACCTGCACATTTGCTCAATTAAAACATACGCTTTTTTTACCCATGATGTCATCATCTGTCTTATAAATGGATTCTTCAGGAATAGGTTGGCTGCATGCTTTGCATGCCTTTACAATGCATAATTTGATCCACCAGGGTCAGGGACAACTCAGCTCCCCGAGCCCTTTGCCACTCTGTGTGAACGGAGGCAAGCCAGCTCCAATCAACAAAGCTCAATCCTTTAGTATTTCTTCTACATATTTATTGTGCCACAGGTTTTTACTAGGAGCTTATGGATTTGAGAATCGTATCACGAGGATAATKTTCTGTCAATAATGGAAAAGAGGTATTTGCTTTAGAAAGAAAAGCTCTGAATGCCTGATTGGACCCACCCTGTGATGGGCTGTGGGATACACCGTATGTTTCTGTGCAGACGGGGGGCACAAGCTCCGAGAACCTTTTTGGGGGAGGTAGCTGTGGTCAAAAACCAGATCTGAAAGCTAGGCATTGAGACCGGTGTTGACAGAGACAGACAGTGACATCTAGAACGATGTGATCCATGTTAGCAGCTCACTGGGCAGGATGATCAGTTATAACACTGACGTACATCCCAGCAGGGAAACGTGTTTTGTCTGCAGATGTAGCCTTTCTCAGAGAACTCTTTGACAATCCCACACAAGACGCTTCGTGCAGCTAATGCTCGGTAATGCTTGGCTGAATGCCCTCATCTCCACCACTCTGCAGAATCATTAGTTTCTCAGGATTTCTTCTTGTTTGGCCTTCCCCTCACAAGAAATGGATCTCTGACTAAACACGGGATTAAGTCCGCCACACTGATGGCCATTCAGAAGATGATGGAGTGAAAATCTCTCTACAAGATATTTCAAGTGCAATTAACATTTCCTTTCTCAGTAGCCATTCTCCCATTTGAAAATGGTGTGGGGAAATAGAGGCTTGCTTCCCTTCCAACCCAAGGGACTCCAGTCTCCTTGGAAGTTGCAGGGAGAACCAAAGCAGTTTATTAAAAAAAGTTTTTATCTTTAGCCAGAGTGGAATCAGAGCTCCCCAAGTAACAAAGTGGTTGGACTACGCAGAGTACTCTCTTTCTCACAGATGGTTAAAGAGTCCCCATTCCCAATGACATAATGAACTACTTTAGCTGCTGTCTGTCCTGTGACTGGCAAGCAGGTCAAATGTCCTCTTCCGAACACTGACCTTTTGTGAGATCAAACTGAGGACTTTCTGATCCAGACATCATCCTGAGTTGTTGATTACACATTTTGTTTGTCACTCTGCTTGCTGGTTTACACTTACTACGCTTATGTTATAAATTATAGTAAAATGACATTACTTGATTTATTAGTTTTCTATTATTTTTATTGCTTCAAGAAGGTATTCAAGTTCCTGTCTATATGCTATCACCAGTGCATCCTCTGAGTGGTGTACACTGTGGTCACCCCCATGCACCTCTGGAGTACTGGTTGCAACACCGCGACCTCCAGTAGGCTGATACTCCTGCAAGTAAAGYTCCCCATGCTCTGAACGGTGCTGTATTTCAGATGCACTCCCACCGGATTACACTGCCATCTACTGTGATAATCGGACGTCTGAGAGACAGGTAGAAATAATGGAATTTTCACAGGTTCTGTCCACCATCTGAGAACCAATAAAAACCTGAACAGCAGTGTTTCAAACTGGTATTAGACTGTGCCACATGCAAAAACTACTCTTCGCATCAAACTCTTTGAAGTGTTACAGACATGCCAAAACATGCCTCCTAATCCACACTTTCATGGTTTCTACCTCTCCAAACATTTGTTTCAGCAGATTGGAGATTTCTTTGCTTTGGGTTTATCTTCTACTACTATCTTACCTAGTTTCTCCCATACAGGAATGGGAGAAATTACATTATCTGTAATTTAATTTTATATCTGCACCAACTCCCAAGATAAGGGAAGGAAGCTTAAAGTGGTGATAGAAAGGGAAAAAAAAAAAACCCACAACAAAACCACAAAAACCAACCTCTGCATAATTCTAGGAATGCCAGAACGAATGAAACCTAGTTCCAGTGAATAAAGGTAGTTGTCTTATGGTGTCTAAAAAACTCTCGACTCTATTTCAAGCTCTTCCCATGGCTGGGAAGTTCCCAATGCAGATTCTCCCATTTTCAATACAGGCAGAATTCACAGTGCAGCTTTGCTCTGAGCAGACTCTCAGCCTTCCCTTTTCACAGAACTTGCCAGAACTTCGTACCATGAAAACCTCTACTTCTGTCACATGTCAGTTAAAATGCAAAAGCAATTCACAGGGTAAGAGAACACAGTGAAAGCTTCTATTTAAAGGAGTGCTGAGTTTGTACATTAAGAACGCCCCAGGCTCCAGCTGCCTCTGTGCTGCTACCAGCCATGCTCCCAGTCCGGTTCCCACCTCCAGCACTCCCATTTACATTGAGGCAGATGATGCCGAGCACTCTAACATTCAAAGAAGGCCAGAACAATAAGCAAAACACTGAAATTTGGTAAAGCTAATACCTTGTAACATTGGAGTTTTACAGAATCCAGACAAAGGTCAGACAAAAATCCTTACCTGTAACTATGCCATAATTTGGAGGTTCAATGACAGCTCCGAAGAACTGAATGATGTTTTTGTGACTGAGCACACTGAGTATTTCTGCCTGTTGAAAACAAACAAACAAACAAAGTTAGACAATTAAGAATGGGACATTTACTATGATACTTTATTTTATACCCAAGTGCGTATACACATATATATATAACATATATATAAACACACATACCTATCTAGGAAAGACTGTACACAAATGCTTGGCATTTGAAAACCTCATGAGAGAGTTTGGCAGATGAATGCTTCATATGTTTGGGGGGGGCGGAATTCGGATTATTCTTTCATGGCCAAGGCACAGATGTGGAAGCTAAGTCTTTGGAAGAACTGAAGGCCTTGGAAAACTTTGTTCAAAGAAAGATCTGGGATTTTTGGCAGAGTTGCAGCAGTCCTATCCAGAATTTGTGTTTATGCACAAAGTACTATGGGTTCAGCGAGTCCAGCTCTTCAGGCTGTTAGAGCATACCATGCACACACAGCTTCATCCAATGTTTACTGGAAATGTGGAGTTTCCAGGCATGCGCTGTAGAGTCTGATTGAATACGCACAGCAAGCATGCTTGAGATTGCCAAATAGCCAGCAGTGCAGTTGAAACTGCTCCTCAGAGCAGGCTGCAGATGTTTGGAAATTCTGGATAAATATACAAAACCTGCAAATTCCATTTGAGCAATGCTTCCAGGTTTGAGAAAGAGACTGCGAGAGAATGAGAACGTATCCACAGAAATTAAGACATATAGTCCCTGTGGTTTTTGAGAGAAAAGATCAGATGTCTCCTTTAAGGCCTCTCAACAGTTTCGCCTCTATAGTGTATTAAAATAAATACTCAAGAGATTTTAGACACATGTTTTTACACAAATATACCTATTATGCAAATACAGATATATACTATTATATATTTTTCTCTAAGGCAATGCATTACTTTAAGACTTTGAGATTATGTTAAGTCTATACCAGTCAAGAGCATCTAACAAGAACAAAATCACAATTAATTCCTCTGAACTTATCAAAAGTATCTGATCTGACAGATCCCTTCTCAGATCCCTTGACTGGCTGTAGGAGTGTTGCTGTTTACCTGCAGGTGAGTCTTCCCACATTTGCTTAGACAGTTGCCAACTAAATTATTTTGTGGCCTTGTAGATTCACTGAAAACAGGAAGACTATAGCAGCTTTGCTGCAGAAAACCATGGTACATCAGCTAGTGCTACTGTAATAAATGCAAAGACATAGCAAAACAGTATTTTTTTGGCCTTTGTTTTATAGCTGGTACGATGATATATGTGCGTAACTGCATGATTACAGATAAAGGCGTCAGATGGCTCAATTTTTTGCTGTTGTTGTTTAAAGCCTTTTCTGAGTAACTTCAACACAGTTTTGAATTAAGACCTTTATCTTTAGCTAATGCACTGACATTTACACATATTCAATTAAATCTTTAACTATAGCTTTGAACTTAACTTGGGTTGCACTAGTTCTTCATGCTGCTTAGCCTGCGAAACAGCGTTACCGTGAAGTGAGTCACTTTTTTTCACCATACCAGAAAAGTAATTTTTTAAATGTATCCTGTTTTCAGCAAATCATACTGCAGACTGACTCACCTACAAGTCCACAAAATAATTTATTTGGCAGCTATCTAAGCAAATGTGGGAAGACTCACCTGCAGGTAAACAGCAACACTCCTACAGCCAGTCAAGGGATCTGAGAAGGGATCTGTCAGATCAGCAAGGGATCTGTGGGCAGAAGGAGCTCTGCCCTCCAGCTGCAGCCCCACCAGCCTCCCAACGCAGGGGACTCCAGCAGCAGCAGCAGCACTGCCCACTTCACGAGCTGTACCTCCAACCTYCTTCAGTAGCCTGGAGGATGCAGATGGCAGCCTAGTCATTCAAAACTCCATCTCCATGGGCTAGCAAACGCAAGACCCCTATATTTCAAAAACTTTTGTATTATGTTTTTATCTTCTTTAGGAAATATTAAATTGGGGAATGTCCTCTAATTCCTACCAGCATTACTGCCAGATAACCAGGAGACCTAACACTCCTTGACTGCCTACCTGAATATTGTTAGAAATGAGACAGGAATACCAGGCCACAAACAACATTAGACAAACTATCCAGATCACCTTTTCTTGAACACCTTGGTCAAGAGGAGCGGAATAAAACTATCTTCTTGTACAGTACTTAAAAATCCATGTCTTCAAAGCACTGTGCACAGCACCTGCTGGTGTTTACAACACATGTACCTCAACAGGTCATTAGAATTAAATTGACTGGTCTCACATTTAACTTTCCCATGGCATAATGTATTTAGGTCCTGGCTACAGAAGTAGTACCAGATAAATCTTTTTAGAGAATGATTAAAAATGCCACATGATGAACACATCCAAGTGCCATAGCTCCCTATTCCACCACAGCAATGTGCAGAACCCAGTGACTGTCCTCGTCTCACGCAAGATGCTGCTGGATCCAGTAAAAGCCCACCAGAGTCACTGGACAACAGGAGGGGCTGCACTGCAGCCACACCACCAGCAAAACCCAGGCCTACCAATCACCCGCTGCTACCATGAAATGGACAACAAGCAAGATAGGAGCACCGGGCCAAGAGGACGAGCCCTTTGCTGCCGCAGGCATACTGACACACAGTGCTTTTATTATTTGGAGATTCAAAAAGAATTATTTTCTAAGATTATCTTATTTACAGTGTATTACACACTAAGATCACATTCCAGGAGTATGAAGAAATGCTATGTCAACCGTGGCTAATACCATCATCTTCAAGTTGATGTTCATACTCTAAACTGGGATTTAACAGACACCAAAGCAAGCTTCCACCTAAGAATAAGGAAAGGCACCTACTAATTGCCCACAGATATCCCAGATTAAGAACTGGGGGAAAAAAATTGCCAACTCTTTCTAAGGACCATTACTTTTGAAAGAAATCCTTTGTAAACACTTTTAATCACTCTGCTGTTGTTAGCACTAGCAATTCTAGACTATTCCTTTCATGTTTTGCTCTTTTCAGTTGCTGTAGATCAGCTGTGGACTCTATTAGCCAATTTAAAGACACTTATTCCTTACAGTGAGAACCAAATGCAAGTCAATCCACATCTTTGAAGCTTTTGTACTTCTTTTGACAAGAAGGTGCCATTTTCAATGAAAGACTAAATGCTTGGAAGAAAATCCTGCCATGCATCTGTCTGCCTAAAGGCCACTGAAGAAGCCAGCCCTCACTGGCTTGGGCATGACACACTCACTCGAAAAGCTGCTATCTATCTTACGCAACTTAAATGAGCATCAATTTCCTTCCTAAAGCCATGGTGATGACAAGTAACAAGTCTTCAGTTATTTCATTATATTACTTTTTTGTGTGAAAGACAGATTTTTTTTTTTTTTTTTTTTTTTTAAATGTTGGATCGAAGCAGAACTAGAAGGAGCTCAGCTGAAGGAAAGGCACAACCCAAACACGTAAATACAAACTCCTTGGACATAACATAGAGACACAGTCAGACACACAAGGTGACTGCAGTGGAGTTGAATATTACGCTTAGTCCCATAATAAACTTAGTCACAGCCTGGTACTGATCATCAAACCACACTAAAACCATTCACCCTGTACTTACACCACAGGTATGGGCGAAAATATGTCCCTCTCTCAAGTCCTGCTGAAGGGAATTACAGACTAGATGCCATTTCTTGAAGGCAAAGGGATTCAGAAGTCTAAACAAACCTAATCCACTGTTTACATAATTCAACCACTATCATGAAATCCAAGGTCAGAGCAAATTACACTAAAAACATTTTAATTTAATTCTCACTTACTGGCTCCTGTAGCGTTACTGTAAATCAAACCCAATTCATAAGACAACTACAGTATAACACTTAGGAACTCAGGTAATCCCTCAGCGTACAAACTAATTGTGTCCTATGAACCATGGTCTAGATCACAGTGCTTAACAGCTAATTCATTTTTATGCCTGTTTAATCTCTGCTTATTGACATATGTGAAAATGTCAATTACATCATCTATGACTGACATCACCCTACAGCTGCCTCTAGACCTGCTAGTACTGCTCTTAACCTTCTAGTACAAACAACTATGCATGAATACTCATATCCTCAGTATTTTCAGCAGGTAAAAACAGGGTCCTCCTCTAGGCCTTGTCTGTGTTCAGCAATTGCTGAACAGAAACCACCAACCTAGATTTTGAGTGTGGCCAGCAGCAGATGAAGGGACAAAGCAAGCTACCTGGACAGGGTGGTCTCGTTATGAGCAGCACAAGCCTCAGCTCACTGGGATGACACAAGTCCTAGCTTGCTTTTGCTCTGTCCAGTGCCAGTGCAGCAAGAGCAGCAAATGCAGCTTAGCTCTGACGAGATCTTCAAGGTCGGTGCTGACTGCAGATGTGGGCAACAGCCACCTGATGCTGAGCTGGCAGTACTCAGGAACGCAGACGAGGCCCTATCGTCAATCTTTAATTGCAGCCGCAAAGGCAGTAAGGATGTGGATGGAGGCACTTTGCGTACAGCTGTGTTGTTGCCTGTCAGCTACTCATACCAGCCGCAGCTGCTCTTGTTAGAGCTCCCTATCCCAAGGCAGCTAAAGTTAGCAAAGACCAAACGACTCAGCATATTTTAGTTACTCTGGTCCTCCTTGGAAATATGTTAGAAAGTTGACTACAAGTGTGAGTGTAACAAGAGAAGCGATCAAGGGTTTGGGCTAGCAGCTTATTCCAGCAGCACAGCTGGATCTGCAAAAGAACATCTGTCCACAGAGCTTTTTCAGTATCAAAAGACTTTTTTGCTTCGGTCCGGGCAAACTGGGCCCACAGCAACTTAATCACCTTTTCTTCCAGGTCCCTTTGGAGCCACTGGCCGGAGAGGACAAAGTACAGCCATCCTTCCACCCTGGTCTGAGCATGCTGCTTTAGGATTAACACGGGAAATAGCTGCAGCCCCTTGTGAGACCATTGGGTCAGCCAGCAGCCAACCAACTCTCCTGTTAATAAATCAGTTAATTGGACAGCAAGAGGCACCTTCACTCCATGCAAAATTACAGGGTTAGACATGGTTAGCTACTTAAGGAATCTGATCAATACAACTTCCTTAACTGCCTTCTAATATTTATTATTACATTGTGCAATAGTTTGGTTATTTACTTTTCCAAAGAAATGTTTGCCATGTTTATTAAGGAGATATTTAGACACACTTGAGGCAGCTTTGAAAAGATACTTTTTCCTAAGTCTTGTAGCATTTTAAAGGCTTTGACCTTTGTCATGTTCTTGGGAGAGTTGCAACTTAGCTACTCTCAGGGGGCTTTACAGTCTAATAAAAAGGCAGCTGGAAAAGGCCAGCTGGTGTTTTATTAAAATCGTTCTATTTACTGACAACCACATACAAAAAAGATACAGAATGCTAACACAAATCAATCCCAAACCTTTATTTCCAGATTCCTGCTCAAAAATACATTCAGTCTGTGTCTATTTCCAGTGTCTCAGGAATGCTCTCCTGTGAATTCACTGATGGCTAATAAGGGATGTTGTCTCTTATAATACACTAGTTTCTCTAGGTAAATGAGCCCAAAACATCATTTTACAGATGCCATACTAAGACAACCAGCATCTAAAGCTACAGTTCAGCTATAAAACACTAGTAAAATATGCATCTTAGAATCCTACAGGCTTATGATTTTTTTTTTTAATGTAATGCTGACAAATCATTAAGCCAAAAAAACCTGCATACTTTTTCACAAGGTATTTATATGTTTTACATGCTTTAACATAAATATTATACAGCCTCATGATGATTCTTTTTAAATCACGTTAAGGTTTTGATAGAAGCCAGAAATTACCCACAGCAGACAATTTTTACCACTTCATTGTTTCTGTCCTTTTGAAAGTTAAACTGAATATAATTCTTAATGAGCAGGATATAGAAACAGTTTAGCTCTTTCTGGATTATTATCATGCCATGGTCTTAGACAACTAATGTTCTATCATTGCTAACAAATGTTCCTCTCAATAGGCAACAAATAAAGGGATACGTAAAGAATTTTGGAAATATAAAACTACTAAGAAGAATTTTACAGCAGGGATGTTATGCAATTATTACAGTTTTTAACATTAAAAAGAAAACCAAGCAGATACAAAATAAAAATTTAGGACTTTGCCTACTGTTTTGTCTGTTCTCATAAATTTTTGTAAGAAAAAAAAAATATATATATGAAGGTTTTGTGCTTTGGGGTCCCCAAGAAGAAAGCTATTAATAAACAAAGCACACTAATTATCCAGTTCAGAGAATGTTTGTTAAACCTATTAAACTGTCTTTGATATTAATAAAGCAAGAGGAAAACCACATGATCATGGCAAAGCCAAAGAATCCTCAGTGAGATTTTTTTAACTGCAAATAAGCAGAGTTACCACATGCTTTGATGAGTGCTGTGAGCACCCTCCCAGCACAAATGCGTTACCACCCCTTTCAAAAGGCAGTCATAGTTCTTAAAACTATGGTTGCATATCACTTAAAGATGTGTGAGTTTGGGGTTCTTTTTTAGTATTCATTTAGAGGATCACTTCTCTGAAATAAAAGCTATTTTCTGTAGCCCGTTAACAAGTTAAAACTCTGTCAGCATTTGTTATGTCTTAGAAGACAGCCATATATTTGGTGTTATAGGGATATTATTTCACAAACCACACAGAAAAGAAGGGTTAAATTACATGCTCAGATTGATGCCACCAGCACTTCTGTAAACAACAGAATTAAATTCTCGTAAGTACATCTACAGTGACGTACAAAACATTTATTTAAAAGCATTTTGATTGAGCAAATGTTTCAAAGCATCAAATTTGCATCCAAAATTATGTCCTACACTGTTACAAGTCCCAGAGATTAAAAGTGGAAATATAAAGTGGAAATAAATTCTCATTGCTATATAATCATCTTATTATTTTAAATCCATTGTTTTATATCACCACACAATTCTCATTTTTGGAAATACTGTGGTAGAAAAAACACACTTTAAATACCTTGTATTGACTTTTAGGTTGCAAACTTGAAGAAAGAAAAAAAAAAGCACATTACCAAGATACCTCAATTCTGGTAAACTGTCATAACGTACTGCGCTGAAGGAATATGGACATAAATTTATTACGTGCTGTTACAGGTTCACCCCATGTTATGTAACTTACTTTAAAATATTTCATTTGCACCATGCAGTAGCAAATGTGTATGAGCATTTTTGGAGATAAGGAACATGTTAGTAGTAAAATATACTGGATATTGACCATTTGAAAAGAAAACTGAGTTTTATAATCTCCTATAACTTTTTATAGCAATCTTTGCACGTAACTTGGCAGTTTTAAGGATAATTTGAAGGCTATGGGATTAGGAGTACTATCTAGTGAATTCAGAACATCCCTGTCAAAACACTGCAAAGGCTTGCTCAGCTCATGGAAAGCAGCTTGGTCCCTCCAAAAATCACAGGGAGATCTGTCCTTGTGATGTGGCAGCAGATCTCCTGCCTTACGCAGAAAGAGGGAGTTAGATCAAGATAACTGGCTTGATCCTGCCACTGAATTACATCAGCCGAGCACAATAACCACATGGAGCCCACCGAGCAATAACCGAGCAATTGCAGGATTATGGTGTTGGTCTTCCTCATGATGGGGGTTAAAAACTTCCTATCAATGAGAGAAGAGGCTGTTAACAGAAGCTGCAGCATTTAGGATAAAACTAAGCAAGGGCACTTTCTGCAGAAAATCCTTACAGAAGGTTTAATAAGCTTGAAAATGACATTTTGAGGTACAACTACACTGCCATTTACCAAAAGAAGAAAAAAAAAAAAAAAGGCACAAAGATCATGGACAAATAACTCCTTTTCACACAGATTGCAACCAAAAATCCACAACGTCCAAACATATCCCACAGGAGTGTTACATTTTGCAACATACAGCTTGAGATTGTATCAGCATTTAATATTAAGGTACCTGATAAAGGGAGATCTGCCAGAAGAACAAGAAGAGTAGTTTGGATTTCACTAGTGTTATTCAGAGTTAGTAAAACCCTTAAAAACACGCATAAACTACATATTTGTAATGGTGGAAGAGTTTAGAAATGAGCAATGTCCTGCAGTATTATAAATATTTCATTCAGGCAGATTTAGAGTAAGCAGCTGCCTCCAGCTGCAAAACAATACCAGCAATTGAATAGAAACAATAGATGAGAGGACTAAACAGCAGGTTTGAAATACCTGAGCTCCCATAGAGCAGTTTATTTTCAGCAATCATAATTTCTCTTCTCAAGGTTGGGAAATTTTCCCATTTACTCACAATCATTTTGAACGCAAACCTGCTCTGACTATAGAGTCCAGCAACAAAACCCATGACATCTGTAAAATACAAGGGAATAACAAAACGTGAAACTTTCTGACTCCTTGCTCGCTCCACAGGTGAGCAGGTATCGTGGCTAATATGCAACACCTGAAACTTTCCAGACCCAACAAATGGAGAAATATCCAAGGAAATTATTTCTGAGATCAAAGTCACTGTAAGTCTCATGAGCGCCTTGTTGGAAAGACATTCTGGTACGGCAGTGATGGGCAAAACCAATACCCTCTCAAGGAGTCTCTTGCAGTGCTTAGGAGCAAAGAAGAGAAAATAATGTCAAAGAAATGGTATCTGGAGAAAGGCCATGTCCATACGTATCCAGCTAGAGAAGTGATTTTTCTGAGGTCTGCAGAGTATTAGTAAGGAATCTGGATAAGATAACTTAGAAGAACAAGTCTAATCTCATTATACAGTGGCTTTTGCTGAACAATTAGCACAGACTCCAACAGAGACAGCAGCAGCTATACTCATGGATCCTAATCTGCTCCTCTAAAGCAGCTATGATCTTTCCACTAAAGTGTTTTCTCAAACTTGATCATGAAAACTGCAATTTAACCAAGGAAAAAAATTGTCATGTTCTTGATGAGCACTCACTTTAAGCCTGTCTTAGAGCCGATAAACCCAACCTACTGTGGCTAATGATAGGGACAGCACTTGCTGGGGATCCCTCTTACTGGAATCCCAGTGATTGTTACAATTCCAGAAAATGTTCCTCAACCAGACCGGCTGAGCTCACCCTCATGAAAACAGCACATCACAAGATGTGTTACCTCCCTGTTATATGTTGACAGCAACTGCTGGGGAACCATGTGGGGTTTTGCTTTCCACATGGGCTATCGGAGCTCTGTAGAAGGCTCTCCCCAGTTATCGCTCAAAAATGACCTGGCCCTTGCAGAAAAGCAAAGAATTGCTCCCTACCCAGAGACCACCTACTTTAAAAAGACACAAAACTTTCAGCACAGAAATTCTGGCTGTGACCAGCTGGCATAAAAGAAAGGAGAGAAAGCAGTTGCCAACTACAGACATTCTCCTGCTGAAGTGTCTGAGAGTCCTCCACGGATGAGAAGCATTTTTAACGCCACATTTACCTATGCCATAGCACAAGCTCACCAAATCTGGAGTTTTCGAGAAAACGAGTTGTCACCATAATCTGAATCTCTGACTGCTGGGCATTATCTGAATGACGCACATCATGGTTTTATGTGCAACTGTCCAAATAATCCACCATGAATCATGGTGAAGTCTTCACCATGAATCTGCTTCCAGTTTTGGTTTTACCACGTATTAGTGACAGATCACCTTCCTTCCTGAATCCAGAGCAGCAAGCTGTCTCTGGGACTTACCAAGTCTTCTTTCTCTTTACCATGACTTAAGCAGTAAGCATCCTTCCTCCAGTTACAGCCAGATCTCCCTTTCATCTTGCTGAGATTGGCAAGAACATAAGCAAGAACAGTCTCTGGGAACACAGGACTCCCAAGTCCACCAAAATCTGACTTGTACCTTCTCCATCTAAGTATGACTGCCATTCAGCCAGGACCATGCCATCAAGCAATGGCCAGAACAACAGACTTCACAGCAGCTCTCTGGCTATGTCCACACTACCACCTAGACCACAATGGATCAGAGTCTCCATTCCCAACAAAACTAAAGGTTTGGGACACAAATTCCTTACCTGCTTTTCAAAAAAGCTACTCTTCTTTGACTAAGATTGAAAATTATATTTTACTTAGAAACTAGGCTCAAATGCTACCCCTACTGAGTAGCGATGCTCAAAAAATGAAACTAGACAAAACTCCTGAAATTTCAAGCTTTTACCTTTATGCAAAATAGATCCACTGTTTATTTTTTCTTGGGATTCTTCAGGCCACCTTCRTGGTAGCTCAATCTTTTTCCATTAAGACTAAAAAATTTCAAATAAAACAATGCCCAACATAAAAACCTTAGAGGAAAACTACCAATATTTAAAAATTGGGTTTAGTGTCATAAAAACACATTTATTAGTATTATCGTACTATATACTTCTGACACGTAACTTCAACTTTTCCCCTACTTCTCTTTGATGAATTTCTTGTACACAGAACTCCTTATCTTATCTAGACTTCTTTATAGCTATCTGCTTACAATGTCAATATGTCAATATGTCAATAACAACTATTTCATTTCTAATCCTTGTTATAAAAAATTGTTTTCAGAAAAGAAAACCTTTTTTTTTTAAAATTATGTTGACATCTTATCTACATAAGAATACAAGCGGTCAGCCTCAAAATAAATTATTTAAAAAGGCAGTAACTTGAATACCAGTTTCTACGAAGTGGAAATCTAGAAGAACCTATCTGGAAAAGTGATAGAGGCTAATTACAGAGTGACCTGGTATCCTATGAAGACGGTGGCTTTGAGTTTCGTGAACAGTAGACTTACAAGGAGCAGAGAACTCAAACAGTTTTTGTACCACCACAGGATACCAAATTAAGCCAAAAGTCTGACTTTCTCATTGCTCTTCTCCAGCCAAACAGCAACATCCCAAGCCAGTTCCTTCCCCAAAGTTACGACAGAACAACCAGAGGTACTGTAACCTCTACCCATATCTGTGCCGCAACCTTGGCTCTGCGGTTCGAACCCACCGGAAAGAGCAAAACTGAATAATGAGCCAAACTGAGAACGCGAAGCCTGAGACCTGCCCCAACTCCTTTGCGATGGTTTGGTGGAACAGAGCACATGCAAGCCAGGAGCATTTCCTCTAAGGAGAGTTGGAAAGGTGGAAAAATCACAGCATCACGCATGCCATTAATTCTCATTCTCCAACATGTACAAAATGTTTCTGAGAGCTGCTCTAACACACGCACACGAACAGACCAAAACTTCTAAAAGGATACAGATGCAGGAAAAAGCGGTAAATAGAAGACCATTGAATGCAAAAATAACAGTACTGCAGTAATACTCCACAACGTAACCACAGTACATTTTAGGGTAAACATGTAAAGGGAAAGAACATCTTGCAACCACATTCAGCTTTGGCATTTCTCCATTTGTGAGTTTCTACTTCCACACCAGTAATCTGCACCTTCAGACTTCATTTGAATTTTCACTTTCATCATTTTATTAGAAAAATTCCAGACACATCAGAAATAAATGAGAGGGATACCACACACATACCCCAATGGGGGATTAAGAACATTTAAAAGGCCAATTAGAAAACTGAGATCATCTATTTTGTGATTACAAAACAATTAACTTGCACTACTTCCTCCGCCTGCACTATGCTTCCCGAGGACCTGCAATAAATGAAACAGCAAAGAGGAAGCGGGAACGCTGCATTACATGAGCCCACAGGAACTTCAGGACCGGGGTCACGTCGTGCAGCGTACCAGCGGAACCTCTTTCCCACAGGCTGTACCTGAAAAGCCGAAGAGAAGGCAACATGCTGCAGCTAATGACAATTCCAGTCTGAATCCAAGCGCAGCAAAAAGAATTGGCATTTCTCTTCCTATTCTAGCAATGCCTGTAGTCCTCGCATGATTACTAACTGTTTGATTTCCACGCCGAGTACAAGAAGGGTTAGATTGGCGAAGTTCACTACAGTGAACTGAGCTCACAAGCTGGATCCAGGGCCCAGGAGCTCCGTGCTGTTTCGGTGGCACAGAGCACATTCAAACCTGCAATATCTCCTTTGGTGTGGAAGAATAACAGCATCACATATACCACAGCTTCCATTTTCCAATGCCAGAGGTATGCAAAAACTCATCTGAGGACCATTCTAATTTACATATAGGGAGAAATCAACTCCCATCAAGGATCAGACATGAGCAAATGTAATTTTCCATGCCACCTTCAGGTCAAGCAAGGTTGGGATGACTTTAAAGCATTCTCCTTCATCCAAGCAAAATCATCCTCTAGCAATACTGATCACAAAGCTTTGCTGCCCGAGACACATCTCTCTAGAGGACACAGCCAGAACTCTTTTCCACCCTGCCAGAGTGCTGTATGGCTACATGACGTTCCCCCTCCCTTTCCACGTGTGCTGCTACTGTGCTGTGCACTTTACTTGCAACACCACTGCTCTGCCGAGGGTGTTCACTTCTAGGATACAATTCCCCGATTCCAGGGAAAGTCCTTCCTTCTGCCTGGAAAAAAAAAAAAAAGAAGAAATGGAGCTTAGGAAGGCTAACTCTCACAAGAAAGATGCAATATTGGCAGGAAAAAAGCAACCGGAGAAACATTTCTTCTTCTCTTCAAGAAGAGTTAGCGATACCTTGTTATTAGTATTCAGTGTTACTATAAAGAGGGTTTGGCTGATCCTATATATCCGGAAGACAGTCATAACCCTTCTGCCTTTTTTCCTTCTTTAGTTTGAATTATTGCAGTTTGGAGGGCTTCAAGATTTCTCCTCAAGGCCAATTTCACCAATTATCTCTGTCTTTATCAAATCTGGATATAATTAGTGTAGTTGGCTCTGAGTGGAGAATGCAAGACCATTTGGAGATTACTGTTGTGCAGAGCAAGTGTGATGGTCTTGCATATTATTGCAAATATTACTTATTAATATTTCAACCATTAATTATTCCATATTGTATCCTCAGGGACAGCACCTTGTTGTTCGTTTCAGAGATGGTCTGGAAAGGAAGAATCATTTTTAGTTTTAGCTAGGTAAAGATTAGATACCTATCTTTAGCACTTTCAGGACAGACAATTTTGTGATGAATGTTCATAACTCTTGCTAAAAATCTAACTACCTTTTTAGCTAATAAACTGTTTGAGAAATAAAGACATTTCCTACAGAGCAAAAATAAAATTATACTCTACTTTGCCAAAATTTGGAGAAAACTGAGCATTTCAATTGGGTCAATGACGCATCTAACTTTAGGTGCCTACATTCGAAAATGATCTTGATATTGCTTCAAGTTCTCCATTGCTTGCTCCCATTACTCCCAAACCGCCAAAAAAGCAAAACTCTTTTTTTGAAAAGGAAATCTTGAGGAACAGAGTTCTTAAGCCTTTAGAAGTGTCCTGCATCTTTTCATATGTCCTCACTGTTTAGTTTAGACTAACATACCTTTATTATTGTGTATGTACAAAACCAAAGCACAAGGTGCAATAGCCTTCTGAAAATATTGCTTTTTTGATCAAAGTCTCTACTGAATTCAGAATTTTGATGGGTTGAAATAAATGGTGGTGCTAAATAATACTGAAGCTGTAGAATTCAGATCCCAATTCTTCCAGATATTTATTTTAAGATATACAGCTTCTTTAAAATGAGAGGAAGTAAAATTCCTCATTTTTTTAAAAGCTGTGTACAGGGATGGATTTTCACAACGATGAACAGCCTAATCAGGGTGAAGAATCCTCAACTGAAAGCTCACAAAGGGACCCCTCTATCCCTTCTCCATTTTTTCATTTCCACTTCTCTCTTGAAAGGGGTGTCTCACCAGAGAACCTGAAGAGTGAAAGATTTTAAAGTATAGGACTGAAATCCATCAAACCCAGGACTGTGGTCCAAACCCAACCAGCTGTCAAACCCAGAGATACAAATGTACGCTCACTTCTGCCTAATAAAATTTGAATCAAACACTTTGCATCTGATTCTCCATGTGAGCTTTTATGCAAACTTCTAAAGTGCAAGGAATCCTGGGGTGGAAGAGCTATTCTGAGAGCTTTCACATAGTTCATGTAATTAGGGAAACCACTTCCTTTGATTGTAAGTGTTCAAAACAGCTGAATTTCTTCTTTCAAAGGAACTCTGTGATTTGGGTCATCTCTTTTACTTGCTCTTTCATGTTTCTCAAGATGAAAGGTGAGACTGTAGAGCACATTATTTAGAAAAAAAAAAGATTCCACTTTTTGTTTTAGGGATTGAACTTGGACTATTCAAAAGGTTGTCATTTGGAAATCTATCTTTCTTTCCCTCCCTCTGTTTCCTTCCTTTTCTGATAAGCTCTTCAGTGGCTCCAGTGAACATAGTCCAAAATGCCAATTTAAACCTAAGGGAAAACTGAAATACAGTACATAAAGGAAAAGGGACTCTCATTTTCCTTTGTACGGTTGTGGCTGAATATGTAATTATAAAGGAGCTCTAGCTGCAGGATCTCAGTCCCCATATAACATTTACTTTTTTAATGGTTCTAAACATTGACCAAGCAAAAAGGCAGAAATACAGATTTTAAAAGACAAACAAAGCAGCTGCGCTGGTCTTTGAAATGGGTCTGCAGGTTTTTTCTTTCCCAAAAAGGGAACTCGGGTCACAGTTCCAAGGCAACGACCATGTCACTAGAGCTAACAGCCGATGCCAGTGTCGTTACAGAATCAAGTGTCACTTGCCCTGAATTTCTTGAGCCAGGCACCCCGTTAGCGCTGTCACTCCACGTTCACCTCGGTAACAGCYGTAACGGGCAAGGAATCTCTCCCTTCTCACAGTATAGCACAGAAACACAGTAATGAAAAGGCAGGAGGCTTCATACCGCAGATTTCAAATTTATTAGGTAACAACAGTATGCTTGTTTACCCCAGGAGGACCGAGCTTTATTCCCAGTCAGTGAAAAATCACAGGACTCCTTCCAGAATTGCAGCGCTAACAGGGAAGTGGTTTGCAATGGGAACAGAGTAAACCACTTGGGACACAGCGCCAGAAACCACATTACTGCCAGCTTCTGCACGGGACAGATGAGACACTGGCTTGGAGAGAAGACTTTACAATAAAGACTTTGGTACAAATACATACACAACCAAAAAAGCAAAAGTTAAGAGCAGAACTCCAAAATGTGTGGTCCTAACGAGCGGGGTTCTGGATCTCGTACTTGCCTTTAGGGCCCTCGGAAACTCTTACAGGGGGTACTAGCAAGGCGACATCCAAAAGGAAGAGCAATTCAACAGCTCCGAATTTTATCCATCTGTTGCTACATACTTAACATCACACACAGCACCTCAGCATACACAGACACATCGCAAAGCAGTCGAAGTAAAAAGCCTTTTCCTTGTACTTTTCTAAGTACGGAGTTCACCAAAAAGGAAACCCACCAATCACTACTTATAAGCCATCATCTTTGATAGGATTGCCTCAAATGCATACGACATTACTAAAATTAAGGTTGTTATATGATTAGACAAAAAGTGATTTCTGGGCTTTTCCCCCTCTGAACACGCACAGGCACGCACATTTTCTCTGCTCTGCGATTCTTCCAAGGAAAAGATATCCTCTTGGAAAATGTCACTCACTCACTCAAGAGTGCAGCAACTAGATTATTTTAAAAGTTTCCAGAACAACAACCTACTCACCTCTCCTATTCTGCCTCTGCCAGATAAAAATTTGTAGAGAGCCTCAGCTTTCATTGAAAAGCCGACACCCGCCCAGCCCAGCCTGCATGCCTGCCTTTTGTTTTTTCCGCCTTCCAAAGATGAACTTTGTACAAAGCAACTGCATGTTGTCTTCTTGTGTCTGCCAATAGCCTCCTCGCTTCTCCTACAGCAGCTCAAGGGTTTTGACAAACCATGCTTATTTTTGATGCGGCTACTGGAAACTCATGTGCCCGATACACAAAACCCACAGCTATTTGGTCAGGTGCGTATCATGACATGATTTTTTCTCTCCCCTGCTTACAACATTTAGCCATAAGGAACCTCAATTTTCAGAAGTCTTGCAGTAAAATAAATGAGCAACCGGGGCAGAAGAAGAGAAGCGGAAGACGTGTGGCACTGTCCGCTTTCAGTGACATCCAGGGGCCAGGCACTACCTCGCCGAGGAGGTGCAGCCGTCGGGGGGCCCCTCCTGTGTGCAAGGGGCTGCCCCGCTCTCCAGGCACCAGGCAGCCGAGCTGCAGAGGGGACCAGGAGGCACGGAAATGGTCACTGCTACTCGAGTCGCCCAGTTTCCCAGTGGAGCTGGCTTGCTTAAATAGAAATTATGCAGATTCACTAAACATTAATCTAATAAACGAACGTGTATTTGCAAATAGGATTCTTCCCCAGCAGCTGAACTGTAACAGATGAAACACATTTTAAAAGACAAAACAGGGCAGTTTGGAGGCAGCTGGATCAGAAGAGCAGCTCTGCATTTGCCCTTATTGGCCTCATCTCCCCAGCGTGTTAGCGCAATTAATTGAGTATGAGAGAAAGAGTTAATGCTGAAGCTGTTCTCTGGGCTCCTCTGCAGCCTCCATAACATAAAACAGGTCTGAATGTTTCCTTGCGACTGTTTATATTGTCCTCTTAAAAAGGAAACTTTCTCTATCAGCACCTTGGTAAGTGGCAATAGGTAAATGTGAAATAACTTTTACAGTCTTAGTTGCATCATTACAATTAAAAAGATTGATTTTGATGCTTCCCTTAAAGTTAGGATATATATTTTTATTTTTTTTTTCTTCAACTTTGTTTTCAATGAAATCTTGTGCCCCAGACCCTTATACAACTTGTGTGCTGCCAGTGAAAAATTAAGGAACAAAAAAAAAAAAAAAAAAAAAAAAAAAAAAAAAAAAAAAAAAAAAAAAAAAGGCAAGTAAAGGAGGGCATGTCTAGTCCTATCGAGTGTTTTACTGCTCTCTTAAGAGGACAAAACATGTTGTTCAAAATTCCATTGCTACCATGTGCGTGGCGGGTAGCCTGGAGTCCCCAACTAAAGATTGTGGCCCCTGTGCTCAGCTTTGAATACACCTGTGAAAAACAGCCCCCAGGAGACCAATGGTCCCAGACTCAGATCACATCATCTCCAGCACAGATCCCTGACTTCATTTGAACCATCACACAGGCGTGCAACAAGCCAGAAACTGTGTTAGATTCAAACAATACTTCCACACCCCTCAACAGCAACTTTGGTATTAACAGAAACAATAATTTGTCATTCCGTATGCTGCAGTGAGTGTAAAATATTTAATTAGAGTTCCCAGGGACTGCAACACCAGCAGATTTCAATGCGGGTCACGGACACTTAAATTGCCAGCTGTCCCTCAAAGCACTCGAGACTCAAACATGCAATCACTTACCGTACTCTAAAGTTACCACTAGATCTCACCTGCCATGCGATTTTGTACTGAACCTTGTTTTAAGAAAACTATATAGTTACATAAGACTAACTTGAACCAACCCTCAACTGCTTGAGCCTGCAAACAGCCTAAAACACCACCTTGAGAGAAAAGGATCTCTTCCGTATCAATGAGATTTCTACAGCAAAGCTTCGGGACAGCTTAAACATCCAAAAATACCATTTTGCAGTTGATCACTTCAACAGAAGCTCGGGGTCAGAGAATGTCGTGGGAGGGGAAAAAAAAGAGCTGCCATTTGATGTCAAGCGTTGCTGGCATGGAGAAATAAGCAACACAACCTCTCCTCTAAATTGTAAGTAATAACTGATCCCATGCAAAAAGAAAACAGAAAAGGGAGAAACATATCTAGAGCAAAATAAAAAAAAAMYAAAACCAGGAAAAATACCCTTAATTGCGGCTAAGTATCTACTGGCAACTTGAGCAACGCACTGTCAAACAAAAATTTGCAGCAGATTGACAGAATAATTTTTAAGACAATATACGATGGAATTAAACTAATTATGAAACTAAAGGATATTTAATAATATCCTAACAGGCTGCATATTGTGGATAGCAAAAAGGATATAAAAAAGAGTGCTTTCTAAATAATCAACAGAGATAGATTTTCTCCCTATTCTAAACAACATTTATTCATAATTTGTAGGAAACTGGCATAAAAACTTGTTTACCTGCAGATGTTGCACCTTCTGGAAAAAACAAAATTGAAGATAATTGAGGTAAAACGGTCCAAACCTCACAGAGATATTCCTAACCCAGGGCTCAGGCACACGGTAAGTTCCTGTGCCTCAACCAAGCTATGGCAACTGCACACGTATTCTTGACCAGCAGCACACGCAAGGTAATTTTGCTTCACGCTGACAAAGTTTAGGGCAATTCAAGAGAGTCAAGCGAAAGGAAGCAACAGACAAATCTGGTGCATCTTAGCTTATTAATTTACCTGTATATCAAGTTTGTTTATGTAGTAACTGTTCAAAGCTGCCCACCAGTCAACAGAAGACACGTGCACTTAACCCTTTACAATTTCAGAACAAAATCTGGTGGTTTAGCTGATAAAAAAAGGATAGGGTAACTTCTTAAATATGGCTACAGCAAGATTCCCAGCACTTGTGAAATTGCTTTTCATTTATTGCAAGCTAAGATGACAACGCTGACAGTCACTATGTCTCAACTGACCCAAAATAACTTTTGAAGCCACAGATTGCCAGTCTGGGCCCTGACATGCCAGTTTCATTGAAGCTGATGTCTAAATCACATTAAGCCAAAATTGGCTTGATTTAAAAGAATTAAGACTGTATAAACAAGCCCATGTAAGTAAGAATCTCAAATTAAGCTAGTCAAAAAACCTCAGTAAGCCACACAACTCGTACTACAAATACTCATTATTTACATGAAGCAACTCTGAAAGATGTTACTCATCTAATGAAAAACTTGGTATAAAAATGTTTAAATACACAAGTAAAAAAATCCACTACAATAAAATGTAGCAAAATACAGACAAATACATTTC
The DNA here is from genome assembly GCA_035582835.1 of Phoebastria nigripes. NCBI lineage: Eukaryota > Metazoa > Chordata > Aves > Procellariiformes > Diomedeidae > Phoebastria > Phoebastria nigripes. The sequence continues at coordinate 701,652 of JAYKAV010000078.1, read as the reverse complement.
TGTGCCTGGATTGCTATGTTTCTGAGATTGTTTTGGGGAGCAGAGACATAGAGGAATTAAGTTTCTTCTTAAAACAGACAAAATAAACTCAAGCCTGTTCTTCCCAAGAATAATTGTATTCTGGCAATGCTACATCATCTTTCACTATACTGGTATCTCCCAAATACCAATGGGGTTTTGATATCATTTTGGTTGCAACACATATGCCACTCAACACTTACAATACAGTCTTATCCAAAGCACCCACTAAGAAAATCTAATGCAGTGACTTCCTTGACACCTGAAAACATGACATTCATTTACAAAATCAAGTCCTCCAGAAAATATCCCTTCAATGAAATCCAGGAGTAGGGCAAACTCAAAAGCAGTCAGAGATTTATTGCAGAAGTCTGTCCTAGCCAAAATGATTTACTCTGCAAGATACAGAATATACAACAGCTGGAGCATCTGAACCCATTTTGACAACTTCCACAGTCTAGAAAGGGTACTGAGTATCCTCTTGATACCTTTTGGGAATACCCTAGTCAGCACCAAGAGGAGTGCTCTAAGCCATTTCCTTTACCAAAATGTAAAAAAGAAACAGAAAACCCTGCAAAATAACCACTCTGTAAAACAGAAACAAAGACATTTTAAGACACCCCTCTGGTGTCTTACACTTATTATCTGGTATAATAAATACAGTTTTATTTCCTTTTAGCTGTTGACAAGATACAGCAGTATTTCTTTAAATGAATATGGGGCTGGAAGGGTTCCCATGAGATCACTTACTCCAGGGATATACAATCTTTCTTTTTTTGTGAACTCTGTAATTTTCCAATATAGGCGCATATATCTCTGGAAAGTTCATATATTTGACTCCTACACCTCACGTACCTTTATATAGCACACACTCTAAGCCCTCTCTCACCATTCATTAGCAATAGCACCTGCACCAAAGAACCATGGGTTGGAAACACAGGGTTTGTCGTCCCCCTGCTCCGAGTTGGAACCAGGTAAATCCAGACATTTCCTGGCAGACGTTACGTTGAACGACTCTCAATACTTGCTGACTCAGACAGGAGAGGGGTAAGGGAGTAGAAGCTCCTAGAAAGAGCTAATAAAATAATAAAAAAGCATCAAAATTGCCCTTCATTACAGCCAGGTCCCAGTGTGGAGAGTCATTCAAGGCTGGCACCCAAGCACCCATACCAGCTATAAACCGCAAGCAAAGAGAACATCGGCTATTTTTAGTCCTGTCAGGGCAAAGTATCAATTTCAGTTTGGTTTGGTTTGCTCTATTTTACTCTGTTGTTTTTCTCTTGTTACTCTTGAAAGTCATTCCCAGTCCTTACTCTCGTGACCCACATTAAAATTACCACATGCTCTCTTTTAGGACTACAAACATGAGTGAGGTAAGTCCAGTGACATGCATGTGGTTATACTTAGCTCATCCCCTTCGGAAGATACAGGCACAATCCATGTTTTCTGGACAGTCCCTTCCAGAAGTGGGTCATAAAAATCAAAAAAGTGAACAAGCTGCATTATATTCCATATGAAAAGTTTTATGAAGCATTAAAAGATCCCCTAAAGCTTATTGCACATGTATTACATACAAGAAAACCTGACAATATAAAATTAATTTCCACGGTAGTCAGAATTCCAGCAACACAGCACCAAAACTAGTAAAAACATGTTTTTATTTTTGAGTCTCATAAAACCAAACGCATTGTACAGACGTGACTGAACAATGCATACACAGTTAATTCTACTCAATTTAACATCTTTCATCCACAAGTTAGTTCTGTTAGTTCACCAGAAGTATTTCCCCATAAGATCACAGTTACATTTTACTGGGTTTTTTTCCACCACTCTCCTGCAGTTTGCACAGACCACCGCCAGCATTTTGAAGGAATTCAGGAACAGCTGTACTGCATGAAACCAAACGATCCCTTATCTAAGTACCGTGGTTGTAACGGCCGCAGCAAGCAAATAAGAGGCAATACTGCTGCCCATCAATAGCACAGAGACAGTTCATGGATCATGGAGTACTTCCAAAGAGCAGTGACATTAAAATTAAACTCAAATTTCAGGTAAAATTCCAGCAGTAATAAATCTCCCAGTGAAGAATCACACTCCAGATCAGATGCCAGCTGCCAAAAAACAGCCACCAAAAGCACAGCCTTCAAAAGCAGTGATAAACAACAGATGAACTTCAGAGATGTACAGACAATCGAAGGAGGCGAGTGCTATTCAGAGAAAAGCTAACACGGCAAGGCATAAAACAACAGGTTGTAACATTTCGCTCCGGCAGGTATCTGCTCAAGATAATGGAGTCAAAAGACCTGCTAGCAATTTGCAGAATAAGGCCTTTGGGCCCAATCTCTCCCATCCATTTCAGTGGGAGCCAAATTAGGGGCTTATCCAATAATTCATATAAATCGTTCACAAAAATATCAAATAACTTCCTGAGTAGTAGGTGTAAAATTTTCTTCAATGAGTGCACATAATTATCACTTAGGGCAAAAGTAGCAAGCACACATCCTACTACAGGAGGCATTTCTACTCCCCCCACATGCATCATAAACATCATGCTGATAGCTTGATTTTCCATAAAACAATTCACAAGGAACTCCTGTTCCTTGCTTAAAACCTAAAACTGCTAAAGTGCTTGGACTAGATAGTAAAATGGCAATTTAATTTTGGTTTTGCTGTTATTTAATCACTCAAGACACACTCCTATGGTTTACTTAATCAGCAGAAGTCTTGCCCAGGGTTTCAGACCCGATACTCTAATCAAGGCCTTGCAGCATATTTATTTTTCTCAGCACACCTATTTAGCTATATTTAGCTGTATTTTATTCATATAAACACACACCTCTTCCCGTACATTTTACTGCCTGTCTATAAAAAGTTAATGCCTTGCAGAGGTCTTCCCATTTCTCAAACTTTAAAGTTTTGAAGAAATCTGCCTGAGCAACACCCTTCTGACTATTTGTAAGTTTTTCTGAGCACGCATTTTAGTATGATATGCTGCTATATACTGAACAAAAATTGCTTTGTTTCACATGTTAGAACTTGGCTAATATAAAGCCTTCAGGATCTTTGCTGTTTTTGATTGGCTTGTTTAATAAAATGAAACACAGATACAACATATTTGCAGAATGATACCACAGCTCTATTGACTTGGCTTGTGCCCTTGGACTCGGCTAGCACAAAATTCCTCTGAGCAAGCTTTTCCCAACTCTCCTGTGTTTTCTCTTTAATCAGTTGTTACGGATTATTGGCAGCAGTTAACAGAAATACAAGACAATCAGTCATGAAGTTAAAAGGACACTTCCTTTCAAATAAACCAGAAAGGGTAACAATTCATTTTCTGGACTAAATGCAAACCATCCAAATATCTACTAAACACAGATACAACACAGTTACGGCAAGTTATTTTTCTATTGCTATCAGAAATGCCATTGACCTGCCATGACTTTCAGCACAGTTGTCACAGATGTTCATTATCGTCATCACTACAGATAAACCTACTGCATACTATGTACGTAAACAGACTGACAGCCATTAGGGTCAGAAGAGACCTTTAGGCCACCGAGGTTGGCCTCCGGCAGATCACAGGCCACTATACTTCAGCAAGCTGCTCTTGTGTTGAGCTCAACAACTTGACAAAAACAACTGTCCAAAAAGACATCTCGATGTGAAGACATGAAGAGATGGAAAGGATTCTCCACCTTCACTCCTTCCCTTTGTAGTCTGCTCCAAGAGTTACTCATCCTCAGTCCCTATAATTTGTGCTTTATTTCCCATTCTAATTTGTCTGGCTTCAGATCGCAACCATTAGTTCTTGTAATAACTTTTTGCACTAGTTTAAACGAGCCCAGCATTTTCTCCATATGAAAATGCAATTTTTGTAAACAAGCTCATATTTTTTTAATTCTCTAGGGTTTTTGACAGACAAGTTCTGGCAAAACTTGCTAGACTTATTTAAGGCATCACCACTTGCCTCTCTGCTGCCTCCCCAGAAAACTTTCAAGAGAAGGTGCCCACACCAAGCTGCTCCCAACTATAACTTGTCTTGTTAGTTTAAGCTGCAAATGATAACCAGTCTGAAGGAAAATAAACAATTTTGTGCTGGAAGGCACTTGCTCCCCTTCTGTCAGCTCATCCTGATGGATGATGTCCATCACCCTCTCCCAACACACACACCCCCACAGCCCCCCTACTTTCCACTCTGAGTGTGTTTTGCAGTCCCCCTTGGGCTGCCCCTCCAGTTCGTTTACATTCTTTTAAACACAACAGAACCCGGTCTGCACCTACTGCCTAACACCCATTTCCCCAGTGCCACATACCAAGATAAAGCACGCCTAGTTCTTACAAATGACTTGATCCTCATTTGGATACGCAAGGGCATTAACCTAATTTGCCTAACAGCACCATGATATGAGCTCTTAATGAGCTGCAAGTCTTCATTAATCCCTAAATAAACCCTTAAATTATACTAAATTCTTTCCAGCAAACGGTTTCCTTTTCCTAGTGTGCAACCTGTGTTCCTTGCTACTACAAGCTGAACATTTGGCTGTTTTAAAAAAAATATTTTTGTTGCATGGTCCAACTGTGTCAAGCAATACATATGACCGTCCTACTTTCTCCATTATTTCCCATTCCACTAAGGTTTATGCCATCACAAGATGTGGTAATATTGTTTTTAAATTTTCTTTCAAAAATCCTTGAAGTACCTAGCAACAGGTCTAGCGCAGACTCCTGTGTAATCCCACCAGAAACACACCTATTCAATAAAGATACTTCATTGACCACTACTGAGATCTGCCAGACAGTTGATTTTTAAGGAGCGCATTACTGATACTGCATAGCACCAATTTTACTTGTCTTTGTATATCTGTTGATATTAACAAATAGTAGAAATAAAGAGAACAGTACAAACTGACATTGGACAGAAGGTGTACATCTCCCACCATCCTGGAAAAATCATGAGATCCTTCCACGCTATTTTAGACAGCAACTTCCTTAATCATGATCAAACATGCTTATCACATCACTAAGCATCACGTAATCACGCTAACTCGGTTGCTGCAGCAGTAGATGAACTTTGGTGTCTGATTATTTACTAAGCATATTATCCCTAGCACTGCTATGCTGTCCTCCAGCTTATAACTGTCTTCCTAAAATATTTTGAGGATATTGTTCACAAGTTGGATATAGTCATGCTGGAACAGCGGTCCAGTAACTGTGCTGTCCATCACTACACTGGTGTGTCCTCACTGCTGCATCAGCGGTGGTGACCAGCAGGCAGGCTGGAGCACTGTGACGACCACATACGCTGTGTCTCTGCTGGGACTGTACAAAGCTGAGGGTCAAGAGGATTTTTAGGTTTACCTAAAAATCTTTTAAAAAAAAAAACAAACTCAAACCAACCTTAGTTGGTAAAGGTGCAGTAAGTTAATTCTGCCTTTTCCCACAGGATTGCCAAGGACCTATCCGCCTTTCCAGGTGCACAGGACGCCGCGAGGGAAGGTGACTGGTAGAACGGTTAGGCTTAAACCTCGCTGSAAGACAAGACCAAGCTGAAGTGCGGCTATGACTAACTCAGAGCTAGTGGAGCCCCAGATCAAAACCTGCAGCAGGCAGGGAAGAGACAATGCCGAACGACACGCGCTAAGCCTATAGTGAACATACAGACGCGAACCACAGCACTTAAGAGACCAGATGTAAAGAGGAGAAAACAGAAGCAGGCAAAGACAGTGAACACTACCTCTTCCTATCTAGCAACATGCCCAGCGGTATCAAAGGGAAATTACTAGCTCCACAGGTGCACCTAGCTCTCCTCCTCCTCAGGGCCAGGGCAGAGAGGAGCTGCTAAACAAGAAAAGTGGGGGAGGACAGTAAACAGTAAAACAATAATGCTTTAAATCAGAGAAATCGGAGACACCCTCGGCTGGGGCCCCCTCAGTATGTCTTTATTGTAACATCACCCAGTTACTGGGTTTTTTAATCAAACAAACAAAAAGCCCAAGGCAGTTTGCCCCAATTAGCTACAGGATGGAAGACACCAGAAAAGAATTTCTGTCCTTGTTTCCACAGCAGACAAAGTGAATGAAAAGTAAACTCTTACCTCTTTTTCTATTTTGAGCAGCTTCTTTACAGCCACCTCCTTGTCCTGAGAAATCCATCGGGCTCGGTAAACACTCCCGAAACTCCCTCCACCGCAGTTCTCAAAAAACTGCAAGTCATCAAATCTAATTTGCACAAATGAAGCACTGGTAGACGACATCTCATAATGACAAAATATACCACTGCAAAACCTGTGAAGAGAAAAGCTTTCATTAACATCTGTGCTCCGTGGATTTATGGACTTTCTTACCCATGCTCAGACACCCCAAAACCAGAACCAGTTGCCATAAACACGCTACAGTAAAATCCGCAGGGCACAGGAGGAAAAGAGCCTGGGAACTCGCACTCCAACAGGCTGTGCAAACGTACATTTGCATAATTTGCACGAGCTATTAGGAGCAGCTGGGAGACAGAAATGACTAAAAATATTCCTCAGAGCGATACTGACGTTTCCCCAAACACCTTGGAAACAGCTCTGCGAAAGGCAGGCGCATCGCTGCCTTCCCCGACGCGAGCGAAGTGCGCCGACGGACGGGAAGCGCACTGTCTGCTGCGAGCTTGCCTAGGAGCTCAGGCACGCCAGGCACGCCAGCTCTCCCGCCGCGATGGCCGCGCGCGCCACCCCGGCACGCACCACGCACGCTGCCGGCGCTCGGGGCGAGGTAGGAGTGCTTCGCGCAAGGATGTGGAAAAACCTGGCCATAGTAAACGTCTCTTCCCGAGTGACTCAGTTCTGCTCACATGTTATAACAAAGCGCAAGTACATGGTAATTCATCTGGGTTACAATACGTGAAATTCTGCAGCCTGTGCCAAGGTTGGTGTCGGCAGTTTCAAGGGATGATCCCATGTCCGCTGCCAGGGGAACAGAACGTCCTTCTCGGAGATTTCACAGCAATAAAGCTTATGCCCGTAGCGAATTTCAAGAAATGTTATCACCTAAATGCATGAACAATGAGTAATTTTAGGTTCTTTTTTTAATGGTGTAAGATCAGGAAGCCTCAGGTCCTTAGTGGGACTGCAGGACACGGCATCCTCCAGAACCACCTGCAAGCCTGCTGCGGGATCGTTTCAGATGCACCAGTTTAGACAAAGTAGTTTTAATTACCAGCAAAAGTTACTATACTTCCAATTAACGAAAGTAAACTTACCAGCATAAAATGAAAGAGACAGGTTCGAATAAAACAAGGCAAAAAAGGACACAGATTTTGGGTTGCTGGTGAAAATTACACCTCCAATTATACTGGTCTAACTATAGTACCAAAACATACTGTGTCTTCTAGGAGCCTCCAATCCATAGGGCTTTTTGAGATGGAATCCACACATTATGTGTTGTCTGTGTCTGGGAAATGCACCTGTAACACACCCAGCGTTGCCGACTGCCAAAACCCCTTCATCCCAGTCCCTTCTGTAACAAACACAAAGACATAATTTCCCCCCCAGCTCTCCTGATCGTGCAGCTGCTCTGATTAAAATTTTGAAATATCATTTGACCAGAAATTTCTGGCACTATTTGGTTGCAGCTATTCTCCAAATAAGAGATGAAGATACCAACATTTTTCCTACATATTGCATAAGATAACATATAGCCTTTTGTGAAACTGCCTGCTTTGTTTTACATCTCTTCACCACCCGTAAGGGTAAAGGCAAGCGCTGACCAGACCATGACAACTTTACTATGTTTAGAGAAGGCATCACGTTTAGGAGGGAGCAGGCTTCAAGCATGCCCTTCACTGACCGCCAGCCTGCAAAGCTCTTGGTGAGGCAACACGAATGCTCTTTCCCCAGCTCTGCGAGTCAGAGCAGGGGTTACCCGTGGGACGTGAAATAAAGTCCATTCATCCGGTACCCTGCCGGCTCCTTCCCCGATACAAGTGCCTGAACTCTTCTGCTGACCTTTTGTTCTTCTTTTAACCTTGTCGCTGCTGTCGTTAGATTTCCTGCCGTCTCAGAGTCATCTTTTGCACCGCCCTGCATGCATTTTCTTAAGAGAAAACTCAAGGAAAAGGAAATTGGTCACTCCTGCAAATCAGGAGGGTAGCGAAGCCAGTTCTAACTTTTTGCTTCTTTGCCAGTGCTGCTTAATTAGCAGGTCTTCAGAAACAAAAGCTCATTTGCCTTGCTCTCTCCAGCAGTTGCTCCAAGTTAATGCTGTGTACACGGTGTCTCAAGCATATGTCACACTTTATGGACAAATAAAACATGTCAGCTTCCCAACCCAGAGACCTCACAATTTAAGGCCACAGCCCTGCACACGTTTATGCACGTGGATAATTATGCTCCAGTGAATAATCTCCTTACTGACAACAGAATTATTCAGAAGAGTAATGTTACTCATAGGCAAAAGCATATGCACCAACTGGACCATAAATTTAACAGGAAAGTGTGAACAGCTGATAACAGATGGTTGTATTTGGGATGGCAGAAGGAACAGAAAACCAAGCAAAAAGAAAAATACATCACAGGAAACAAATATTTCTGGCCTTCGCTATCTGAATTCAACAGTTCTGAAGAGCTGTCAAATTATTTTCAATTATTGTTCACGCAGAAGAACCAAATAATCCGTATAAACAAGTAAATTATGTCTTCTGAAAGTTACACTAACATAGAACAAGATGTTATTCCAAGATTTCACAGAACACCTCAAGATGGTAAGACCTGCACACCAGATGCTTGATAAATACAAGTTAGTACTTTTCTGATGTGTCCTCCTTGCTGCTTAAAACTTTACCTAAACATTTATGCAATCGCAATGTAGTGCCCGGCACACAAGCATTTGCAGAAGCTACTGTTCATTCTTTTAACACTTCCCCAATTTCAAATTTATCTACAGCAGTCAATCAGCTGCAGATGCTACGGGCATACAACAAAGTAATATAACTTAAAGACTGAGTCATTGGTTTGTATCAAGTTCTTGCAGATACTGTTTTCCAGAGAAAGTAGAGGAGATTTACATGGGACACTCTTTATTTAGAAATCTGTAATTAATGACAGCCTAAGTCAGGTATACAGTTTTTTCCTTCTAGATGAAAGAACAGACCTGTTTAAATATTACTCCATGTTTTCAGATGCAAGGTAGTTAATCCTCAATTAGACAGATCAATCCCTTTGTTATATTTGAGAAAACAACTGTTTAGAGTAACAACTGCATGTGACAAATCCACACACAGTTATTAACTTGTCATCCTGTTTTAAAAGACACTTAACAATCTGAGTTTACACCATTGGTTAAGGAGAAACAAAAAAAAAAAAAAAAAAATCAGGTATTTCATTGAACTCCGTAGTCTTACACGTGCATTTAAAACAAGGGCATCACTCCAACAACACGTGGCACTTCTTTGCATCTTACACTTCCACAGTCAGGAGAGCAGTCCTCTGCAACCAGGTCTCCAGGCTTGGTGCCAGGGGCATTACAGCAATTCCCCCGCACGCAGCGAAACGAAGGTTTGGCGTCAGCATCGTCCTTCCCCACTAACACAGTTCTGAGTGTTTAACCACTATCGTCGTGTAGGAGTGGGGAACACATCAACTGACTTTGTTGGTTCTTGACGATGAAATGAAAATGTGACAGTTCAGAAATGGTGAATAACAGGTATTTGAAGAAATAATTCAATTGCTGGTTATTTCAATTATTCCTATGGGATCTTGTAGAGGGGGAAACTTTCTCCTTCTGTTTTATTTCTAATGGTTAACATGAGCTTGTAATCATGCAAGAACATCTCTATCTTCTCCTGTGTGGTTTTTTTTTCTCATAATAACTTATTTGAGCATGCTGTTAGAAGCTGTTCATTTCACACCAAAAAAAACAGATCTGAGCCATATTTGGCAGTATTTAACATGTCGGGTTATTATTTAACATTATTTAACATTAGTATTTAACATGTCAGGACTCTATTATGCAGAGTCACTTTGCAACAAGCTATTAAGCCACAACAAGCTCAGTTCAGTACAGTAGTAAGTGCTCAGTGTAGGACACCATCCGCCATCACTGGCTCGTTGTGATTACAGCATTTTGGGGGAGTGACTGGCACGGGGGTCCCTCCCCAGGACCCTGCTGGGGTCCCACACCTGCTGCTCCCCCCAGACCCCCCCAAGGTGAGGGAACCCCCAAGCACCCAGGCAGATGGGTTGCAAAGCAACAGCACTGCAGGCTGCCCTGCCCTGCATCCTAGCACAGCAACGCTGGAAGAACCCGACACGTTCCCTTGTACCTCCCAGCTCCCCAAAAACAGCCTGCRCAGTAGGGGAAGTGCCGCCAAGCCCAACTCTCTGCTTTATTCCTTGTACAAGCCAGAAGACCTACCAGTTTTCATTCTGCTCCCAGAGTATAGAGAGCTTCCAGTGAGGGACTTGCAAGTTGGAGACAGGAGGCAGGAAAGAATTTAGCACAAATTGCACAGTAACTGCAACCCCTATTTTGCTTAGTGCGTGGCTGCAGAACTGAAAATTGCATCTCTCATCTTGCACGTGCACCTGACGCTGCTTAAATATTCGATTACTTCAGGAAAACCCTTTGTAATTTATTAGAGGGAACAACCATGCAATGCACTCAATGCGCTGCCCTTGCTTCACTGTGTGGTTCCACAAAGCAGGATTCAGTGCTTCTTTCAGGAAGGCACGCCGCCAACATATTGCCAATAAAGTAGTAGCACACTACACTTGTGCTATCTTAAAATACACAGCAGAATGTGCCAAGTTTCCTTATTTGGCAAAACAGCCCATTTGCTTTCAGGATCTTTGACCATCCATTTTTAGACCCACATCACCCTTTCTATCCAACATGGCCTACAGTCCTTGAGGATATCAACCTGGATTTTTGCAGCAGCATATTTATTTAGCCTTTTTTAAAAACAACAAACAAAAAAGCTCCCCCCCCCCCCAAAACCCTCAAACACCAAAACATGGTTAACCACTGTCTTGTCTAAACAGAAAACAGAAAAGGAGTTACAGTGATATCGAGCTATGAGACACTTCTATAAAAAGAAGTTTTTATAAATAAAACATCCTTTAATCATATCATGAACTGCTGATGGATAAGATGCAAACAAATTCACAGCACAACTCCAAATTAAATATATCCTAATCTTCCAGTTAAAATAAAGTCAACAGCCCCTACAATTCCTAAACTTTCTTAATCAGACTGAGCAGCAGCCCTGCAGAGGCATGGGTCTGCCTACCTTAGTTACAGAAGCAACAACATTTGAGCCTGTCCTTTGTCAGAACCCAAGAATTCTGCATAACTTCCATTAGTAACATTTCTAATTTTATTTGAATTTATATAACCATCAGTGCTATGGAAAAAGAGCTCAGCTCAGCCTGAACAGTTTGAGTACTTCAAAAAAAAGAACTATTTTCAACCCAAGCTCTGTCAATGGCAGAGACTGAAGGGTTTAAAGGCTTCACTTTAAATAGAAAACATTTTCTCTTGGAGAAACCCTAAGCTGCTCACTTCGCTTACATTATACCTCATCAGTGATGTCTGCCAGGAGTACGCACACAACAACATGCAAGAAAGACAAGGCTGCTAAACCTGCACCCTGGCCCGTGGAGCCGCTTGGTCCTCGTACAGGCACGACTGCAGGATCCGGGCCTCAGTTTTGTCAGCGTTTCTGCCTTCTCCTCTGTCAGTGAGCCGGGCTCTCCAGGGTTACTATTGTTCACAGAATGCCACCGGTATGCAAAGCACATTACTGATAGATAAAACAAGTAGGCTTCTGAGGACTTACAATTTCAGGGCAAAGTCCTGAAAACATCTAACCACATGCCTCCAGCGGAAAGCTATGATGTTTTCAGGCAGTGATCCAGTTAATCCAGTGCTTTCAAATTATTTCTGCTTCTGGAATTTAGAAAAAGTAATGATCCACGGCTTTCCCGATGGCTCTGTCACTAAAACTCACAGCAAAGCATGCTGGATAGAGGGGTAATGGATGGCTCACACACACACGCGCGCTAAAAAAAAAGGCACACTGGTGAAAAGTAACTAACTTGAGCGAACGTAGCAAAAAAAAAAGAATGCCAGTTCGCTTAAAAAACGAGGGGGGAAAGGAAAAAATGGAGGGGAAGGAAGGTCACACCTCAAAGCCCAACCTGAGGGATTTTATGCCCAAAACAAGAGAAGTGCAGCAGGTGCACGTAAAGTGCACGTGTGAAACACCATCTGAGGAGCGGAGGGGTGGGCGAGGGTAGCAGCCCCCGGCTGCCCACGTCCCGCGCCCAACTCCCTCGGAAGACAACAGCTGGCAGCACCTTTCCCGCGTGGGGCCGTCCCGCACAGCCGCCACTCCCCGCCCTCCCGGGTGCCCCTCCGCGGCCACCACCGCGCCCTGCCCGGCGAGGCACGGCCCGTCTCCCGGCCCCGAGCGGCGCCCGCGGGACCGCCGCCCCACCGCGCGGCCACGCGTGGGCGCCGCTGCCTCCCGGGGGCGTTGGCCGGCGCCGCGGGACCCGCCGGCGGCCGCTCCCCGAGGCGACGCAAGGTCAGGCCGTGCGCCGGGACAGCCGGGCGCCTCCCCTCCAAGGACTTTCAAAGTTGCTTCAGCGGGTGGGAAACGTCAAACCCGGGGGGGACACCCACGGCCCGGCCCCGCTCTCCGGCCGCGCTGCGCCCCGCAGGCTGCCCGCCGCCTCCCTCCGCCCAGCGAAACACGCACCGACCGCCCCGCCGCCCCCAGCGCTGCCCCCCGCCCGGGCGTGGCGGGGGGCGCCTCGCCCTCCTCACCTTCCCCGAGGGACTCCGGGCTGGCGGGACCCGAGCGGCGCCGATCCCGGAGCCGCCGAGGGAGGCTGGAGCCGGCGCGACCGCGTCTCCCGCTCCGTCCCCCGCGCTTCCGGTTGGTGCCGGGGAGCCGGAGCCGCCGCCGCCCCCGCGCCGCCTCGCAGCGGCACCACCCCGCGCTCTGCGCCGAGCCCCGCGGGGGAGGCGAGGCCGCCGCCGCCGCCGCAGGGGTGCGGGCAGCGCGGCCGCCCCGCCTATAGGGGGCGAGGTGCCGGGGCTGGGCGGGCGGCGTGTGAGGCGGCGAGGCGTCAGGCCTGCCGGCGGCCGGTACCGGCGGGGCTGCGGCCCCGCACCAGCGCCTTCGCCCCGGCCGAGGGTGCGTGAGGCGGTGGGCGAGGAGGGCCGCGTGCCCACCGCCCTCGTCCCCCATACGTTGATGAGTAACCGGGTGCCCGGCCCCTCACGGCCTGCGCACCCCTCGCCCGCGGCGTCGGCTGCCGCGGTGGGGCTGCCGCGGTGGGGCTGGCGTGAGGCGAGTTGGATGGAGCGTTGGCTCCGTGGGCGGCTTGGGCTGACCAGGGAGGATGGCCTTCCACCGAGGCAGGCTGTCTGCTTGTCAGTTAACCGCGACAAATTTAGGCAGAGCCTTCAGGACCGAGCAGGGCCTATGAGCTCGGGTGTTTACGGTTCGCAAGCGCGGCCCTGCTGTTGCAGGTGGAGGGAGTCCTGGCACGGTGCTGTGCTGCCATGGCCGCAGCTTTGGAAGCAGAACTGGCTTCCCTCCAGGGTTGCTGCTTCAGTGACAGGCAACATAGCTAAATTTATCTAAAATTATTACCAAAATGAGCAGGGGGTGGTAATTTTTTAAAAAACCTGCTTCATTGTTCTTGTGCCACTGGAGCTGGGATGGTGTTACCACAAGCAGCAGCATCTTTTAAGTGCTGGATGTTGCCTGGGATTGCAGAGCCGCTGTGGGCGCGGGTCGGTGAGAGGGTCTGGAGATCCCCAGGAGGAGGAAGGGAGAAGGCTGTGCCGCTATAGCCAGTCCTCCTTTGAGGAATATGGAAGAAGAGGAGGACTTGACTGGCAAGTGCAACCTCCTGGTCCCCCGTCCATATTCCCCAGCTGCTCTTGGGATGATTACCCCAGGTCAAGAAGAAAAGAGAGACAACCCACCTCCACCCTCTGAAACCACATGGACCCTTCCTTATCCAAACAATTTAATGGTATTGAGGTACTCTGCTGTTGCAGAAGACGTTTTGCAAACAGAAAATAAGCTGTCATGCTTAAAGGAAGTGACTCAAAAGACTCGGGGGCAAACAATTTTTCTGCTGAGGCAAACACATCACGTGGCTGTGACAGTACATTTTTATATCAGCATCGCGCAAGAGTCAATGCCCATCACCGCTTTACACCGCGATGTACACCCAGCTCATCTACTGGTGTCTGTATACTGTGGTTTTGCATTCACTGGAGAATCTCAGCTCCTCGTTATCTCTCATATTTGACTATTGTTATATGTATGTGCCATATAAAAATCAGCTGTGTAGCACAATGAATCACAGAGGTGTGCAGCATCACACTGAATCATATACATAAATTGTCTATCATGAAGATGTATGGCATCAAGGTGAATCATGGAAGAACGCTTTACTGATGAATCAAATACAATCGTTTCATGATCATCAGAGGCTTTTCCCCAAGGTGTGTTATTTTGGCATGGGGGAGGCAAAAAAAAACCACCAGTGGAGCATAAGTATACATTTCTGGGCATAAAATAAAACATGTTATTTCACTGTGCCTTAATAACTAACCGGAGTAAAGTTCAGCAAGATCTTCTTAGGCACTCGGTGCAGTAAGTACATGAAGATGCTAAGAAAGTCAAAAAGCAGGTGCTGGTGACCCCCTTCCGCCCACCTGGCAGACTCAGCATTGCCAGGACAAGCAGTGAAGGAGGYCGGCAGGCTCTGGCTTCCCCTGGATATGGCACTTTCAGGCACTTTTTGTCTGATCTGAGAGTGCTTGTGCTTTATTATGAACTGATCTGCTGGTGAGCCTGGAGAAGTCTCCAGACAAAGTCACTCAGAGGTGCCACATTTTAAAAGAGAGCACAAACATCAAATGCAAATCACATGAAACTCATGCTCTGGAGGAGGAGAGGTGCCACATACTTGTCTCTTAAATGCTGTGACTAACGTGTTTATCCTTCCTGTCTGAGGCAATTGCCAATTAGTCAAATGATTTTAAAATCTATTTAAATGTTAAATCAGTCTATTCATTGGCATTTGCTTCAGAGAGCAGAGCGCTTGCATTCAGAGGTCTCTTGCCTAGAGCGCTTTGTCCAGGCATTTTGTCCAGGGCTGTGTATCTGCAGAGCTGGGATTTATCATGTCTGACTTTAGGCCCTGGTTGCAGAAAGAAATAAACTATTCCAGCAGCGCATGAGAAACGAGGGGGTGGTTATATTTCCTACTCCAAGAGTAGGAGTGCAGAGTCTGCATCAGGCACGGTGTTAACATGCCACTGTTTAAAATACGTAATTGCACTTGCTCTGTTAGAGGACAAGAGAGCAAAAGCAAAGGAGCCTGCGCAAGGACTGTCCAACCCCAGTGGTACTATCGTGAAGCTGGAATTATTACGACAAGGTTTTAAGTGTGCACTTTCGGATTTGTATTCTTTCTGCCCTCTGGCGAGTGAGTGTTCAGGTACTTTCACGTTTTTTTCCATTGACCTGAGAACTAAAAAATTAGCTAGAAAAGATCAGAAACCGGAGTAATCGGAGTTTCTTGGGTGGTCATAATACCATATAAAACAATCAGCCAACACATGGCGGTATGGTTTTCCCCCCCTTTTTGAGGCAGCAAATTCAAACTGAGAAACTCCGAGTTAGCTTTGGAGAACTCAATCCTAATCTCAGGTTTCTTTAATTTCGATGGAACAGGCAGAAAAAGAAAATATTTAAGAGCTAACAGAAGTTATTGTAAAGCCACAACAACTGGCAAGAGATAAAGGCAACTCTGGCAACTTTTAACTCAATTTTTGAGTTGAAAGGATTCATATGAATTGTCTCTTTACATCTCATTGCCACACTGGGTGTGCAATGATGTCTCACTGCCTTTCAGCATGGAAAATATAGTTTCATGCATACGTCCAGGCAGTTTAAATCATCCTGCCTGCCAAAAGCAGCAGTCACACCCCTCCCCTGCCCGGTGAGCCCTGTTCCTGCCGCTGTGCTGCCCACCTTGCCTTCTGCCAGCAGTTTTTGCATGGCTGCACGTTGAACTGGGCTGCAGAGGCGAAGCTAGTGCAGGGAAAAGCAATCAGTTCTCACCCAGATCTGAACGCAGGTCATTGGGCAATTGCACAAAGACTCGTGCCAGCGCAAAGGCAGGAGAGGAGCAGCTGAGAGGGGACGGAGCGTGGAAGTGGTTTTTTAGCAGCAGCGAAGGTTTATGCCAGCTTAAACTGTACAGGAAACTCTAGACACAGATAATTTGGAGGTGGACACCTGCTCCGTATTTTTCAATTCTCCTTCAAGACTGGCTCAGAGTTCAGCTCAGGCTTTGTACTGAGGTTTCTTTGAAGCACTTCTGCTTCTCTGGCTGATATGGCTTGCCTCTGTTTCTAGCTTAAAAATTTGGCCAGAAAACAGGGTGGGGGTCATGCCTGGGATATACTAGGATGAAAGATTGTACACACATTGCCGTAGAAGATGTAGCACTAGCGTAGGCTAGTGTTAATCTAGGTAGTTTGAGCAATAGTAGCAGGAACAATATGGTAGCATTAATTTTATGCCATTTGTACCATCAGGTTTGTGACCTGGAAGAGGTTCACGAGTGGCTCGCCTGAAAAACCTCTGCATCGTTATTTTTGCTTGCGCTGTCCAGACTGAAGTTCATGCAGGTATGTCCAGATACGCTGCAACCACACACCTCTGTGGTTACGCCCCAAAACATAACTAGCACAGTTTGTTTCATGACGAAAAGAGAACTTGCGTGGTACTGCTAGCCAAAACCAGCTGCATTTAGTCTTTCTGAGAGATGGAGTCAGCAAGCTCTAGCAAGTGGAAAATCTAAGGAATTGCCTTTGGATTTGGCTCAGAGGCAATCCTGCCTTTCCTGCTGCAAATGACACGGTGAGTGTGCACCCACAAACACCGACTTGATGCTACATGCAGCCCCCATGCCCACACAGCCGGGGCTGATTCCTGTTTGCTTCAGCAGCTCAGTCTTTGGTGTGCAGTGGTTAACGGCTAATTCTCGACTTTCATGGGGAATGAAGAAAGATAGAGCCCGTACCACCCATTGTACGTCTCTCAGACCCACACAGCTGGTATTTTTTTCTGCTGTTGTTTTCTCATCTGTTTTTTGTTTTAGAGAGAAAAATAAGGAATTTGTGAAAGTGCCTATATTGTATATGTAACATAAAATCATAAATATATCTTATGATAAATATTAATAATTAATTGTAAAATTATTAAGCACGGGATTATTAAATACAGACTAGAATGATAAAATACAGGCATTCGTGTGGCAGAGGAGGCTTGTGTGCGATGGGTATTTTGCACGTGGATCAAATACCTGCTTTGTGTATAATGGTTTTCAGAACTGGCAGGCTACAGCTTGTACACTATTTGTCTTTTGATCTGGCATGTGTGTAGTATAAAAGCACATACAACTTCTACAAAAATGTCTCTATAACTAACAAAGAGATAGCAATGAGATGGCAAAATATTAACAAGAAATACATTTCCTGATTGTTTTACAAGAATGGTTTTCTTATCTTTTACTGGCACCGCAATTTTTAGCCGATCATTATACTCAGCTGTAATCCACTCAGTAGTACGTGGTGCAGTTACCATTTCATTACATACTTTTAATTATATATATAGCTCATACTCCTTCTTATATTAAATTTTGTGGTCCAATAGACTTAATTTGTTGTTCTAATTTTGGCACACTTTCCTCTAAAATGTAATATGGCTTAACAGTGTTTTCTTTGTTTTAAAGCTGTACTGAATTTATTGTTGCTGTGCCCGTTTGTGTTTTCTAATCCGCACTACTGCGAGCTCCACTGAAGCAACAGTCCCTTCATTTCCCTCGTAATTTTTTTCTAATAGGTTGCTCAGTCGTAGGGAGTCTGGGGAGAGACAGGCACTATTCCACCTCTGAGGATCAGCAAAGGAAGATGACAACACAGAACATTCAACAGCTGGTTTAAAGCTTCGTATGCTATTTTCTTTATTAAAATGAATTAGTATCTAACTATTTAGTACATTTACCTTTCTTGGAAAGTAAAGGCAGCCACTGGAATCATGAAAACTTTGACCACCGTTGACAGGGAGTCAGTTTGAACTAACAAGAAAATATTAGCTCCTTTTAATGATGTACTGTAGTATTAGTAGCTTACATTTTTTGCTGCTTGTTTAATCCAGAGTACATTAATTAGAAACAAATCTGTCTGTTGAAGATCACATCTTTTTCTCTTTGGATTTAGAGATGAAATAAGACTAGAAAATGTCCATAATATTAGACTGCCTCAGAAAAGCCCTTATTCTAGATAAATCTGTTTAGCAATGTCATCTCAGTCCCTTTGCCTGTGTTTCCAAAAAAAGGTGATCAACCCCCCCAAACACTAGCACACTGTTAACAACGGCTAGTTGTGACAGGAAGGAAAGAAAAATCTATGCAAACCTCTAACTAGTTTCTGGCAACAGCACTAACTGATCAGGAGCACCACAAAGGAGTTACATGCCAGACAACTGGAACAGGAGAAACATTAGGGCAGGAATTACAAATGGAAGGAAATGTTAGATTTCAAAGAGACACTAGGCAGCGATCTGCCAGTACCGCAGCCCTCAAGGGTCAGTCCTACTGAGAATGAGGACATCTAAAGAAAACCCAAGGCAACACTGGCTCTCTGTTATCTGAGAACATCCACAATGCTGCCGACGGTACTCCTGCGCAGAAATAATGTACACCTGTGAAAAACCACAAAGAGTCGGCAAATACAGCTAACGGATTCACTTGCTGGCTCGGACAGCATCTGAAGAAAGAACTATTTAAAAACACGAGAGGTGGTGTTATAATGAGGAAACCATGGAGAGCAGAAAGCTTGTGATTATTGACAGAAGTTGATTAAGAAATGGATTATTGTCCATTAGGATGTTGGAGTATCTACTGTCACCTCTGTCCTACGTATCTTTATGTAAATTTCCTTTAATTGAGGTATTCATTTACAATCATTATTTTCATTGGTAATGTGCTTTATTTGCATTTAAAAGCAAAAAGAGGAAAAAAATTAAACACAACTGGCTGACCCCTGCCATGTGGCAAAGGCTTTGCTTTTTGTCACTCTGACCCAAATGGATTAGGGCCAGGAAATAAAGGTCAGTCTCTTACCAGCACCCCTGTGTGTCACATTTTTATTACATGGAGTTTCCAAGAAAAATATTCCAATTCGCATCAGTAATTATGCGTTCTTTATGCATTTTCAGGTAGTTCTCTGAGTTTATTTTGAATTCAGAAATTACCTTTGAGTGCCAAACCTATTAAAAGCGAACCRTTTGTGAAATATCCTTCAGCAGTTAGATGTAAATGGTAGATTTTGTAGCTGTACATGCTCTCTTTTTTGCTGTTTTAACTGTAAGAATCTTCCTTTTTACAGTAGTCCCCCCATCACCTGAGTCATAAAACGCCAAGACCGTGGTTGGATTACTTTCCTTTGTGAATTTACAAGTTAATTCCTTAGTTAGGTGCTGTATGAGAGCTGTATTTTATTGCTAAAGCAGTGCACAGGGCAGATGAAGTAAGAGCCAGTCTTACGTGTTACTGGATGCCATGCAGGTAAATGCATGGAGGATGCACCCGGGGTGCTCCTGTGGCACACTGACCACAGCCTTTCACCACGGTGAGAAGCTGGAGATCAGGCTTTAGCCACCAGCAGTGTCGGGGAGCTCCCTGTCCTGCAGGAGCTGGTTTGGGGCAGCAGTGCCTGTTCCCAAGAGAGGCGGAGGGGTGAGGGTCCCCTCCAGCCGCTGAGGCCGGCCACRCCGTCACCCCGGCCGAGGGCCGGCCAGCCCCACAGCACTGCCGCGGGGAGACGTCCGAGGGTGGCGGGGGCTCCCTGGGCACAACTACAGCCCTGGAGGCAGGGCTCTGCTGGCTGTTTGTGCTCAAGGTAAAGATAAGCTGCTGTAAAAGTTTCTGGTTTAGTAATTTTAATGATAACTTTTTAATCTGGTCATTACTTTCTTTGATTGCTAATACCTTGACCTCTGGTGACAGCTGCTGCTTGTGCCTGCTAAACTTTAATGCAGGCTACAGTAAAGAACATTATGATTATTTGAAAAGGCAGGGTGTAATGCATTTCAGATTAACAGTGAAAGAAAAGCTATTCAAGTTAGAGGTTCACTTTGCCATCTCACTCTCTATGCTGCTTTCCTTATTATCAGTACAAAAAATGAAATGAGAATAGCACATCTTTTAATTTTCTTCCACTATTACCTCTTGATTTGCATTCAGAGCTCCCAGAAGAAATACCGCTGAATTCAGAAGTAGTCTATTTAAGCTGCGTGGTGTTCAAAAATTGCTGGAAGAGGTTAAGGTACTGTATATTATGCAGATGACCTTACTAAGAAGCTATGTTAACAATTTAGACTTATAATTTTCTGCTGTTACATTTTGTTAAAATATTTCTTTTTCTTTTTTTTTGAAGCAAAATTCATTATGTCTTTTGGTACCCCTGCAGGTTAAACCTTTTGATTTCTCTCTAACTTATTTTGTAAGATTTCTAAATTGTATTTAAACCTCTTGTACTTAAAGGGTTGTTTTGCCAGTGTCTCTTTGAAAAGAGGGATTTTTTTTGTCTCTCTCTCTCTCTTTGTACCTGGTCTGCAGAGGCTGTGTGCCTTCACAGCATTTTCCTTAGGAGGAAAAAACCCAAACCCTCCATCTGCAGAGTCCTGCAAATACATTTGAACTCTTTTATCTGGCACTATCATGTCTTTGTGGCTGATCGGGTTTGAACAAGATGTCCGGGGAAAATATTTTGGATCCTGCCTTTACTGAACAGTAGTAGCCTTGTGGTATGTTGGATTCAGCTGCCCTGGATTTAACCTTTGTTCCCTGGCTCTGTCTAGTGATGGCCAGCCCAGGGCCTGGCCATTGAGAGAAACAGCAAGTCCTAACAAAGCCACAGTAGCCAAATGTGCCGGGGAGGGGGGGAGCTGTACCCTGTGACTCCTTAGCCTCTGCAGCCCTAAATAGAGGTGTTTGTGCTCTGTACTGCTGCTTGAGCAAAAAGCCATGTCCATAGTGGAACCCTGTAATGCAAAACTTTTTCCAAAACGCCCAAGGTGTCACCATCCCGGCTCCGAGAGGTCTGCAGCCTCACTGGTCCCTGGCAGTAGATGTTTGTTGTGGACGCTGCCTCCCAGTCACCTCGCATCTAAAAACTATAGCTATGACTCTGCCAGTAAATAAAACCGGGTCAGGGGCTCTGGGGCCTGAGGCCAAGTAGCATGGACCGGCCATATCGGCATTGTACGACCTGTGACCCTCAGACATAATCATTATTTTGAACAGGTTTTTTTTTTTTCAGTCTGAAGTGTTGAAATAAGGAGGGGGCTGTGCTGCAGCGTTTATGTGTTCATGCAAGCGAGTGTGATGGAGGCGCGAAGCCTCCTGGGACCCACTGGAGGACTGCAGGGAGGGGTATGGAGACAGGCTGGACAGGCTGGTCCATATTTCCCACTGGCAATGGTCCCTGGTGCACGCTCCCCCACAAATAATGGGTGGACACTCTCATGCGGTGCTAGTTGGCATGGGCCAAAATCAGGCCAAGCAGTGTGCTACAACTAAAGCAGTACGGACCATCAGTGGTGCGGGTCTGGGGATTGCCCGGCCCTCTTTTGCTTGGCTGTGTTGGCACAGCATCTGCGCCCGGGCTTACAGACCGGCCGCGAGAGTCAGCAGATAAGGGGTGTCTCTCCCCTGAAGCAGGATCAAGTTGTGACTCGCAGCTGCAAGCACAGGGTGAAGACAGCATGGGCGTTTTGACATTTCAATGTTTCCTGAGTTCTTATTTACTCTTCACGCTATTGCAACAGTCGCTTAGACTTTATACAGCAAGAGCAATGTATCGACAGCTGCCTTCCTGTTGTAAAGTCAACACAGGGAGCGAGAGAAGCCCAGTATGGATCCCTGAGCCAGAAGGTAGTTTTATTCATTTAATCTCTAGGTATGTAGACTCTGATCAGCACCGCAGCAACTATCTGAGCCACTTGAATGACTTAGATACAGAGATAGCAACACTTGTTATTTATACAGCAATGTTTATTGGAAAATTAAAAAATGCCAGATACCAGTTTCACTGAGTAGGTAAACTGCATTCATTTGTTGATCTGGAGGTGCCATAAAACCTCTAGTTGTATCACTGGGATATATCTACACGATAGAGACTGTTTGGCAACAAATAAGTAAAACAGTTAGAGGTTGTAAGGAATAAAAGAATAAACCAAGGGGATAAAAACATTCTAAACGGATGAAGAATCGGTCTATGTGCAGAGCCAAGCTGAAACTTGGCAGCTTTGTAAACCAGTTAACACAGAAATAAATGGAAGTCCAAACAATAGGAACAAATCTGGAACAAATAAAATCATGAACTCACAAATGTTATAAACTGATTGTAAAGATAAAAACGTCTTTTGAATTAATTGTGTCCCTGTAGYTTATTCTACTGCATACTTTGCTTCTGGGAAGATTCTGTATCTGAAAAAGCCATAAGAAGTATGTTCATAGAGCAATACAAATGGAAATAAGAAATATTTCTCACTTGAAATAATAAGACACAAACTTGTCTCTCTGTTATTAGCTGGATTTCCTCTGAATCATCTTGAACTTCTAGTCAGACAGCAAAGTTAAAATAAATTATTTCATCATGCTGCAGAATATTTCTTAACTGTGTAATTCTTTCCTTTGCAGAATGCAGGTACTGAGCAGATAGTGGTTCTATACGTCAGCATTTCCCTGGTGACTCTCAGCTTTTGCAGAATTTATGTTTTGACTAAAAGGATGTAATTATTTTTATAGATTAAAAAAAAAGATCTTTATGTGTATACTGACTCCACACAGTCCTGGTCAATGCCAAAAAAAGTATACTCTGCATCTGAGGCGAAATGTAGGCTGTATCAATGAGGTCATCTCTGAAGCTTAATTATGAGATAATAGCTGCAACTTGTAATTTCAGGCTTAATCAGTTTTATGACATCCAGCTTTGCAGAGCAGAGCTGGTGTGAATGCAATAGGAAAGCCTTTTGCCATTCAAACATCATCATTCCCTTGGCACACATTTGGCCACCATCAGTGCTTGCCCAGCAGTAGTAGTACAGCCATCCCGTGGAGTATTCAGGCTAGCACAAATGATCTTGGAGGGGAAAGGGTGCCTGCCAGATCACCTCTTCCCTCAGGGCTGCAGGACCTGATAGACGTCCTTGGGGTGACTGAAGCCAGAGGCCTCTTGAGTGCCACCTTAGCCGAGGTCTCAACTTGAKTTAGCCAACCTGAGGTAAAATCCTGTCCAAGATCAGGTAACTTGCAGCGCTCACCTTAGTGACCGAGCAGGACAAATTAGTCAGATAGCTAAAACAAAGCATACATCCCTTCTTCATTTAAACCTCTCCAATTTAAATGTTTTCTGTCTTTATACGGGAGGGTAGGGAGCCTCCTTAGGAAATCTAAACAAACCAGCTAATAAAACCATAGTGTTACATCACTGCAAGACTGTCATCCCCTGTGGCAGGGATGGATCTGACTGGCTTTACATTGGTCATGCATATCACAATGGATGTAGGCTAACTGCGGTTTTGAGGCCCAGCAAATGCCAAGTGAAGTTTGCTATATCAGCCAATTAATAGCATCGGTATTTATGCAGGAATGAAGCTGAAAGTGCAAATAAGGCCAGCGACTAAACTTTTCCGGCAATTACATTTAATAAGGTACTGCGTGCTATTTACAGAAAACACACATCACACAATTCCTACACATAAAGTGCACACGAAGGATAGAGACAAAAGCTGCACTCCCATAACATGCTAAACAAAATAAATAAAACTGGATTATTTTGGCACAATAGCTATTACATAAATAAAATTCTAGAACATAATGAATTAACATTTATTTACAGTCTATTGAAAGTGCAAAACAATTGGCTGAAAATTAAGATATTTGTAAATGCTTAAGACCAGAAAATATGTGTTAACCAGCCACAATTAATTATAGCTGAAGTTTAAGGTTTTAATGTCCACGAAATTATTCTCTTGAAATCTGTTTGTGCATATTGTGCTCTTTTTGAACCAGTCCTTTGCTACCTTTATGCTATTGATTTCGACAACCTTACTATTAATGGAATTTTGTAAAAACCTGATTAGTAGTTTAAAAAAAGAAGTAAAATGTAAACACAGATTAATCTATTTATCATTCAAAATATTTTCAGTCCTGTCAGTTTTCTGAAATGGCCACACTGCTTGCAGTAGTAGGCAGTACGATTAAGATTAGAAGTTTTTCTTAGTGTCTGTTGTATTTCAAATAGAACTATTTGTAAGTCTTCTCTGAATGAAACTATACCTTGGACCTCTCTTGAACCTACATTCTTTCATCAGATGCTCACATACATCTTCTACTGAGGTCAACAGTAGCTGGGCAAGCTAAACTGATGATCAGTTTTGGTCCTGACCCGGAGAATAAATCATAAAATACAGATTTTTAATTAGAGAGAAAAACACTACCTCCCTCAGAATTGTTAGAAGCTTTTTGTGCATTTTTCACTAACTATTCTCTCTTTTGCCTTTTTTTATCCATATGAGAAATCATTTACTACACTTTAAGATGAATTAACAGTTCACAACATGGCCACCCGTACAGCTACAGTGCATAAATTCTTCCTCAGCCAAAGTTCTCTGACAGGCTGGTACGTTGTGCGTTGCCTAAGACCTTAGAATATGTTTTTGCTTATTTCTGTAGTGGCAGTGTGGTAGCAGAGAAAGTGAAGTTCTTAACAAGTGACCTTGACAGGATAAAAGATAATTTCTCATCATTGCTTCAAATGTTTATGCTCGACGCGGTTCGAGTCGGTGAGACATGTGTGATAGAGTTCTCTGGTTGTCAATCACATTTAATTGCCGCACATAGCTCCGAACGTCCTGATGGTTCTTATTAGTTAGGGCTGCGTCGGGATCTGGTGAAAGAGAAACAATGTAGGATTGATACACTTAAACGAACAAATGCCTGAACAGAATGCGTAACTCTTTACAAGCTGTCACAGGAAATGCCAGATTCTGGTGAGTTAAAAAAAAAACTATTTAGGAATCGCACTCTTTGAAACTTTTCCTCCATATCTGATAGTCTTTCTGGTTACTACCCCCACAAATTAACTTTTTCTCTCAGATATCCTTGGCTACATTTACTCAAATTGATGGCCCTTGGTTACAGTTTTATACATCACCTTACCAGTCAATAGCTATAAATTATATAGCTAACTAATATGATTTAAAGCTGCCCATCTGCTTTTGAACCAGCAGCTTTCACACAGATTCAAAACTATATAATTGATTTAAGCCTCCTTTCATGAAATATTCCAATTTCTAGCTCAGTATTAAATATTTGTAGTGCTTAGTGGCTGCCCTGTTCAAGCCTCAAAATTTACTACCTGTTTACATTACTTAACATAACCGCATTATACCTACTCCAACAACAATTATGAAATACCACTGAGTTAAAATCTCAGTATCTTCAGCCTCACAGTGAACAGCTTACAATTTAATGAAATATGTGTTAGGTAACTTAAACTTCTCTGAAAGAAAGATGCTGAAGCATCTACTATATATAAATACACATACACACACAAAAAGCACGGGACTTAGATACGATACATCTATATACTGACATTTTGTTATATCATGTATAGTGAAAATCCACTTCCATTTCTAAATATGCGGCGGTCTCATTAGTGCTTAATACGTTAAAATTAAAAGACACATAGCCAGAAAAACCTTGATGGTGGGAGAGAAAAAAAAAGCTCCCTTAACTTGATCTTCTCGAGTTAAGCTTTGACCCAGATGGAAAGAAACTATTTTTATAAAAATGTATTGTGTTATATTATTTATTCTGTTCTTTGAGAAAGAGGAAGGCTGCTGTGAGGCAAAATGAATGAAGCGCTGAGGAAATGCCAGCATGACTGGGACTGACGGTGCACCTAGATGGGATGGGACCCACAGAGCAAGCCTGTTTGACCATACAGCTCTGTCGTCTTACATGGCCTCTAGTAAGTTCTGGTAATTATACGGACAAACAGGTTTTAAGTTCATCACCTTATGCAGTTATGTCATTTATAAACGTCATGTTTCCGGACTGGTTTCCTATAAAAACAGGGTTTATCCAAGCAAGTATCTTGCATGTATCTGTGTGCTGCTGTCTGCTAGCCTTATTTCAGCCACTTCTGAACCCAGTGGCTAATTACAACCGATTCTAATTTGACAGATGTGTAGAGACCTCACAGATATTTAGCTCCTTCACATGCTTGGAAAAGAGATGGAGGAGAAGGGGCTTATTAGAGCTTCCTGAAGGATATTTCACCCTGTGAAACATTGGAGGATCCAAACATGGAAGAATCACTGGAAACCAGGCTTTTCAATTCTGGTACACACAGAATTAGCTGTAATTACTGTAGCTACTGATGATAATGCTGACTGTGCAGATGTTGTAATACACTTACTGAAAGATTGGCTTCGGCAGAATTTCACCGTCCTGACAGTGTTGGCAATCATGCGCTGGAAAGAAAAGATGGGATGCAATCAGAGAACAAGCACTGTATTTCATCATCATTTAAACAAAGCACCTAACTGTGCCTGAGTGTGAAGACGTATGCCAATAAAAGCAGTCATATGAATGAAAATATAATTTTCATGCTGATACCCTCATACGTGGGGTGTGATTTGCATTTACACAGGCTTTAAATGGGCATGAGTGTAATTTACATGTGCTCAGAGAACCCTTTCCCTTGCTTGGATGCTGTAAAAGGCCTTAACTAAGAATGAAAATCAGCCCCTTCAATATGCATTTCTTTGATAACATCTTCCCACATTAAAAAGTAAAAGGAATATCATGTAGAACACCTTGGAGTATGTACACGTTAATTTTAAGACCATCAGTTCCTAACAGCAAGGCCATTTCTAGAACATACTCAGCAATTAAGGAGCTTTCTCCTTTCCTATGAGTTGGAGTTTAAAATGCAGCCCTCCTGGAAAATGACAGTGTAAAACGAGTGTGTGAGGGTGTATGTTCACTGATTCCCTCTGGAAGTACACTCGATTCACAGGTGAGAAGGCCACCGTTAGAACTGTGGCCCTGCAGGCAAGTTTCATCAAACAGACCTGATTGATAGTGTTAGCTTGCACAAGTGTATCTAACCCAACATGAAAAGTGGATTCACTTTTGGTGGTCGCTTCTACTGGCAATTCACAAAAAAAAAGCAGAAGTCACTTCAGTCCTTCTTGGCTGTGCTTGCTCTTCAGTAAATAAGCCATCATTTCACTCACTTAAGTAAGAAAATACGAATCCATACATTTTGCTCTGATAAATCAGATGCTATTTTACAATAGTTTTTAAGAACAGAAATGAAGGTAAGTCATAAAGCAAAACATTTCAGATTTAGTTCTGGACTGCAACATTTTAACTGGCTTGTGTGATTAGCACCACACAGGTAATACACCGACCAGTGCGGGGGCAAAATTAGTTGTTCTGCATAATATCAAAAAACCTGAAACTTCAGCAGTAAAACTGACTTCCTTAGCTAGTTTGATTCAATCACTGTTATAAGGACAACATTTGTTTCAGTTTCTTTTGCTTAGATTAAGAAAAAGCAGAGGAGGGAAATGCTATTCCTAATCAGAGTCTAATGTTTGTTCCTGCACTTTAACATGCTCCAACAATTACAACACAGCTACATGTTTTAACACAGCACACTCTCACCAGGCTGCTTCGTACCTTCTTGAAATTTTGTGTGAGATTAACAAGCTAGTCATGAGCCCTCACACAATGGAATGATATATTTCTTACTAGTAAACGGTAAAACCTAGGGCATACACTCCTCAAAATTAACACACAATTGTAATCTTACATGAAAATGATGTTATAAATAAAATACCTTTGTGAAATCTGTCATTCCAGAAGTGGGAAGCACCAATGTAAAACATTCCTTACACACACACTGAATAATCCTAGACATTTTAATGCACTGTCAAGCATACAAAAATGGGTATGGCTGGTGGTCAGCATTAGAAACACCATTGATATATCATGTACTACATTTTTGTGGATTACACATTGTATAATCAAATTAAATGTAGCTATTCAGAAACTGATCTAAAATATTTTAATTCTAAAATACAAGTTCCCAAAAGATCTAGTGAATTTGGATATGGGTCTGCTTATATTGTTCCTGAAGTCATATGTATTTACATGTGGAAAATAAGTAGATTTCAAGTAAGAATCATTTTTATCCTATGTTAATTTTCATACCTCTTCAAGCCATTACTACTAGGCAGATTTTCTAAGGCACTTACCTTGCAAACATTCTCATATGTGCTTAGCATTAATCATGTGAATAAGCCCCATTGACTTCAATGGAACCTCTTAAATACTCGAAGATAAGCACCCATTATAATACTGGATTGAGACAGAACACACTGCATATTACAGTGTTGGTTCTTCAAGTCTAACCCAATCAAATGAAAATCAAAACAACATGAACATGTAAACATGAATGTTTCATAACTCTATGGATTCATACTTGGCTCTGTTATGTGATGCTACTATTTTGATTTATACCATTTCAAAAAGTACTCCCCTAAAATAACTATTTCAAGGAAAGACCATAAAGTTGAACTGCACCAGCCGACCTGATGGAGTTTCAAGAGCGTCTAACTTCAAGGGAAGCTTTGCTAAGGACACTTATTTTTTATGAAGATAGCTAGTGTTGCTTGATGTGCTTTCTAGATGGATTGTTAATACACACCCTAATTTTTCATACCTGTAAATGTTTAGGTTTTGAAGCCTCATTTCATAACAATCTTTGGAGCTAGAATGTAGGCTCAGTGTTTGATTAGTTTAGTATTAAGCTTCTTAGGTGAAAACTTAGATTTATCAAAAAAGTGTGTTCTGTGGAATCATTTTACTCTTTTTTTTTTCTTTATGTGGGGAATTTGTTCTGAAAAAAAAGCATAGCATTCAGAATAAGTACTGTAATGCTGTATTGTACTGAAAGACAAATTATGTGTGTAGCGAAGGTTTTAAAAAAGTTTTCACTATTTCCGAATTTCTCATTGTATGGGCTATTCCAGGCAAGGAAAACCGAAGTGGCAATGAATCTGTCTGACTTCTGGTTAAAGGCTGAACTGCCTGGCTTCCTTCCGTTGGCTGAAAGGCTTCATTTTAAGGAGTTACTTTGCATATTCCTGAGGATAATCTCATTCAATTTGTGCATTCAGAAGTATCCTGGCAATGATGAAACACAAAGGAATGAGGAAGTGGGTGTTAAGGCAGAATAAATGGAGAAACTGTGGCCAGAAGACAGCATCGCAACCCAATGGGGAGATTCTGGAGCATTATGTATCCTTGAAGCGCTCCTTTCACATTGCTTTTTTCCAAGTGCTGTTGTACTGTCTAATATAAACTCAAAAGAGCTCCTCTCTGGAAGGCGAGGCAAATTGAACAGAAAAACAGCATATGAAGCGAAAGTGAATTTCCCTTCCTGAATCTTGTAGATAAGTTGGATTGTCTTCTTTTGATCTAAGAAAACTAGAAACATGTACAGAGAAAATGTTCAGATGGAAGTTTAATTGCCAGCTCCTTACAATTTTTCTTCAAATAGAGGACTACTTCTAGTTAATGCCTGCAAAAATTAACCTCTGTTTACTCACTGTGCTAAGAAAGACCATTATCGAAAAGCCATACAAACCTAAATTTGGATCTTTCTGAAATAGAACCAACTGCATAATATAACAAGCAACCGCTACTACCAGCATGCTATATATACACAACAATACCCTTTCAAGTTTTATGCAGTCTGGAATAGTGGCAGCAGGCCAGCACATTATCTTCTAATCCATTCCAAACCCAGGTTTCTAAATGTTATAAATATTCATATATGCCATAGAAAACTACTAAGGGCTTTAGTCACACACTTTTTGCATAATCTTTATGTTCCAAAAATGAAAGAACGTTTGCCCTTTTTTTCCGTAAGGATCAGAGTGTGAATTCCCTTTTGTTCATCTCCACAAAACCTGAAAACCAATATGCGCAGATACTCTAATCCTCATTTCACACCTGAAGGGTGAAGAGGCTTGACAAAAAGCATCAGTGGCCAGCATCATGGCACTGTCTTGTGCTGCCATGGCAGGTCAGCACTTTCAGAGCTCTTTCGTGGCTTCCGCTCCTTCTACAGGTGCCATTTCTGAGACATGCTGGATAGTGCAACATGGAGATGGTGCCACGGAAAGTGATCTTTGTTCAGGCTGTCTGATGATTTGAGAAATGGCACTGATAAAGTTCCCAAATTATTGCATCTTCCCTCTGTCTATGAATACAAAATTCTGTACTGGCAGTCAGAGTGCAGGATTATGCAGCTGAGGTTTGAAAAAAGTGGAAATCGGTAAGTGGTCAAGAGTATGAAATATTGCCTGTCCTTAAGGAGAGTCAGGCTCAGTACTTTCCTCACTTTCCTCTCTCTTCTTTCCCTGGCAAGACATAATTCTAGGAAAGGGCTTTTAAATTTTTTTCTAAATATATAGCTATAAAAGCAGTGTCACTTAAATGTTATATATTGCCATGTACAGTACTGCAGGTTGTAGGTTGCCCTGTATCTGCTAAATCATACAGAGTTTATAGGAACTAATACTACTGACAGCTTTGGGGGCTCTCCTTCACCTGAAAAGAGGGTCATTAACGGACCTAAAAGACAAACGTGTATTCTAGATCACAAACTAATTGTGCTTGCTGTCTACTGCCATCTTTTTATCTTTCACCTACTTGCAGCTCTCAAAATGTCCTCAACCTGCCAAACCACAACTACAGCATTTTAAAAACTTTATAAGCCTGTTCATTCCTTGTTCCTCTATGTCAAGTATGTCTTCAGTTTTTACACAGATGGGTCTTCTAAAGCAACACTTACAACTAACATCTACTGTCAACTCACTAGTGGAGGAAAGATGCAGGTAGTTCTTTACCACACAAGGTCATGGAGTATATGCCAACCTAGAAGGTACATCTGAGCAACACCATGGTGGAAACAGCTTGTACCTTCTCTCCATCAGCTTCTTTCAGTGAGATAAGTAAAAGACCTTCAATACTTCTCTAAAACCATGTCTTGTTTGGTATTGAAGACAAAGCCTTTTACTAAAGACTGATACTACTAATACCAGTAATTTAGTTATTCTGTCTACTTACTGACAAAAGTATAAATAACATGTTCCAGGCTGGATTTTAAGGCCAAATGCTTGTTTCCTCCATCTCCCCAGCTTGCTTCAAGCAATAAATGACATAGTAAAGAGCACAAGTACAGTGCAAGTACAAAGAGTATACCTATTTCTGATACATTCAATATTGTTTGCCCACACCTTGTACAAACTAAATGGGCCCGCTTACAAACTTCCCTCTTTACATATAGCTGTGTCTCTAACACACGATATTCTCTTCCCTGGCTAGCTGTCCCTGCCTTCCCACTCCTCACAGCCTCCTCCAAATAAGAGGAATCCATGGGGATCAGGAGATGCGGAAGGGGAAGAAGGAGCAGGCAGTTACAAAGGCAGCAGCAAGTAAAGCTCAGCAATGCTCTGCAGAGTGATGTCCCCCCACTACTGCCAATACCACAGTTCTGTCACTACACCTCGGAAAAGACCGATTTATAGGAAAGTGTAGCAGGAAAAAATTGACTCAGTCCCTTTCCTTTTTAGCTTGACTTGCTAAAAAAACTAGGCTAATGTGGTTTAACACCATCTGTCTGTTTTTCCCTTCTTCTCCAGATAATTTTGTCAAATTTGAAAAAAGAACACAGAGTTTTTAAACATTAAGAAAGCTCCTACCAATTTTCTGTGAAAATAGATGGCTGTGGACAAGAGAAAGATCGTGTAAGCACCCTCTTCTCCTGTCTCCTTCAGGGAAAAGGCTGTAGTGCAAGTTCCTATGTTATGACAAAAGCCTATTCACACAGAATTCCCCAGCCATGAAGAAACCACACATGTCCCAGCCACGAGGAAAGCTCTGAGCAGAGCTCAGGCAGCCATGACACACAAACGTTTAGGAAACCAGGCCTCGCTGTTTCTGGCACTCGGGGAACTCCCGGCTCAGACACTGCCTGACAGCTCCTGCGTGTTTTAAGATGCATGGTTTAATATAAATAATTACAGAAATACCAGAAAACATGAAAGACTTAAAGGAAGCTGTTTCAGCTGAAGAGATGCCACTAGATCAAACTTTTGGCTGCCAGTTACAGGAATAAAGTTGTCAGCAGCACATCAGCTGTTGGGATCAGAGCTCTGTGGTGAGAATGCAGACACGATGCCAGAGGCTCTTCTCGGTTTCATCACTGTGCTTACATGAGAGTCGGAGGGACCCACCTCCTCCGGTGGCAAATGGCACCACCAGTGCCACCACCAGTAAAAATACCCAGATATTTTTATTCATAAACTTCAGCAAGCATCAAAGTTAGGATGGATCAAGGGAAATCATTTTCCAAAGAACAAAGATGTTTTAGACAGACCAGTAAGAGTGGCTCCCAGCAATATTCAGAGGTATCTCCATCTGCTTGTGATGGAACATCACGCAACAGAACAAACAGGCAGAAACAACAAATGGCAGGACATGATTCCTGTGAGGAAATCTGGTTTCTGCTTTTCTCCTGAAAATGGCAGAATAACATCACAGATTTACCTTGACTTTATACTTACGTAAAAGAGAGCTGAATTTATCTGAGAGTTATCTGGCTAAATGGTCTTGTCTTCACTAGGTAATATCTGGCAATTATGTGTGGATATGACAGTTGTAAGCTTAACGCAAGTAGGCGGTAGCGACTGAGGTTTAACAGTAGGCTTTTCTTCTTTGCTTGACCTGATGACACATGCAAAAAGCTAAAAACTGCCAGGTCCACATTAGGATTTGAATGAATTATGTGGGTGGAATCTGAATACATGTTGCTTTGAAGAGCTATGGGTTGAGAGAAGCAGTAAAAACACCATAGAAGCATGCAGAATAGCTAGTGAAGAACATTAAAAACACAGAAGATGATATACTTGTAGTAAGGCCTGGAGAAAAAGCAGAGTGAGCTTTTAGGTAGAGCACTAACTGAAGAAAGGTTTAGAATACTGAGAAAGGAGAACGTTTCCCTTTCTGTGTGTGGAGGAACATGAGACATTACGTCGATTCTTTGAAAAATATATAGCATCAAAAATACATTAATTGATCTTCACTTTCCCCTCCTAAAGGAAATGCTCAAAGCTCAGATTACTGATCAAAACGGGTGATACTACATTCATGCAGTATAAAATTTTATTTAAAACTTTTGGGTGCTACTAGTAAATCCACGTTCTGGGGATAACATACTTCTGAAGATAAGGCAATGTGCAGACCAGGGTGAAAAGGGCAGACCTGCAGCAGCCCAGATATAGATCAGTTTAAGCTGCTATAAAATTCACTCTTGGCCTTGGGAGTGCCAAACTGCGGTATAGAGTGGTGCAGAACCATTTCTAAATGACAAGCCTGGGTTGAACTTCTGTCTATGGGCAAGTGCTCACAGGAGACCTTCTGCCTCCTGTAATGGCTTTTACACATAATCAAGC
The DNA here is from genome assembly GCA_035582835.1 of Phoebastria nigripes. Lineage (NCBI taxonomy): Eukaryota > Metazoa > Chordata > Aves > Procellariiformes > Diomedeidae > Phoebastria > Phoebastria nigripes. Next base: position 667,941 of record JAYKAV010000078.1, on the reverse strand, counting down.
ATAAAGAAGAGCCTGAGGCATACAGCTCTGAGGCCTGCAGATGTACCGGCTCTTCTGGCACAGGAGGTTTAAGTAGGCCAAGTGAGGTGGAGAACACGGAGCCAGCCACATAGCCATGGCTGTAGCAACGCAGCTGCCATCCCTCCTGGTTTGGAGGTGCTCCAGCCAAGTCCAAGATCCCTTTGTGTTCCCCAAAATATTTACTATCTACACTAAAATATATATATTTCTCTATTTAACTAGAACAGGCAGACCAGGAAAAAGTCCTTTTCTGCAGGTAGAAGGCTCAAGGCCTTTGGAAGGAGATGGCAACACAGTCTGCGTATGCAATTACAGAACGTCATTATTGCAAAGTGAGGTCAGGCCCTTACTCAGGCATTAGCACTACCATTTACCCACAAAAAAGTCTCAGCTTAGTCGAGAGGTATTTTCACCCTAGGACAGAGGCTGTCCTGGAGCAACAGACTAAAATCTAAGAGAAGAATTCACTCAGAGTGATGAACACTTTTCTGTGAAGTTTTCTAAAGAACTGAAAGTCCTCCTTTTTTCCCCTCCGCACTATCAGTGCTCAGAAGGTAAGACAAGCTCCTCCATAGTGCAGTGGAATCAACCATGGAGTGGTTCTGGTTACTGCAGTACTAAGAACAAGCAGATACAGGTGCCAGAGTAGATATGCTCTAGCATGGCTGCTAAATGGAGCTTTACTGCTGGAACAGCAAGTCAGGTTTGGTTTTGCAGTGCAGCTGCTCATAGCTGGGCTTGGCTAACCCTGGTTCTTAGATGCAGATGTCATTAACCACATTAATTAAGAACATGGCCTTAGCAACCAAGAAAATGGCTTCTCACTGCTGAGAAACTTGAGTTTCAGTTGAGATTTCTGCCATGGGAAGTTGCCTGCCTGCAGTTTTTGACAAGGGTGTTTGAAATGATGAGAGCTTAGGTGCAGGATTTAAAATAAATCAAATCTGAGCATAATCTAGCCTTCTATCATTGATCCCCCTTTCCAATATGAAAGCAATCAAGTCACAGACGTCTCCTTTCACTTGTTAAAGGAAAGAAGAAAATAAGATGTTGTGCACGTTCTGTATTAAAGCTCCTTTCCTTCCCTGAGGAGCAATGCAGAACTATCCCAGCCTGAGGCAGTTCAGTCCTGTTTGAAAGAACAGCAGTTAAAGTCACAGCTTGGTCCCAAACTGGCTGTTAAAAATTGCCTCTAACAGCTCTGCTTCCTGTCACTGCTGCTGCCTCTCCTAGGAAACATTTTGGCTGTGCATGGCTCAGTGGGCAGTTTCTTCTCCACCTCCGTGAGGTCTTCCAGAAACCCAGAGGCCCCAGGCGCTATGCACAACGCAGACTACTTTTGCCAGCTCCTGGTCCTGCCTTCACTTTCTCTAGCCCTGGAAGTCATTGTTGAGAAGTTCACTCTTGAACAGATGGATAGGGAGGTCTTTTTAAATTTTCATTTCAAATATATCATACATACCATTTTTTCGAAGTTTACTAGACTGTCAGTGAATGTCTTGTTTCCCTCATGAGTAAACGTCATGTCTGTATAGAAACAAAAGCCACATAAAAGCCCATTACTGAATCATGGCCATACAAAACAGCAGAACATTTTATCTATCCCTTACAAAAATCAAAGCAGCCATAAAAGTAAAACATTTAGTTTTTAATTTGCAGCATTTCTGAGACTAGTAAAATTGAGGTATGATACTTAGATGTACTAAAGCAGTTTTTCTTGTCTCTGTGTCATTCTTTTTATAATGGAAAAAGATCATACCTCACACTGAGATTGATTTTTGCTTTTTCTTGCTGCTACTCTTATTCTTCAAATATTTGATAAATAGCTTTCAAGTTAATAATTCTGGTAACATCCAAGCTTACCTTTTATAAGTAGTGGCATGAAAGGAATTATTGGAGGGTCCAATTTAGCTACAGTTAGTCTGTAGGCCCTATGGTTTCTTGATGGATCCTTAAGAAGAAAAGAGAAATCAAATAATTACTAATATGTATTATTATATGTATTGAGACACTGTATGCATTCATTTAGATGTCATGGCATTTATTAAAATCATTATTTTCTCCTGTGGCTTTAAAAGTGCAAACTAAGACACCTTTTATCATTCTCCCATACAGCTTACATGATGAGAATGCAGCCACTAAACACAAACATTTTTCATGCCAAATAGCAAGGTAAGATATGATTACAAAAAAATTGTTCATAAAAGGAACCACACATTTTTCCTCCCTCCTTGCAGCTGCAGATCCAGTTTTGCATATGTTGTAACACTAAAATGTATTGCCTGAAAAAATCCAGGTTGGAAAATACAATTTCCCATATGTACTATCGGAAAACATGTGATGAAGCTTTTCTGAGTTCCCAGATTAACTTTGAGTGGTACATAAGTTATCTCAGAGTAGGTTCCTAAGAGTATAATTTATTAGTCATACATACTTGTTTTAGCAGCTCTAAAATGGGATCATAAACTTCTTAAAGTCAAACAAGGACATATAAAATGTTCTGAATCAAGGAATTCAAATCAGTTACTCAGAAACTGAATTAGCTCAGATTGTGCACAGAATAAGGGATCTATTGCTATTCACCATTAAGCTTTCAAACTCTGCATAGATCTTCTTGAACTTGCTTGGAAGTTTCTGTTAATAAAAACAAAAATAGCAAACCTTAATTAAATCCAATTTGTGTGGTAATTTTACTGTAAATGCTAGTTCCTTCTACAACGCCCTAAGTCAGGAAAGTGCTCTTTTTGCCAGATATTTCTAACAATGTGCTAATCTAAATACAACGTTTCCTAGCAACCAGATTATAAATAGAGACGGGACCAGCCATGAAACCTGGATCCTGATTTAAACCCCAACTTGAATTTACTCCTTTGGGATGTTTAGATTCAGATTTTTGTTTGGCTCACATCGCAATCACTGAATTCAGAATGTAGGTGAAAGTTCAAGTCAATGGTTTCAGGACATTCCTGATTATAGCCTATCTGAAAATATAATTTACACACAGCTTGCGTAGGGGTAGCTCAGCTTAATTATTCATACCTATGATGAACCGCCCTTGCAACATTCACATCCATGCCTGGGCACTTCCAGGAGGTTTTTTTGTTCATGCTGATGTATCACCAACTACTGCTCAAATTCTTGACATGCCCAGCAGCCAAGGGCCTCTACCACTTTCTGGGGTATAAATTAATGAATAGTTTTTCAGTCCACAATACCTACACAAATAAATCATGGTCAGTTGATCATGCAGTGATTGGGATGTGATGGGCTTTACTAAATATTTTCTTTCCCCCTCATGTTATGTTATACATATTAAATAAATTTACTATAAAGACCATAAGATATGTTATAAATTAGTTTCAGAGATCACAGTAATGTTTTATGCACACAGAATATGTCAGCTTTCTAGTTCTAATAAGAAATTTTTCTGTATTTGCTGATTAAATCAGACTACTACTGGCAGCGGGTAACATTAAAAATTAATAGAGACTTTATAGTGCAGAAATTATTTTTTGCAATACTTTCTACATTTGGAGTGTGTACCCTAGCAAGATATTTACACTGTGCCACAGCAAGGGCCTAATTTTTAATGATGTGTGTCAACAACTGTGTGCCTAGTTTGCATATGTATGCAGATTAGGTATTTGTGAAATAAGTGGTATAATTGGACATTTGCACCTGCAAATATCTAATTTGTGCATGCAACTAATGTAAATGCATGATAATATAGCAAAAATCAGGTCTTGATATGTTTGTTTTTAAGTATATTCTGTGTATAGATCTGGCTAAAAATCAAGCTGCAGAGATTCTCTTGATAAACTGACTGCCCTACAGAACCACACTGTGGTAACACTTCCCCGAACTCAAGTTCATACCCCACACCTACAAATGATCTGTGCCCCTCCAGCTCAGACCCTGTGCCCATTTCAGATTGCTGTATGTAGTATATACATTCAATTCCCTCTTCTCTCTTCATACTACTTCTGTACTGTCTCAGCTCTCCCAACTATTTCTCTCCGTAGCCACAAATGAAGGGTCATTATTTTGAGAAACTGATCTGCAAATCTTTGCCTTTAGCACTGATTGTATATGCCACTTGCAATATGTACTTTTGAATACTGGGCTGGTGTCTTCTCAGATGTGTTAGTCTGATCTCCCATTTCAGAGCACTTCTTTAAAGGTGTTCAAATTTTGGTCTCAGTTGCATCAATGACCTCAGTCATGCTAACTATTTTGAATTTCTAATGAACAAAATACATGCACATTCAAATCTGCACTGCTTTTGACAACCAATATGTTCTTGGTGGTTACATGTGCTTACTACCTGACCCTGCTGGACATTGCACCCTTTTTATATACTCACATATAAAAGAGTAAAGCCACAGAAAAAGGTGGAAGCTCTGAGAATGAAGACCAAACTGATAGTAAGCAGGGGAACGCATGTCAGAGAGAAAACCAGAAGTGGTTAGGACAAACCCACATTTTAATAGGGCAACAGAGTCCGTATGGAGATCAGAAAATAGTATGTATAAACAGAGGATGGATTTTAAAGAAGTATCTACGGAGTGATCTCACTAAATGATCAGTAAAGTCAAACAGAGGATGGGCTGATGTAAGAGGTTAACTGGCTAACTCGCTCATCCTGTTGGGCAGTTTAGCTCATCAGTAGAAACTGCTGTTGTCACTCTTGTTAACTGCTTGTGAGTATTCAACCCATCTATGGGTATACTGCCTTACTAATAAAAATTGTCAGCCTTAGCTAAAGGCTTATGGTCAGGAGCTGAATTAGTAGATCTAATTTTATCAATAATAAAGGCCTAAGTCATGTTTTTGCTAACTAAAAGCACAAATCCCAGTCAAACTTCTTGGAATTGGATTTTAGCTAAGACTTACCTCCCATGTTAACGAGAGACGGCTCACAGCAACATTACTCAGTCCCATAATAATAGCGAAAAAGGAATTCAGATTTTTGTATTCTTTACAGCTGAAACACAAAGGGCCAGGTTTTAAGTTGTATGTATCAGTCAGGGCTGAAGTACACATAGCAACCTTAAGAGAGCTGAACCCAGGCATCTAGCATAGATGTGACTGAATTTGGGCAGCCCTGGCCAGCACACCTGCGGCACGCCACTTCACCAATGTGTGAGTAATTCACCACACTCTGGAGGCTCCTTTCCCCTGCCTCCTAAAATGACTTCCTGCTTCCACTTCACTGGGTGCCAGCTTCTGCAAGGACTTTAAAGGAGTCTTTGAAGCTCCTCCCCACCCAGAAAYGCAGTCCTGAAACTGGGCTCAATTCAGTCCCAGGGAATACCAGAAACAGGGGAAGCAACTGGTTTACAACCTCATTTGCTGCAGAACTTCCTGACAGCTTCTGAACAGCTGCTGAATGCTGGAAGCTGTCCCTAGATGATCTTCTTCACAGTTTACAGGGGCACTGAGTCTTTTTAAAGGGAGAAGACCAGTTGTCTATAGATGCCTGTGTGCCAGTGACCTCTCTTGCTGTATATGATTTCTAACTAGTACTTGTACATTCTGGAACTCTTTAGGATGTTTCACGCAAACAACTGCCATTTGTTACCAGCATCATTAATGAGGTCCCGGGCACTAGGAGCTCTAGGTCACGCTTCATCCCTAATGCAAAGGAGAACTTGTATTACCAATCAGGAAAAACTGGGTATTATGGAAGATCCAATACACTATATGCAGGAGTAGACATAATCTGAGAGAACAGCCCACACAACTGCTCAGCTGGGACTGCATCAGGTGGCTCATTGACTCAATGGGAAGGGAGGAAAGAGAACAAAGCCTGTATCTCATAAATCTGTGTCTCACTAGGTTCCTGCAAATAATGTGCTATTTTTCACAACTGATTTGCCAACATCTGATTTCAGCACCTCAGTCTCTGCTTCTTTTGCTGTTTACCAAGAAAACTTTCACACAATTCAAGCTATGATTCTCAGACAGATTTTTTTATTCATCGCTGAAGCTCTTAGTTCCTCTGAGGTATCCTCAGCTCCAGCCGAAATTAGTACAATCATCACATCCTACTGTCCGACTCCATTAATTGCCACATCACCCTATTGTTAGTCTGTTCTTTCTGTCCCTCCATTTCACCAGACTCGATGTATTGAGTGGGTGAGTCCTTTAGATCTGGGCCTCACTTGTGTCTGCACTGTGTGAACACGGAGCGTGTGAAAAAACGATCTCTCCCATCTGATGGTCTGTCTGTTGGAGACTGCTGCCCCCTCAGATCTTCTGGCAGAGCTGCTCGTACAAATTCTGCCACATCAGATTAGGGACAGTGAGTAAGGTTAGTGAAGATAAGCTGAAATGCTAAAGCTTACCCCAACTTATTCTGACTAGAGCAGGTCAGGGAGCGCCTCATTAGTGGATCTGAGGGGAGATAAGGATGAAAAGCAGCCAGCATAGGCTGTCAGTGATAACCTCTTCCCCAGGCACAACTAAATCCAGAAAGGGGTATCTGTCCACAGCCTGTGACATTGAGAATAAATTGTGGCATGGTAAAAATAATTAGTACCACACAGCAGTAGTGCTCAAACATAGTAGGCTGCTGCAAATGTATCTACAATATGTAATTTGAGTCTTTCATTTTAAAAAGGAAAAGTTTTGCCAAATACCCTGTTAAGCAATGTAATTTGACAAAGTCCCTGTTAAAATCCATCTAGATGTATGGTATTCTACACCAAATATTCTGTAAATTCTACAGGCCCTATACTAAATAGCTCAGTTCCAGATAGAAGTTCACTGTAAGGAAGGAGAAACAGTGCTGCATGGCTCCGCTGCATATATGCTGCCTGTAAAATGTCAGAAAGTGGATCCTCCAAAGCACCACAGCATGCTCAGAGCAGAGGTCCCTCTGCCTCCCAAAACAGACTGTATTGGAAAAATCTTCCTGTTAGTATGAATTGTGAACACACACATATGCACACACTCTTGTCTCCAACACAAACACATGTGGTTAAAATCTCTCGGTACTTACACAAGCATATTCATCTTGGCATTTTCCCTGTAATCACACACCCTTCAAATATTTCTTACAGGCTCCTTGGGCTTATAACATATGCATGTGTATGGAAAGAATGATTTTCAAAAACTGAATGAAAGTGTCTGAGTATAGTGATACACAAGAAGGCTTCTAAATAGCCTGTGGGTATATCTGCAAAGAGGAAATACATACAAACTGGGTTTGCAGATATCCATAAGAGTATGTGTAAGTACATTCTAGAAAGCCTTTCTAATACAATTAATATGGGAAGAACTCACTGTAGGAAATACAGTTTGCTTCTCCCCTTTGTTTGAAAGTTTAATCCTACAATGGCTGGAGAAAAGAGATGAACCCAGTAACCTCTACATCCTTTCCCAGCAGATGCAAAGGCAACAACAGCTCCTGGAACTGAAAGCACATGTGCACAGCACTTGGAGCCAGCACTTGGCCTTGCGCTTGCCTGCACGGAGAGGGAGCACACATCACAGGGTGTGTGGGGTGGCAGACACAAAATAATGTGCCTTCTCCGAAGGCGTCTGAGCCCCCCGTCACAGAATTGAAACGGGGTTCTCAGTAACAGTTATCTTTGAAAATCGGTACGCGCAAGGCATCTCGTTACCACCAGTCATGCCTAAGATTAATAGTGCAGCACTGAGCTGTTCTCCCCGAACACTTTTCTAATGAGTCTAGTACTTCTAGGCAGGGTAAAGTTCTCATTAGGTCTCAAGGATCTTCACAAGCAAAACTTCCTCAAAGATATTGCTTCAAGGCCTGGGCCTGCATCTTTTGATCCAATTCCTTGGCTTTTTCTCCCCTCTAACTTTGGTGCACTTTGTGTTTGTTTCACCACATGCTGTAGCACCTGTTACCATGGCAGCACTGCACAGAGGGCAGCAGCCTGGCAAAACTTCCCAGCGCCTTTCCTGCGGCTGCAATTAAACCTGCCCGCTCGGTTTGTACAGAGGAAAATCTTGTGCTTCGGATTTCTCTGCTTTTAGGAGACAAAGAGGACTCAGCAGAGCAGACCGCTTTTAGCTATTTATTTTTAGCATTGTAGTGATACCAGAAACATGGAAGTAAACAGGAGGTTGTCAAGCTGTTGTAAATAGCATAGGATTAAACCCATGACACTGAGGAACCCACGGGCTAGGGCGGTTTATTAAGGAGATATTTAACTGTAATTTTTAGGATGCTTGATTTCAAGTGTTTATGGAAATTACTATTGTATCTTAATTTACCACATTTCAACATTTTCCCATTTCACGCCTCTGAGTTTAGAAAAGACCCTGACGCGTCTGTGTGTGGGTGCCACTGCCCTCTCCTGGACACAGCCCGCCAGACTGGCAGCTTGCTTCCCAGCTTTGCTCTGCGGAATGAGATAATGGAATATGCGGTGTATATATATTTTTAGAAACGAAAGAGGTAAATTCTGTCCTCTGTTCTGAATATAAACCTGATCCTGCATGCCCACCACTAGATTTTTAAAATCTTCAGCTTCGACCAACCGTAATCCGACCGGAGGGCCCAAAGCAGTTCCCAGAAGGAAGTCGGTGCTTGCAGAGCGGGGCCCTTCCTGGAGGAGGGAGGCACGCTGATGCAGAGTTTTGATGTGAACACTGATTTCAGCTATGTGGAATTATTAACTGGGAGGAGCGCGGCATCACAGCTGTAACAGCGATCTCTTCCTTCACACAACTACATTTAACGATGCAAAAAAGTTAAAACTCATGGTTTAACTGCAAGTAATAACTTCTTTGTTTGGTAAGACTGCCTAAAGGCCTCCAGTCACAATGCCCAAAGTCGTAGACAAACACTTAAACAGGCAGTTCCTCACTGCACACCTCAGCAAACTGTTTCTTCAGACAGCGACGAATGTAATAAATACACCACCAACTGGAAAGGAAGGAAGAGGGTAACTGTGATAAAAAACTGTAGCTGTGCAGGGCAGGGGCATACCCCTGCTCCCTCTGAGGTCAGTCACACCCTTGCCCTTGACTTCAGTGATAAGAAGTCAAGGCCAACATCTTTGGCATGAAGGCTCCAAAGAGTTTAAGTTTTAATCTGAATAAAAGAATATAAGACAGCAAGAATTGCCTGCTATCCAACCTCAGACCCAGCAGTTAGTAACAAAAAAGGACATTCATATTGTTGCATTTTTAAACAAAAGTATTAGAAAAATATACCAAGCAGACTGAAGGTAACATGAGCCTTGTCATCTCCATACTACATCTCTTTGCTCTTGCCTCTCGGTTTTCCCACTCGGGGCAATTCTGAGAACGGTTTTCCTGAACAGCACCAGAAATACTTCTGTTCTCAGGAAAATTAAGGCTCAGTTTTGTTAATATTTACTAATTCGCATATTAATATTTTCTAATGCATGTAAGGGTAAATGAAGGATTCTCCTAATGGACTGAAATATATTTACTCACAAATTTTATGTGAAAACATGGCCCTAAGAGATCACAGATCAAGGAGCAATGGAGAGAAGGACAGGAAAGAAGAATATATATTAACAAGGTTCTATACAGCCCTATGAGGAAATGGAGAGAATTACCAAATAGAGAACATTTTAACCTCTACTGTGTGTGGCTGTCTGAAAATAAAAAAGAAAAATAACAACAAATTGACTATACTGAACCTCATTTCCAGCTCACAGATGATTGTATACTTACTGGGCTGCTATCTTAATATACTTCTTTAACAGCTGAACACGCTTGCTGAGTTGAGAGCAAAGACAAATCTCAGTGACCACCCAGAACTGAATTTCATTAAATCTTCTTAAAAACAAGTCCAGATTTGCTGTGGTCTTTTTAAAATTGTGCCTTCCAAAAGTGTGATAGATCAATTCCAGCTAGGAAAAAGAAAACAGTTTGGGATTTTTTTTTAGAAATCTCATCTTTTGGACAGAGGAAAGAGGCTAAGAATGACTTCTAGCCTGAAACTTGCTCTGCAGTTTATGTTTATTGCTGTGCAGATGACAAGGATTCAGGTTGCAAATCCAGCAGACAATAGCTGAGGCATACTAAAAGCATAACTACAGACTATGTATAAATAGCTTAATACCTTAAAACATACAAAAATAATTCAATAAGCAACACATGTTCAGGAGAAGTTTAACTTTATTTTTGCATTTTGCCTATAAAATTAAGACTGCCTTATACTTTCAAAACTTGCAGGTGGCTTTATTGTAGTATTTTTGAAAATCAAGCTTAGAGAAAGTTTTGCAAATAATGCACAAACCTACAATGTACAACTAAACATTTTCTAACAGATTCTAATCTGCTGAATAGATAGATCCTCATACCTCATGCACACAGTTGAAGAGCTCCCAGTCATATATTGTCATCTGATGTGCTAAGTCTTTGGAGCTCATCAGTTCGAATGTTCCCACTGTACCCGTAGATGGTCCTTCTTGTTCTGGTAATGGTGCCTACAAATGCAAAAATGGTATAAAAATATTTTAGAAATACTAAATTGCATGATTGGTGCTTTTCTTCCATAATGTTTCTGGTTTTTTTTCTTCAGTGTGACCAGTTTCCTAAGCATGTTTCTAAGAGTAAAACTGAAATTTGCTTTTAACTACAGGCTGGCATTAGGAAATGAGAAGCCCTGTGCAAAATCAGTATCCACTATGCACAGGATAATCAGGAAAATTCTGAAAGCTCTTCAGAGGCACTGTAAGGAAATAAAACAGACTGTTCTCAGTATGTTATTTTTAGCATTGTTCTAAAATTTGAAGCCAGAAATAAATACTTCAATAGACATTGTGCTAATTAAAGCATGTCTGTTTGTTTAGGAGCATAGGTCTTTCCACAAAGCTTTTGTTACCAGTTTCCTTTTTCACATACACAAATAACTAGGCCACAAAGCAAAAGCCAAATATTTTTGCAAATTACTGATTCTAATGAATTACTAGAGAATTATTACATCTGCCATACTTCAGAAATCTGCAGTGATTGCAAGATCTTCTGATCATTTATAAAATAAGCCTTATACCTTCTCTTTGACAGTACAGGGATGCACTATTTGTGATTGCAAAACTCCTGGCTATGCTAATTAAAAATACATGCACACAGTCTTATGGGAAAGAATCCTTTAAATCATTCAAGTATAAAACATTTTTGAAAGACACTTCCATAACACGCAATAAATGAGATGTGATCTACAGTTTTGCACACAAGTAAATCTTATATTAAAGAGAGATTTAAAACATGGCTTGATATCAAGTCAGATTTGAAGTAGTCTGTTGTATATATTAGGGTCAAAGTGTTTGAACCAGCGCTGCTAAAATACTAACAACCAACCCTCTTGCAAATTCAAATGCCTTACATCAGTAAAGCTTCCTGTGAACCCACGTTTTAATTGTTTTGTTTCCAGGAGAGGGCAGTAGAGTTCACTTACAAGTTTCTCAATTTCTCATCGGGTCTTTGTTACAATTACAGAGCAGGGAATTGTCAACAGGCTCCTTTCTGAGTACAAACTCAATAGAGTCTGCAAGATTAACAGACCATATTTACATACTGCAATATGAAAAATGAGCTTACTAAATGAATCCCCTTTTATGTAAGAATATTGTATTACCAATAGAAAAAGGACTGACTGAATTAATACATCAGATCACTTTCTCAATAACACACAGTATGTAGGAGCTTTATTTCTATAGGAGTTCTTGCTTTGTACTCTAGGAAAAACTTGTCTTTCAAATATCATCATAATACAAACTAACTGAAAATTATTAAACTAAACCACAGGCATTATTACCTTAAAAGCTTCATGTACAATTTTAAAAAATAGTGTATATAAGCAAAGTATTATCTAAAAAAAACAGGACAGCCATCAGTCTTATAACAGCCTGCAGATTGCTCTGAATTGGGATTTGCACAAACACAAAATTTCTTTAGTTTACGGCAGAGTATGAATTAAAAGTACAGCAGTTTTGTGTAGAAAATCCTAATTTGTGGAAATCTGTGGAAAGACAATTGCCCACAGACTGAAAGAGGGCTTTTTTCCCCTATTTGGAGACAAACACAACATAGCTGTTACCATAACAAATACATATTTTCCAAGGCTAGGAAAGAAGCACTTAGATGTAAACTCACTGCATATTTGAAAATTCATCTAACCCAGAACAATTTTCACATGGGAATTGCCAAGCATAATGTGAATAAATGTACATGCACAGGCAGCAGCCAGAAATTGGAACGTGAAAGGATTAAACTGGGAGGCAGGTAAGGTTGTAACATTTTTCAATTTGTTTAGACCTCTCTGAAAAAATGCAGCTGATCAGGGGATGTATTCTGTTATGCAGTGTTGAGAACCTTTTTTAAGGTGCTGAGTGTTCCTCCCTAATTCCTACTGACGTCAGTCCAGTTGATGAAAACGAGCACACTGCAGCCCTGTATCTTAGAGCTCCCTGTGGCATTTAGAGTACTTGATCCATGGTAAATAGCACAGTGGAAAAGGCACAGAAAGTCATGACAATTTGCTGCCAAAGCTATGTCTACACAGACAATGCAGGGCCATATAAAGGTACCCAGCGTAGCTCTACTGACGCAACACCCCTGCTTCAGAGTAGCATGCCCCATGAGGGTATCTACTTGGCAGGATTAATTAACCTTAAGGGAACACCAGAATTTAATAAACTGAACAAGAGGTATCTCTGCATGGAACTACAGTATGCTGGATGTGCATTCCCAGGTTACTAAATTGAAAGCAGCAGCAAAGCATAGATTTTACCATATCTATAAAAGAAATCAGGCATACATACTAAGTGGCTTGTTAAAAGCATACAGGAGGCTGAAACAAGGCTAGGAGTAATAGAGTTCATGCTGACATGACTTGGCAATGACATTTGTTTTTAATGAAATAAAAGGAACAAAAAGTACAGCAAATCAAACTATAAAAGCAGACCCCATGGAGATCGTTAGAATTACTGTATAAACTGTAAGTACTTATGAACAATTCTACCTAAGAAAAAACAGACTTTCCACCAGGAATATTTTCCATGATTCTACTTAGAATCATCTGAGATTTTGACACAGTATTTTGTGGGGCTGAGAAATAAAAGATCTTAAGGAATTTACTGTTGGAATCAAGTCTCCAGAATGCTTTAATTGGTAACATCTATCTTCAAGAATACATCCCTGTGGCCTTGAGGAGATAATTCTGTAATCAGGAATTAGTGCATGTCTTACTGACAATATTCAGCTCTTCCTAAATGCTCAGTGTGACACAGAGAATACAGGGATCAAGTGCTGTCATGTGGATCAGATGGATTTCTGCACTAGTTTAGGAAATTATAACATTACCTTGTTTTAATTTCAGGGCTCATCCCATAGCACTGTGACAAGCCCTTTGTTGTGAATGTTTCCACTAGTTTTTACCTAAAGCATTGAAAACGCAAAAAGGGCCAAGTGTTCAAATAAACTGAAGAATTGAACTTCCTGAGAACTGCATACGTACATACCAATGAATCGAACTGATCACGTGGGCAAGCAAACAGCCGTCCATTAACACTGAGAGTTGTAAACACTGAAACATCATGAGGTTTGAGCACAACCTTTTCTGTAAACATGAAACAAAAGATTGTTTATTATATATATGTAGAATTTACAGCAGGACTGATCCAACAGCTGCACAGATCACCCTTCTGGGAACAAATTTTGCACAGTAAACCAATGTCCAGGATACAAAATAGATGACAACAAGGTCGTCTTTATTGAAGAAATGTGACAACACGCTCAGCCCAAACCAGTCTCCTACAGAACTGGCATACAGAACTAGAATCCCAGCCCCAAACTGTACAGACAGGTCAAGAAGCCTATGCTGCCATCTCTAGAAACTACCTGCAAAAATTCAGCCATAATTAGGGACTCCATTCATTCTTTGAGCTGTAAGCATTTGGAGAGTTGCTCTTAATAGAAATTGCCTTGGAGGACAGTAACTGCATATGGAGGTGATGAAATGCAACTGTATTCAAATCTCATTACAGCAGTTCTAAAAGTGCATTACAACACAGGTAGAGAAAAGATAAAGAAGTAACTTACAAAACAGTCTCTTACAGCATGCGCTGGCTGTCAGCAAATCTGACAATAAAAAATTGCTGCAACTGCAAAAAGTAGAGCTGCCTGGTGTCAGTTCTCAGGAAGTGAGCTGTTTTTGGCAGGCATCACTGTTTGCAAAAATGCCTTCCAACACAGCTCTCATTAGCTCTGTGTGTGTCCACACAGTCATACTCAACCAGAGCACTTCAGCAACACCAATTCTCCAGCAGAATTCACCTTGCAGTTACTCTCCCATTTCCACAGCCTGTAGTGGGGGGTTGACTCCTGACCCTTTGCAAACACTAGGTCAGTGGGCTTGGCACTAGGTTGCTCAGTAGTGGTTTGCATGGGCAGAGTAGCCAGAATGGTAGTGACCACTACTGGAATGTCTGCACTGCAGTGTTTTCTGCTGTTGCTGATTCATACGTCTAGCCTGACATTATCCATGCTTACCTCCTATTTCTGTTGTTAAAAAATTCTTACAAGTCTTACAGTGAGGGAAACTTGGGGTAGCTCTGCTCTGTAACATGCAGATAAACAAACTTCTCCATTTTCCCTGTCTCCCATGTGAGCTCCAGTCTGTGCCTGCAGCAGGGAAAGGACTTGCCTCTAAGGCAGAACCTGTGTACCAGCCAAACATGCACATGGATATAAAAGCCTTGACTGAATTAGTCTTTCAATCCCTCCCGACATTCTGCTTCACCATAAGTGAGAAGTGTTTAAGATGATGCAAATACAGTACCTCCTCCTGAACTCATCTTTACTATGATGAGGCCTTCTCCAGAACCCAGCTTATCTGCTACTGCGCTGATCACTTCCTTCACAGAGGAAGACACTGGCACCCGGATAGTGGTATAGGTTTGGTCTATGCAGTACACCTTAAACAGAACTAAAGAAAAAAAGATTGCACTGTGTATGCCACGTGTAACAACCACAGAGACTTTAACTGTACAAATTACTTTCACTTCAGTAACCACTCCTCACAAATGTAACAAATAAAGCAACAATAAATCACTACAGTTTTGAAAGCTCCCCATTCCTCAGATGTTCTACAATTTCTAGTACAGAAATCTCTCATTTCCCAGAGCTTTTAGTAAACCATGAAGTACTAGTGTTTCAGTATTGCTACATTATTTATGGATGCCAATTTAATCTGGCACTTTGTTATGTTCCAGACATTATAATATTTTAAATCAATACTTCTTTTCAAGAGTCAGGAAAACTGGCTGCAAACTCTCTTAATCACAGGAAAATAATTTTCATATTTACATAATAGATTTGAAAATAGTTTTGGTTACAATCAGAACTTAAATCAACTGTGTTGCAACCTGGATTTTACAAACAAGTATATAATTGCTGAATCAAGAATGTTGTAGACGATGAAGAAAAATACCCTAACAATAAGAATACACTTGAGTGTACAGTACAAATTGGCTCACAGAGTAATACATGAACCCAGGCCCCCAGCTGCCTAGAAATCAATATGATAGTACGTTAGCCTGCAAAAAGCAAGGCAGCCCAAGGTGACATGAATTTAAGACAGAAGAAGTTAGCAAAATACTCCTTCAGCTCAGCTGTCAAGCCAAGCCAAGCAGCCCCTGGGGTTATAGCTGTCCATGGATTTTCAATGTTCAGTGTGATGCCTGCCCTACAAATGGGAAAGGTGCAGCCGTACGAAAGGGGCAGTTACTGCCTGTCCACACAGACACAAGAAGTAGTACTTCCTTAGCAGTGGCAACTGKTTTGCTCTTTGTAGACCTAGAAGAAACACTGATATGGACAACAGAAGCTGCATGCCTGGCAGGATGTCTGCTGTTCATACGCAGTTACCTCCAGCTTTTGAAATGGCTCTTCCATTGGTTTGATTTATGCCACCAGCTTTCTCAGCTATATGACCTTGCATTTTGTTCCCTTATTTTTACTGTTGTTCACTAGCAAGAGCTATCCTTTAATAACAAACACCTCGAAGCAGAAGCTATTTTCTGTGATGAAGATGCACCAGGACAACCATTGAGAGACTGGCCCTAGCAGTTGCAAAGAAATCCTCCGATTCATGAGTTTTAAGGGGCATGTATCTTTGTTTACAATGAACAGATCTCATCAGCAGAGCTCAGGATTTTGTTCACATAGCAGTGCTTTAACCTGCCTGAAGTAAAGGACAACATGAAAAGCCAGTACAACTGAAAATTATATTCTGATACACTGCTGTAAATTTTACCTTAATCTCTTCAGAGGATCAAACAATAGCAATAGGGCAAACCAGCAGATTTTGTTTTCTAGGCTGTGTGCCACAGGGCAGAGATCCATGGCATGATTATCTGCTCCACTCCTATCTCGCAAAGGAAGAGCTGTACATGTTAGCTCAAACTACATAGGGGAGACAGAAGCTCAGACATGACCTTCAGCACCCACTATTCATTGCACTGCCATTACCTGCATGGACACTGTCTGTACTGGTTCTTACCTGTTTTGTTCATTCCCTATTTTAAAGGTTTTCACATCTTCCTCTGAGGAAGCACAGTGTTTGATAGCACAAGTAACTAAGGGAAAAGACCAGGAGCACTTCAAATCAATGATGGAGAACGTTGGGCTAGCACAAGCAAACAGAATTTGCTTCAGGCCAGGCTTCAAAACTGTAGGTAGGTACTTTTGTTTATTTTTAGACCATTTTTTTGAGAGAGACAAATTTACTGCAAATCTCAGTGGCTCAAGAAAACTTTGCAGAGAAGGAACTCACCTTCGTCACTGCCCCTGATAGGCTGGCGTTTCTGTGCTCTGTCATCACTTGTGTTGAACAGCTGCAGAAGAACTTTGTGCTGAAAATGAATCATCAGGATTCACATTAATGCAAAAAGAAACATTATGGGGTAGACATGAACTACAATAGATCTCTTACCAATGGCAGGAAAAAGAGTAGCAATGCAAAATTTGACACTTAATTCTCAATGTGTTGTTTCAATATATCCATGATTACTAAAGAGAAGATGGATTTCCTGTGCTAAAGCTTTTACTTTAGAAAATGGACAAATAAATTATCTTACCTTCTTTTGTGGTGCTTTAGGTTCTTCAGAACTATAAAAAGGTAAAGCATAGAATATATAATTAAATATTACCTGGAAGATTTTGTGTACAAAATCACCTATAGAACATGGACCATTCGTCAAACTATGATATCAACATATTTATGTTTGCATATATGAAAAGACTAGATGATACCATATTTAACTATGACCAAGGCAGGGAAAATACTATACAAAATCCATGTAAGCATGAAATAAGCATCCAGTTTAGTTTTAATGGTGTGTACGTAATTTCTTATTCCTTCTGTCAACCTTTTAATGAGAGTTTGGTGTTTGCAAGAATGATGTGGAAAGAGAGGGCCGTAGACATTCATCCAAACAAGCTTGCATGCAAACATTCAGTCTTATATGACTGAGTGCCATTCATAGAATGGATTTTTAATAGATACAAGCAATAAATTTTCTTCATCTATTCACTGAGAAAAAGGGCGGGGGGAGGAAAGAAGCAAAAACTGTGCTTACACTTGCTTTACAATTTTCTCTAGCTCTGGAAGTTGCTCCTTTAGTGCTGAAATCATTCTAGTATCATCTGATACAGATACATAAAATTCCTGTAAATGATACAGAATAGTCTTTAAATAACTATAGGGGTAAATGAGCAGTACTCAGGATAGAGGATTATAAGATGACATCTGATAGCTTAATGATTATAAAGAATGATAATCTGCATAGAGGAACACATGCTGGGCCCAACCCTCTATTACTTCTACTTGTTTATCTCCAGCTGATTTAAACCAAGAGTTACACATGCAGAAGGGAAGCCTGATGAAGCTCCTTAGCTCAGTGTGTAACCACTGACTGCTTGTGCAAAAACTGCATTTTCAGATTATCAAGGATAAAAACTATAAAATTCACAAATAATCTGGCATGATAGGGTTTTTTTACTCACTGCTATTGTAGACCTTAGTGGTTCATTTGCTACCGAGTTGTTGACTCTCAGCTACTCCAGTCCGCTACAATATTGCCCTCTATTAAACCATACTCAAACCTCTTCCTGCCACACCTACATAAAACTGACCCAAAGAAGGATCTATGTGCTTGCAACTAGTAATTGTTCTTTAACTTTAACTTCTGGACTAATGAAAGACATTGTGTCTGTCTCCAAAGCTTGTCTATTGTGAAAAGCTTTCCCATGTGGGCTTGCTATATGTCTGTCATACTGAAGGCCCCTCTCTATTCCCCTCTGCTAACTCTTACCTTAGATTCAGTTTTAAGCTCTTTGGGGCAAGGACTTCCATTCAGCCAGTAACATATGGGACTGTGTTCCATAAAAACAATATGTAATAATAACAGCAATCACGACAACTTAACATGAAATTGGCAATGCATCTTATCTTAGAAATACAAGGATATGGCACTTAACACAAAGGCCTTACAACAAATGTCTGAGGAATTAAATGATTTTAAGGGATCAGATGGGTTCTGAAGACAAAGATCTTAAGTTCCAATAGCTGCAGTATAGCTTTCATTCAAATGGAAAGGATTTTGGTTTTGTAGAGTGAGAACCCTCCAGCTCCTTCCTGGCACACCTCAGGCAGGCATGAACAGCCCCCCAGTTCAACCTGTAGAGCCTCTGAACTACTCACAAAAAAATACTAAAAAAAGCAAATTCATCTATTGCTATAAAGCAATCTACCCATGCAGCGCTTTGAAAGGGGTCTGCAACTTTGGCAGATATTTTCAGAGGTCCAGAGGTTGACAATGGTTCAAGCACTGTTGTAGTGCGTATACTGCCTACAGCTAAAACTGAGAAAACAGAGCTACTAGTTTGCACTTTGAAATAACCTACTTCTCTTTAGTTCATAACAGAATTCTACAGACTGAGAACAGTAAGCTTTCAGCTTATCTTGCTTGGTAGGTACTTTTCAGTACAATGATACAATGATTCCTTTATACCTCCAAAAAGGCCATTGCTGCTTCATCTTCTTGTAGTAAATCTCCATATAAAGCAGCCCACTGCAGAACCAGTCGAATGACTCGCCTTTTATTGTTGAGGGCATAATCCATTTTCTCCTGCTCTGTACCCTGGGAAGGCTGGGCATGATAGGTGCCACAGTGTCAAGGAAAATGCTCAGTGATCGAAAATATCAAAACCAGTATGAACTCACAAACAACTGACTTCCAACAAACCATTTTCAGGGTGTTCAAACATAACTTTCCAATATATACTTTTGATTTCAGACTGCTGCTAGCATAAAGACTTGCGAACCTTTCACGTTCATACTAAAAAGTAAAAAGACAGTGAATTCTCTAAAGAGCACAGGAATGATCACAATCCCACCATGGAGACGGTTGCTGTAGGGGAGCAGAACAGAAATGACACTTGGAACAATAGAGAAGAGGATTAACTGTGGAGACTGAAGAAGGATATTTCTCCTTGTTCTTCTTTGGAGACAGTTGAAGAAAAAGAAAAATGTCACTTTCTGTTTATTAACAATTCCAGTCTTCCATTTGTGAGGAAGACTATTGGAATGAACCACCAGTGTTACTCCTTTTATTTTTAGAAGTTACTGTAACCCAAGGTGAACCTAAGTCCCGTTATGATAGGGGCACCTGGAAGTTTACAGCCTAGACTGACTACAGAGACATGGGGTAAAATAATAAATTCTGTAGTAGACTCATTTTACATATGAGGAAATCAGAAGTTTCCACTCTATCAAATAAAGCATGTTTGGGACACAATACTTTGTGATAGTTATTTTGTGATAAACAATAAGAAAAAATGGGAAACATTTCATTGACCTTTTTCATGATGAAGTGTCAACATTACAAAAACATGCAAATAGCAAAAAGGCCAAAAGTAACATTTATTGAAAGGAAGAAACCAAGAAAAAAGTAAAGGCACAATGGGCAATAAACTGAGATAATTTCAGCCTTTAACCTATGCAAAAATGAAAAAGAATCCCCAGCAGAAACAGGATATGACAATTTGTGTGCCTACTTCTCACTGATCAGAGGTTAACAATATATATTTAAACTGTTTCCCAATAAACTGATGGCTGAATGTGAAGTAAGCACAGAATGAGTGCAGTTACATCTTCAACTTTTCTTCCTGGATACCAAAATTCTGATTCTGGATTGTCATGAATAACACTATTCCCAATTATATAGCAACGTTTAATATTAAAATACTGACACTCTTTCATTCACAGCAAAGTCCAGCATCCTTTCAAGGTGCACTTTCAGTTGCTCTAACAAAATATTTTAAAATATTAATTAGAAAATTAAAATATTAATTAGAAATCAAAATTATCTGAGATATTTATTTTAAGCTTCTCATTTAGAAGCATTTCTCTAACAAATACTAATAAAATATAATGGGGAAAAGTATCTATTAACTCACACTTTTCAAATGATCCTCCTGCCCAAAACCCCTGCAGAGATTTGACATGCTACCAGGGTTATCGGGGCGCTCATTTGACTGACAAACTTTTAGAAATCTGCATTGTAATTTCATTCGGAAAGGTTTAAAATGACTAGAGAACTAAACATGTCAGTACATATATGGGAATAAATAAGTCAAAGGGTCATAAGAAGTAAATAATATATTGTAAGCTACGTGCTCTAATGTCTCAAGGAGCAAGTTTAATATTCTACTAAGTCGTTTTTCTCATGCCATTTTTACCTTTCAAACACTGTAATTATTTCATGTATTTTTACTTTCTTATTTACTGACTCACCACAGGCACTGGTAATTTTTCTGTATTTTTACTGCTCATTTATATTAATTGCTCTTTTATTAACATTATCACAGGGAAAGTCAATGAAGGGTTCTCCCATTTTTACGGGACCTACAGGATGCAGCTTCACTGCAGACTGCAATCAGAAGTAAAATATCATGTATACTTGCAACAAGTGTCAGATAATTGTAAAATATTTATCAACACCAACACGGTTGAGTTCAATATATATATTTCTAATTATGTCTAGCATATGCTAGGAAATGGAAGCAATTCTGAAGTCTCTTTTTGCCTGTGTGGGAACACTTAACCCTATCAGGAGCTGTGCAAAATCAGCACCCATTACTACAGTAGAATGCAAACCATTTTGCTGGCATGATGGTAAAGGAGGTTCACAAAACATTCATACAGAAACATGCTAAAGGACTATCATCTACGGAGAGCAAAAGAGGAGTTTATTCTTCATAAGTATTTAGACAGTGGTCCTTTAAAGAGGTACACCTGCACACATGCTCACACACTTGCACTATCCCAAGTGCACTTTTGGAGGTGCTACTCAATTTCAAGTTTTCTTTGGGTTTTGAGCCTCCCTCTGACAAGCTGTAGCTCTGAGAATTTGTCCATTTCTATCTCTGTGAAGAAGAGAGGGAAACAGGGGCCTTGGTCCAACACACAGGACTGATGCCCTGATCCAGGACAGGGGAGCATGCCCTTTGCTTCCCTATAAAGATGATGTATGTGACTTTTTTTAATATTGCAGGATCCATATACTTTAATGACTAAAAAAGTGTGGTGTGCCAAGGGACAGCACAGTGTAAGCACTGAATCTGCAGCAAGCAATGATGTTACTTAGCCAAAATGGTGCACCCGTCCATTCCTTTCAGAATTAAAGAACTTACAGATGACAAAACGCTGCTGTAAAAGAAGTGAAAACCCAAATAATTTATAGCCTGTACTGTGCTTGAAAGCACTACAGTGGTCTAGCTCTAACTCATACTTGCATGCTGCCAGCTAAAATAGTATCCTAAGTGGGTGTAGAAAAATAGACTTGTATTGATTCAAAATTGGGAGCTGGAGCAAAAACAGTGTCTCTGACTGAATCACCTCTCTTCTTTTTCTGGTTTAATTTCCTCACTGAGCATAACTAATCTCTCCTTAGTCTCACAGCACAGGCAAACATTTTTGTAGAGTGATTTTGCTCAAAAAAGATGAGCTTTGTTAGCAACCTTTCAACTCGAACAATAAATTTCTGTACGATCAACAGAGCACAGTTTGATTTTCCATATTCAGAATGGACCAAATAAACAATAATTCAGCTCTAGGAAAAGCTGACACTAAAGCAGTGGGATACCAGTTACTTCCAGCCCTCCTCCTCCTCTCTGAAAAGAATTAGCATGATGCCTGCCATGACCCACTTAAGACCATGGTCTTAGCCTCCTCTCCAGAATAGATTTCATCACAAGTGAATATGTATACATAAGTGACACTATCACTTTGAACTTCAGAAAAGCTTTTCCCCTATAAACAATGAGGTACATTTTGCTTATGCATCTGATTTTCCCAGTTACTGGGTATCAGAGGTATACTATTATAACTGAGGATAGACAAGCCTGAATCTCAAATGGACTGATTGAATAATATGAGCTAGATAAATCAGAAAAAAAAACCCACCATAAAAAGTGCTGCCCTTTTCTTCCCCTCGCAAAGCTGTCAGCAACAGCATTTCATACTACTTTTGATATCCAAAACTATGTGGTTTTGGAAAATGTGTTTGTTTCAGGTGTACAAACAATTTTCTGCAGACCAGTTTTATGGGTCCAAAGGTTTTCAAAACAATTACTGTCCTTGCTAGGAGTAACACAAATGGATTCTCAAGCTTGCCAGACAAGGACACGATGCTCTATTTTGTGGTTTCAGGGTGTTAGCTTTCCCAGATGTCACTCGCCCTGCTGAGCTTCAAGGAAAGCACACTTTCACACCAATCTGATTCTAAAAAACATAAATAGGGAATTGAAGTTATTATACCCCTGTCAGAATTCTGTAAAACAGAAAACATTGTATGTTTATTTAATGCTCCCCGTCACTTGATAGCTTCAAGTCACTGTGCACAATGAAAACTCCCAGTGCCCAACAGCTCCCCAAACTAAATGACCTGCCAGTAACTGACTGATGGACATTTCACAGACTCCTCCTGTAAAACATGCAGACAGTATAAGAATCACCTCCAGCTCTTGATGCTATCAACTGTAAGCTTTCATTTCCTAGGTATTCGCATGCAATTGAAGTTTCTTGCAGTTTGTTAACATTTGCTACAGACTATTACTATAGATTATTATTATTTTTATTCATAACTATTATGACAGCACCTAGGAACTACTTACTCATTATTCTACTAGCTTAGGCACCCTTTTGCTTGAGGCAGTTTGCAGCTTGTAATCTATAAAGTGGACCACTGAAATCACCAAAACATAATGATCTTAGTTAAAATCTAGATGCTGTAGTTCAGCAAAACCCAAGACAGACAGAAAGGATACAGGAAGGGTAATCCAAACTTTTATGTAATTTCACTTATCTGGTGGAGGGACAGTGCATTTCTTTCCCTTGGAATAGTAATCAGCACAGGAAAGATACAGTTTTCATGCTCTGGGACTGTATCTCATCATGGGTATACACTATCCATTTCAGAGCTGTTGAGCTATGGATAGCTGTTAGTCAGACACTGAGAACCTACCCACAAGGCACAGCCTCCATGAAATGTGATGTACTCCTTGAGAGAGAGAAGCTTCAGTCTCATCACTGATAGGAATAGCTGTTAAAGAGATGTAACTTTTCCCTTACAAAAGGATATTGTGCCATCAAGGCTGGGCAGAGCTGACTATTTGGCATAAAAACACAGTGCATCATAATAAAATCATTTAAAACAGAATCTGTGAAAAGAGAAGAAAGAAAACAGTCAATTAAGGCCTTGCAAACAGCCTGGGGATCACAAGGATGATTTTTCTTTCAGCTAAAATATCTTATTAGCCTTCTGCAGATAATAAAGGGGTCTTCTTGCATTTTGTTTGTAGGCATTAAGTATGAAAATGGGGAATGAACCAATATGAACTGAAATATTAAGCTTTTATTCTTGTCTGCATGAATTTTATTGCACTTATGTTAACAGGCATTTGCTTGTGTCAAAGGGAAATTTGGCATAGCAAAAAAAACCCCATCTGTGCTGAAGTGAAGTGTTCGGATATACTTCTCTACAAGTGTAGAGATCTTAGCATAAGAAGAATCAGGCCTGCCACACCTGGGTGCCTAAGAAGTGCTGGTGCATTTGGCTTTAGGGAACTACAATCCCAGACAGCACATTTAGTATATACTACACAGGAGAAGGCAAACAATTTAATTCTTTTCTGATTGAGCAAAGAATGAGCAGAAGGCCTAAAAGAGGTAAATGGACAGTCAAATTTCTGGTTTTATTTTGATTCAAAAGTATCACAGCTGCAACATTTACATTAAAACATATATGAACAATATGATTGACATTTTCTCTAGCAAAAAATAGCAAGCTATTTTTTCCGTTAAAATGATCTGTGGTAGCACTGGTGTAAATCCCAGTTTGCCTTATCTTCGTATTTGTGACAACAAGAAGGATTTATAAAGCCTGGCTGCAGAGGCCAGAATAAGTTAGGCAGTGAGAATAAACTCTATTTTACTTTTAAACTATGCAAGTCTTATATGTAATCACTGAGAAACAATACACACAATACCCTGGGGTATCATTTCTACAGTGCAACTTTTGAGATAAGAAAAACATTTAAAAACCCTGTAAGTAAGGGATGTCAGAAAAAATATGGTGAGATAACTGTGTAATGTAATACTACATCATTGCTTCCACTGTAATTCATATATGAAAATGTCTCTCAGTTGACAAAACTCACCTCCGGAAGGGTGGGACTTTTTCTTTGCATAATATCCAGAGCAAAGTGGATTTTAACTGTTCTTAAAGGAATGCATAAACTAAAAATTCAATTTTCCAGCACTCTGAGCTTCTATATCCTAAAAATAGCTTTGTTTGTGAATTGTGACATTTTGTATCCCATTAGGATATAGGTATAATCTTGTCATTGGATGTTTTGGGAGAAAGTTTTAAAAGATTTAAAAAATAATTCATTTTAGAAAAATGTATAATACATGCATACTATGAATAGTAAACTTGTGATTATATACTTGCAGGCTTAAAGAACAACGTTCTGCTTGTAATCCTAATAAACAGGTATCTATGAAAAGGATCATTTTTATTCTTAAAAGTGGTTAAAACACACACTATAAAAGGATTTCTGTAATCTTTCAATTCTTCCACCATTTATGGACCACTATACAGGTTTCTCCAATACTATGAGGTCAGTAACAGATTAACTGGATTTAAGAACACCTTTGAATATATACTACTTAGACATCTGCAATGTAAAAAGTACTTGCTAAAGTGATATTATGTAGCTTAATATAAAGGTCTCTGCATTACTTGGTCATAATTAGGAGGAATTTTTTTGCCTGACTCTTTTTAAAAATTAAAATACTTACTAATAGTAAGTCAGCAAATATCTATATCCCTAGATGTAAATTCTCTGTTCTCTTTACACTAATGAAAAGCAGCCTATTAAGTGCAACCTGCATTCTTGGGACTTGGCCCATGGTGTGCTGAGTTCTTCTCTTTTGAGTAACAATTCTTCATTCCCTGCACATGGGAAAGTATCACAAACAAGTAATTTAAATTGTGGTATTTCAAATGTGATATGGATATGGAAATTTGGGAATACTTATACTAGCATAACTCAATGGCTGGAGGTATCAAGCTAGTTCACAGTATTAAGTGACATCCAGAACAAGAAGTATGAGTACCATTATCATCGGGTGCTAATGCATGCTCTGTCCTGGCCTTATAGTTGTGCCTAATTAAAGTCATGACTAGTGGTCTGGCACCTTTTGAGATTTTGCTGTTCTACTCTGATCCGAAAGTACAAACACAATAGAGTGGGCTAGGAGGAGTGGATTGTTATTTTTAATTCTGGATTTCCTAGGTTTTCTCGGGGTTGTTTTAGAGCAGTGGATAGTTCTTATTCTGGGAAAAACTACCACTAGCTGCTTTTCAAAGCATCACATTGTGGTGTTCCCCCAGCGAGACCATCTTATGCAGTAATAATAACAAGCCTTTGTCATGTAGATACCTGTTGCTTCATTTAAAGTTGCTTCAGGGCGCATAGTTTCTAGAAAGTGCTCTAAAATTTTCTCTGGGGTTCCTGACATCACAATATATCTGAGGGAGGGAAAGGAGCAGTTAGTGTCTCATAGGCAAAACAGCTAATCAAGAAACAGTTGTGTACCAGTGAGAAGACCAGGACTGACGAGCGCCAGAGTACAAATACCTGCTCTGATCAGAATCTCTGTGTGGCTTAGGACAAAACCACTCACAATYGTTGTTGGCTTCCCCCCTGTAAAATGGGAGCAATAAATCTCTCCACCCTACCCAGGGAGTGTGAGATGACAGACGGCCCCCTTCCCACACAAGTACTCCAGTATAACACCACCACAGTTACACCACAATCAGCAGAACTGCACTGGTGCAAACCTGGGTAACTGCAATCAGAAATGCTTCTTCACTGAGAATAAAGATCTCAGTAACGATAGCAATTTGCAGTCATTAGAGGGTCTTAACAGACTTACTATGAGCATGAAATGAGAACTGATGTGTGTCGGTATCAGAGCAAGGAAACTTTTTCCTTCAGCATCACTGACAGGAGTTGGTCTGAGAAGATGGGGGCAGATAATGAAATAGCACACTGTATCTTCAAATGTGTGCAATGCCTTAGGTAGCTGAAGTAAGTAAGTTTTTCAAGTGGATAAACTTAGGATTGTACCATTTCCTGGAGTAAATTTAGGGAGGTGAGAGAACTAGTGCAATAGTCAGGTTTTTCTGCTTCATGCAAAAGCACTGGCAAGATTTTAAGTACCAGGAGAATATCATAGGATATTGCTAAAGTTGTCCTGTCGTCTTTTTTTTTTTCCCTTGCAGATTGGATTTTTTTATCTTTCCCTCCATTCTTTCAATCTTTGCATCTTTTTTTTCTTTTTTTTTGGAATCCAACTGATAAAGTATGAAACTTAAAAAAAAAAAAAAAAAGAAAGAAAAAACCCCGAGAAGTGAAGATACTCTGCTCCTGCTGAGAAATAAGTGGTGGAGCTGAGCTCCTGGGAGCTCCTCCTCACTTTGAGTGCTGACCGTCACAGTTCTTTTACCTGCCAACCCCTTTGGAAGAACTGTATTGATGTCCCAAGAATACAAACACTTGTTAAGCCAGTGCACATTCTTGCAGAGATACTAACCAAGTATCTAAGTGAGTGAAGCAGAGAAATCACAGGTTGCTGTACTCTGAATATGAAAGTGAAAATGAACAGTGAAGTGACTTGCAGGGCTGCTGAATTCATCCTGCATGAGTGTGATCACCCATAAAGAGTTAGATCTTGGGAGTGAGAACTTCAGAGCTAGTCCTTCGAAGTGAAACTGTCACTGTTTGAAAGCATGGCTCAGGGAGCTATGTAGGAGCTATGCCTCCTCAGTAGAGGAGGCAGTAGAATCCAAACTGCAACTGAGAGGATCTGCTCCCAAAGTGAAGTTTTCCCCAAGACTAAGATGAAGAAAATTAGTTTCTTGGTTGACTGGATATCTCAGGGAACGTCTTTGGGATACAGAACATTTCTCTAGTGCAAATGCTATGTACCTGCTTAGGGAGCAAAGCCTAAAGGGCAGCTCATCTGAAGAGATATATCAGAGATGTAAGCTACCCAAATAAGGGCAAAGCAGCAAGCCTTTAACAAGAGGTCGCTGTTAAGCTTCTCTTTTGGGCACAGTGATTTTCAAAAGAACTGAACACTCAACTAACTCATTCTAGTAACACATTCTGGAAATCAGAATACATCAGTAACTTTGATTTGGACTCTCAAGCATAAATGTAGCCACTTTATTTACTAACAAAAGAAACAAAAGAAATGTCATCTTCAAAACCAGTGAACTCACTTCAAAAGATTTTAAACAAAAAGAGACTGCCAACACACTATTAAAAAAGTAATCTGACTGCTGAAAAGCAGACTGAGCTTTCAAGGTAGCTTCCTCTTTTGAGCAGCTTATGTCTATTTGTCATTGTTATCAGCAAAAGCTCCCTTGCTGGCACATTGATAGTACCCAAAAGCTGACCAAATGCATAAAATATTTACAGAAATGAAATTCTGAGCTTTACCTGAAAATATTCCTGGAATGTAAGCTGTAAAATACAGCCTAACTTAACCACGGACCATAAATGTCTCTAGCTATTTTTACCAAATTCTGAACAAGAAAATGTTAAATAATACAAATAATGCTGGTGCAAAGAGTTTGCAAGGAAGGTAGTGTTTGAAATACGTTTAAATTAAACTTTCACTTTTGAAAGCACGAAAAATATATCAGACCCAAGAAAATGGATTTAAATCTATGACCAAGTTGCTGTGCATTGCAGCTGCTGATGCAAATCCACTGGCTGCAGTCAAGTTCCCCTCATTTAGACGAAGAAAAATTTGTTGTAAGAGTACATGTTTTCCTGGTAGCATAGTTTGTTTTTCTAATAGATCAAGTGAAAGATGAAATGGCAGTTTCTGAAATATGTGAAATGTGTATATAAAATACAAGGAATGGTTTATTCAACCCTTCACAGATCTGTACAAATCTTTATATTCAGTTATGCAGATAAAATAGGTATATGAAATCCCAGAACAGATAAAAACTGTACCCAAAATATCTCACAGTAAATTAGCTCCTTCTTTGAGAAAAAGTAATGTCCAGGGTACAGGATTCAAAACTTCTTGGTGCTTATTTTGTTGAATTTGTTCAAGCGTTTCTGAAGAAAATTGTGCATCTATTCGCAAATAACATATTTACAAAGCCTTCAGGGGTTTTACCCACATTTGGAATGATAATAGCCTCACTCTAATCTTATCACAGTAGTATCCAAACAGAATTGTACTTTTTCCCTTTCAGTAAGAAAGTAAAGAAAGTATAATGAATATTGTTATTACAGTGCAAACCTATTCTGTAAGATAAGCTGTGCAACTTTCATTGCATGAGATCTTCATTTTGTATATAAATTGTACCTAGCAAACTCTTATTAGAATCCAGAGCTCAAAATCCAAAATGAAAATATCTGTACTTAACAATAAAACAATGTATTTTCCTCATGTCTTTTATACAGTAGCTCAGCTTAATAGGGTTTCAGCATTCTCCATGTGCAGTCTATTTAGAAGCTATTACATGAGATAAGTATTTACAGTGAGATCTTTAGAGAATTATTGTGTAAAAACATAGAACCGGTGTGCTGCTGGAAATTGATATATTATCCAGTATGGGGCATGTGATCAGCTGATGATTAAAAAAAAGAAAACTTTATATGCACTGCATTCTTCCATAGAAAGGGGGAATATGCTATTGTTTGGATAATAATACCATATGAAAAGGTTAATCATTGTCTAACATTTGCACTATTGAATGAAAACATACTTGTGCTGAGGCTGTGAATTTCCTTGATTAGAAACTCTGTTTCCTGCTGGGATCTTCTCCAACACCAAGACATCTTGGTCATGTTCTTTGAGTCTTACTGTATTTGCTTCCACATCCTGCAAGACAAGTTACTTTTAATAAAGTAATTGCACCCGATTTGGCTGATTAGTTACTCTGAAAAAGTGCATGACTTTCGAACACAAAAGACTCTGGGGTTGGTTCTTTTCCCCTGTATTTATCTGTCTTTATTCTGCGTTTCTCGCAGGCAGAATCAAGAGGGAAGTACTGGCACTGGGGGAAGAGGCGGAGAATTGTGGGAGGGACTAGAGCAAGATCCATGTGAAAAATCCCTGCCTATGGCAAAGGAAAAAAAGTTTGCCAAAAAACAGAGCCCCCCCAAAAACTTTCCATATGTAATATAATCTCTATCCCCACTTATATATGAACATTATTATCTGTAATCTGACTTTTGTCTTTTAAAAAAAAAAAAGAAAATGGCACTTAAAAATAGTCAGTCTTAGCTCAGTAAACTGTCAGTAAACTTTTCATTTTCTACTACCAGATCATAGTAGAAAAAGAAAAAAAGAAGAATTAAATATAATGTGCATTCAAATAACACAGATGAAAATCAGTAACACCACAGACTTTGATCTTCCTTAAAGTATTGACCAAAGCTAAATCAGTTGGGAGTCTCCATGGCCAACCCAACCTTACTGCCAATGGGATCCTCGTTTCCTTTTGTACAATAAGCACAATCTTATGTCATTTTTCTAGCACAGTACTCTGTCTGGACTGGTTTTATTGCTGCAATACTGGGCATGTATACATTTGAATACACGATGATACTGGTCTTGACTTCCTATATTATGAATGATCGCAAAACAGCCTGTATTTACAGAATTACAGCTGGACTTTGGAACACATTTGCCCTAACGTGAATAACTGTAAAATTAGTCTGGGAATGCCTTTCTAGAGCTCTCTGATAAAGACATCTGTGTATTTACCTGTAGCTTGTTTAACTTGCCACTTGATTCTGCCTTGAATCTATTGAGTTTAAGGTACCTGACACTGACCTATCTGGGAGAACGGGTGATCTTGTTTTATTCAATATTTGGATGGAAGATCACCCAGAAATCCTGGACAGCATAGGGAAAACTGAGCACTTGGCAAATTCTAGACCACAGAAATGTGAGAGACAAAAGGTTCCATTTGGTCCCATTTTCATGGCTGAGCTAGGAACAGAAAAAGAGGAAAGATAATTAATATATTCTTTACTTGATCTTCTAGACTGTCACATGTCTGTTCTGCAATTAGGGACACTTGAAACAAGGTTATCAATGTCAATATATCCATAGAAAGAAGACAGACTCTAGAAAAATTTGCAAGTTCTGATATCACGCTGTTGGRGCAGACCTTCCCACTCTTACCCTAAGGATCCTGTTGAAGTCCTCCTTGTCTACTCTCAAGAAGTGGCAGTTGTCTTCACGTAGAACAATGGATGCTGCTCTGGGAGCATCATTCACAAGCGCTAACTTGCCAAAATCATCTCCTTCATGTAGAGTACATACCACACCCTGCACAGAGCAAAACATTTACATGCAGAAACCCGTCATTACTCTGGATTCTATTGAATACAAACTACTGAGTACAAACACCGGACTTCACAATCAAATACCAAAACAAATCTATTTGGCAGGAAATCAACAGCCAAAATAATGACTAGGAAACAATACTTGATAGCTGGTTATTACTATTACTAAAGAAAGGCAAGAATAGAAAAGAATTGGCTTGTTCTCTGAAATTACATTCAGCTTGAAGGACTCTTCTAGCCCTGCTGAAGACAGAAAGTTGTTGAGTTGTTTGTTTTTTATTTATAGAGGTCCTAAAAAATAAGACCAAGTTTGCAGAAATAACATATAACACCACATCCTCAGCTGGTGTAAATCAGCAGTGCTCCATTTACTCCGATTGATAGTAACAGAGGATCTGGCCCACCCAGGGTAAAAAATGTAGCTAAATATGGGTTACTTAGGAACAGACTTAGCACCAGGGCCTCTATGCTAGATTTTGGTGAAATGCTTGGTGTTCAGAATGGAGGATTCTCAGTCACTGAATGGGAAATCAATAGGAAAGTAGAGATTTTTAAAGACTCAAGAGATTGCTGTGTACCAAAGTCCTATTTTTTGCCTTGAAAAATCTCTCTCATAAACAGGAAATTTAATAGACATGCTTTTCAGTCTATAGCTTAACTAAAATGAAGAGCTGGCATAAATTTGGGAGGGGTTCATCCAACCTGAGAGCCACTAGTCACAAAGCAGTACTCCTGTCAGACATGCCTGACATGCGTGAGAAAAGTTAGTCATACAAATGCAAGAGAATATGGTGGTAAAGGGACAGGGCAAAAACCCCCATGAGTAGAAGTCTGGCAATTCACCAAATTCCAGCAAATGACTTTGTCCTAAAGATACTGACATAACTCTGCTGAATTATATTCAGAAACTGTGTAATATATCCCGAAATTATACAGCAATCAACTGGAAGAATAATCAGTGAAACCACTGGATCATTTCTTAATAAAATTACATTCAATTTGTTTCCTCAGACAAAGCAATTTTGCTCTAAATTAAACTGTATTCCTTCAAAGTTTACTCTTACAATTTCAATAATAAGAATCATATAAAAAGGCTTCTGAAAAAAATACCTTGCCATAAATGACTACGTTTACGGATCCCTTTAGGATAATGTACCAAGAAGTACCTTCTTCTCCCTGATTAAATACTAAAAGAGAGAGAAAAGATTTTATGGTGAGAATATAGTTATTTGAAATATAAATGGGCCAGATTCTGCACTCAATAAAATTCAAGGTAACTCAACTGCAGTCATATTAATGTCTACCTTGAAAAAGGCCATACTATGATTTTAAAAGCAATTGCCTTCAGATTTTAGAAAAAAAACCCACACCCATATAGCAGTTATTTTATTACACTGATGTGAAAGTTGCTTTTATTTTCCATGACAATTGCAACAACTTCTTTATCGATACATGTCAGGTTATCAGTTACTAATCAGCACACAGATTTGGATCCCACCAGTAGCACCATGTTCCAACCCAATTCTCTAGTGGCTGTGAATTTGCTAAAACTTCTCAGTATAAACAGGTCTGAGGAATCTAACATTTTAAATCCTTTATTTTGTGCAGCAAGATTTTTTTTAATACAAGGATAATAATAAAATACATTTTAAATAGAGATTGGTCCAACCCAAACTTCTAGATAAAAACACACCCAAATTGTAGGTGATACATACATCCAACCAAGGATATAGAATTAATTTTTGTACTGTCCCTGCAATTGGCAACAGACTAAGCCAAGCCCTGTTACCCCAGGTTTTAAACACTGAGTGGCAGTCAAGTTTGAAGAGTGCATCTAAGTTTCGCTCTTGTCATTTAAACATGAAGAATTTAAATGTTCATGCCACAGATGAGAAAGAAGATCTGACAGGACTCTATTTACTTACAGACCGTTCCTGCTTTGGGATGTGACTCAAAAATGAGGACACCTGCTAATTCTCGCTTTACCTTAAAATAAAGAGAGAGAAATTATAGTGTTTATATGTATCTTATTGTTGCTGGTGAGAGGCAGTCACATAATATACCCAAGTTGCTGCTTTCCTTCCCTCTGCATCATTCAGCACTCATTCAGAGTCACAAGGCCAGACAATGGTCTGCTTCACTTGATGTCCTATTTCCTACTGATTGGCTTTACAGAACGTGAGCCTCTACATTTCCTGGCTCCAAATGGCTCAGACAAGGGCATCTTTAAGATACARGTCTCCACATCTTTCTTCATACACATACATGTGAAACCATCATTAACAATTAACATTAACATGATGGAAAATTTCAACTGGTAATAGCCAATCTATTACAGAAGATAGCTAGCAATTGTCAATTACTCCATGGGGCTCTGCGGTACTCCTGTTCTTCCCTGAGAAATCAGTACCCTTCCCCTTACCGACGTAAGTCTGGCCACTTCTGCTGTGTCGAGCTGTGAGGCCCCTCTCTGCCTGACAGCTTCCCAG
This sequence comes from Phoebastria nigripes, assembly GCA_035582835.1. NCBI lineage: Eukaryota > Metazoa > Chordata > Aves > Procellariiformes > Diomedeidae > Phoebastria > Phoebastria nigripes. Next base: position 634,459 of record JAYKAV010000078.1, on the reverse strand, counting down.
GCAAATCATCCAGCTCACTACCTCTTCCAGGAACTGGAGAATGTGACACTGCCCTTGGTGTCAGCCTGCTCCTCATTGGGTTTGTATTGCTCTGGTGTGATTAGCTCTTACAACTGACTGGGCAGTTGCCTCTAGTGAGACTACAACTGCTTTTTCTCACTGTAAACAATATTAGCGTTACTTTCACAAAATAGTAGCAGCACTGGGAACCTCATATTATCCTGAGTTTTCCTATGTGCTTTATGTCTCTCTTCATACTTTCACAAAATAGTAGCAGCACTGGGAACCTCATATTATCCTGAGTTTTCCTATATGCTTTATGTCTCTCTTCATACAACCACAAGTCTCCAAGGATTTGGAGGCCAGTTTCCAAGCAGTGGGATTCTTGTTTTCAGAGAATGTCAGCTGGTGACAATGCATGTTTCAGCGGTACTACCGCGTAACTTAACCGTGCCAAATACAGATCAAAAGCTGGCTCCAACATATATTTAGTAGTAATATTTTCACACCATTCTCCCAGCTGTTTGAATTGAAAAAATTTTTAGGCCATGAAGAAAAACTTGGGAAGGAACTCTCAAATTCTGGACACAATCCAGATGAGAGTCTGGTGGCTGCATCTCCTAAGATGGGTGGACAAATTCAGGCTCTGATGTCCTAAAGGCACCCACCAAACCTTCGCTCAGGCACCAAGCATAAACATGTCACACCAGCCACCTCTCCCAGAACTCCTTCCTGACAGCCAGTGCAAAGCAGTCCTGTTTGCAGTCTGGAGAAGAAGGATAAATAGAGGTGTTTGGACAGGTTTTTTTAGTACATTGACCAGTGAACGCACCCACAGGCCTGTGATTTCTATAACAATTAGCTCACCAAACTCTTTTATAACCTCTGCCTGAAGGCAATGACACTTTCATAAGGACAGGAAATACAACCCCATTAGCACTGTTCTGCACATTGCAGAGAGCGTTCCTATCCATGTACGTCCTCAGATGTCTTCTCAGTTGTTTCAGTCATTTGCCTCTGCAGTGAATGAATCCTCTTGATGAAGCCAAGAATTTGATTTGTTTTTAACACTGTATTATATAATTGTTTTTCATTCATACATTAACTTCACAGGCTTCTCTAGCAGGGATTAGTTCACCACCATGCGACTTGAGTTGTATCCATTTTACTTCCTGCTGCTCATGGCATATCTAGAAAACTTATTACTTTAGGAATTATGTCTTGCTTAGAATGAATAAGTATTCCATTTGTTTTCAAGTCAATTGACCATTAGTCTTCTGGTTCATAGGAGCAATGCTGTCTGTTCCTCCTCTGAAGATTTCCTCTAAGCTAGTCATGGTTTCTGTCCTCTGCTTTAGTTCATGCTGCACGTAATAGACTGGCATTTCCAAATTCTTACTGAAAACATGGAATCAACTGCACTTCTTCAAAATGCCAAGTATTTCTTGCAGTTTGTATCATTTGCCATACTGTTCTGTATGCTACTTGCTGTGGATTCTCACCTGAAGTCTGAATTTCTTCTGAGCTGGAACTATTTTGTGTTTCGGATTTTTTTGTTCTGGGTTGTGTCTGTGGTATCAAGAGTGTTCTCCACTCCCTCTCAGTATCTGTCTATCTTGGGTAGTTTCTCTTGTTTGATTTGAAAAGGGTCATTTCTGGATCTTACAGAAGTCTTTCTTTAAATATTTTTTTCCTACATCCCAGAGGTGCTTAAGGATTTGGCTGGCTGTTCCCTCTTAGTGCAGTTACCAACTCTGGATGCATATTCTTTTTGAAAAACATTGTTCAGGTGTTATATGTTTGCATGGAGTACTATCCTTCTGTAATGCAACTTCATAATTAGCTGCATCTGTCCAAGTTAGCTGAGAATTATGGAAAATATCAAGAGCTTCCAAAGAAGCTATTGTCAAACATAAATCTACTTTCTGACTGGCTTCCTTCTTCTGAAAGTACCCACATCTTGCTGCTACCAAGCAAAGTGTATTTAGCTTGCTTCAGTTGCCTACATAGTGTGTAAACGATGGTGAGACTTTAAACAGTTGCATTCTCTCCTCCAGGCATTTTCTCCATTTCATTTATTCTTGGTTCTCTGCACTGTTCTTGCCCACTCAGAGAGAAGGTGTCTGATGAGGTTTCCTTCACTCCATGACCAAACTCCAAGCAGCCAGCACTGCACAGTACACCCTTCTGCACTGTGTAATTCCTCCTCCTAACTGGTTCAAGCCAAGACTTCTTATAGTTCAGAAATCAGACATCTATTCCGCAAAATTCAGTAGCACCACAGTCCCAGGTGTCAGGTCAGACTGCATGCATCTTAATTTAAACTCAGATATGGACCCAGACGGAGGCACCTGTGCCAAGTGAGTGAGGTAGGGGCTGTGCAGAAACACATGAAAAGAATTATATCTGATATCCAAAAGGCAACCTACATCTGCATAGTGTTTGGGTGGTCCTCACAGTTGGGAATAACTTCTTTGCATGGAAAGGGTTGTAGGCGCTCCAATTCTAATAAAGCACCAGAAGTCAAAATTCAACCTCCCTTTTGGTGATGAGTTATATTTTTAAAAATACTTACTGTGGTAGAAAGATGAGATAAGGCCTTAATGTGAAGAAGTTCTTCATATATAATTTCTAAGTCATCTACAGTTCTCTGGCCAGGCCTATGGAGATAAGATAAAAAGGACAGCAAAATGCAATAAATGCCCAAAATAAATGCTTCAGAGAAGTACAAAACAACACAAAATGCTGTTGTACTGTCTACTGAAGGGTACACCCTCACTAAACAGGGACTGAACGATGGTTCTGGCTGGAGGACTGAAACACACAAAGGATGGAAGCACTATGAAACCACCTGAATGACGCTGAGCAGCAGCCATGGCAACCACCTTAGAGAGATCCTCATTAGGCAGCTTTCCTGATGAAATCAAGTGTTCTACATATAAAATGGTCAGATAAATCAGAAATGGTACATAAAGATCTGTTCCTTTCAAAAGGACTCCCGAGTGTGGGACCTGCACTATTTTTCACATGCAGCACTAATTAGTTGTAGCAAACAGACAGTAGTGGTGTTTTGTAAAGGAGTGCGTGAATTTCTGCTGAGCAAATTGGAAGAGGCAGGAGTGCATCTTGGAGGACAGTAAATGACTGCTATAGAGTTAATGCTGAGTGCTGTTGTTTAGCCACAAAGGTAAGTAAGAACCACTCAGTAGTTTCAACTTCTCTCACTGAAAAATACAAGAAGCTGCCATTAATAAAAAGCATGCATTGATGAAGGAATAATCCTCCCATAGCACAAGGAATGAGGCTGCCACTGTGACTGAAATAACTGCATTTCTGTAGTCTACACACCGGAAAATTTTCTGATTGCTAAAAAGGACACAAATACTCTGAGGACTGCAGTGTGTCAGGTCTAATAAACAGTACCCATGAGAAGGAGTTGTAGGAGCTTGTGAGTAACTCCTAATCTTTTTCCCACTCACAAGATTCTCTTCAGTTAAAGTGTCTAATACAACTTTATTTTGTAAAAGGGCAAATTCTCCTGTGATATAATTTCAGACAGCGTGTTGGAGTTACATACACACACACAGAAAAAATCCTTCAAAGCATTATCCCAAGTTACTTTTATAGGACTAAGTCCTTTCAAACAATATGGTTTAGATTTGTGAAAAGCAGAATATAAGTAATTAAATCAATGGACCAAGAACAGAAGAAAAGAGCAACCTAGTCATAAGAAGGGAGAGAGGATAAATTTAAGACGTGAGGAAATGGGATACAGGAAGTCCAGTCCAGGGACAGGAGTTTCAAAGGAGAAGGTTTACATGCTCGCATTAAGAACAGGCTAGTGCACAGTTCAGAACCCCACTGTCCGCAATGTGTGGTGTCAAAAGAATTAGCAGCACAGTTGAATCTTTGGACAGCCCTAAAAGAAATGTCACAATGAACCTTTCTGATAGAAGTTTTCCTCCTAAAATGTCAATATTACAGGAGATTCTAGCATCTAGAGGATCAGGAAAGTCATATAAAGAAATATAGTGCTCTACAGGTTTTCTGCCTAATCACCTCTTGGTTCAACAGTCTGTCTAAATCATGTGTGAGTTATAGGGAATACCCAGCAATCGTGTCACTCTGGAGTTATATTGCACCTTTTTGCAAAATAAGTTTGATGGAGACTTCTTTTGGATGAAGGAAGTACTGAAGAAGTCATAGAAAACAAAAGGACAACTGACATCTTCTCTGCTAAGCAAGCTATATTTTTCATCTGTTCTTCACTTACCAATGACATGCATTTATTATTACCCAGATTAAAGACCAATTTAGACAAAAAATGTTTTGGATGAAATTATTCTTTTCTCATACAGAATGAAATAAACTGTTAAGGGAGACACAGAAACTAGTTTGGTACTGCTATGCCCTCTAGTGACTCAAAACACTCTTTACTGTTTCTAAATCTGTCTTGAAATTAAAAAGCTGCCACTCCTAGTGATTTATGTGGGGCAGTAGCAGCTTAATTAAGTACAGAATAAAGCTAAGCCAGTACTAGCTACCTTTCACTGGAAATTTAAGAAACACAAGGTAAGGATTTTAACAAATAATACTTCCCATAGGAAGTAACAACTTTAATTTATTACATGCTGCAAAACCAGCATGTCTTGGAAAATGGAAAACATAGTGTAACAAATTAACAAATTTCTACATGAAATTAAAATATAAAAGGATGATGTCTTACTACATCAGATCTCTATCAAGACAAAAAGGTACACTCTTCTTTCAATATGTCCATTTGCCTCCTGTGTTAGCACATTGGGAGGACTGACAATCTATAGTGGATGTACCCAGTCTTTACTTCTGCTTCTGCAGATGTCACGTGGAGAGATATTAGGCATCACTGCTTCTGTAAAACCTGTGTAGTGACCCACTGATGTTGATTTGTAGGATCCTGCTGTGTAAAGACCTAGTTTCTGCAGGGGACACATTCTAACAGCAATAGCTGGTTAGAGACAGGATAATAAATGGAATAGGTAGAGAACGAGGCTATGCATTAATGGACAGGAGAACTCAGGTGATATTAAGTGATCAATAAAAACTGTTCAGTGTTTGGAGAATTTATCAAGGTCAGAGACATCGAGCTTCTCTGTGACTAGGATGTTGACAATAACATAGTACTTTGCCATTGATAAACCATGTACATACAAGCAATATAATTGATTATTTTTATTACACAGCTAACCAGAAAATTCTCAGATAATAAGAACAGGGAAAAAGATCAGAGACCCCATAACATTGTGATTATACATCAAATAAGCATATATTTCCCGAGTACAAATTTCGTCTTCAAGTACCATAAAGAACATATAGGAGACATGAATAATTTTACCCACTACCTGTGTCTGAGTGTGAAAGTGAATGCATGTTCACTTACTCTAGCACGGGATCTAATTACGTAATCTTCGTACTTGAATCAGTGCTCCTTGATTAACTCCATAAATACCATTTACCACATATAATACCTGTAAATGTCAGTGACTGACTGATATGTGGAAAGATGATCTGTATTTCCTGTCCCAGGAATAACACTTGGTTTATTAAATGTCGTTGGCAGAAAACTCCACCGAGGACTATGGAACTTAATACAGTCTTTATGGAGAAATCCAGTATGGTTCCTACTACTAACAGCTGGGTGGAATACCTAAATAAAAAATTTTAAGAACAAGAGAATAAATATATCTTGCTTAATTTTTACAAGACCTTCAAGAAGCTACAGATTCTTAGCAATAGTTAAATTGTTATTTTATTATATATATTTTTTGTGCTGTTTACCATGTTTAGATTTGCTTTCACTTCCTCTCCCTGGCATCCTGTCGAGCTTACTTCTGCAAGTGACACTGAAATTTGATTACTGATCACATGTGGAATCAAACGCTCTTTGTACTGAGAAAAAAATTTGCTGAGTGAAGTCACCAAGAATATATAACACAGATTTATTGTTTCAGTCATACTGCTAACTTACTGTAGCCTAGAGTATTAAAAAAGAATATAATCCATAACATCATCTGAGTTAAATACTGTTGTCTGATGAATATCATTCTTCCTTTAAAGACTCCTGTTATTACTGTGTTTAGCTTTGTATTATAGCATCCTATTTAATTAAGGTTTACCATCAAGTTAGCTATATCTGAACACCATTAAAATAAAATAAAAATAACTAGAAAAATRTTTTCAGGATGTATTTTCATACTGAAGGATTGAAACGCTTGTAAGGAAGAGCTGTGTTAATTCTGCAATATTTTTTCCGGGGACTTGCTCAAGGTCTGCACCTGTGCTCCAGGCATTATAAGGAGCAGAGAGCTGTGTTTGCTACTTCACAAAAAGCTATTTTCACATTCACAGTGTATGTGTTTCCAAAGAAAAAAAAAACACCCAATAGCAACAAGAGCCTGCCAAAAATTTCCCTGAGCTCTATTCTGTTTTTTAAACTATAGAACATTCTTTCACAGTTTGACAGTTAAAATGCTGCAGTTAATGTAATAAACAGAGAATTTTTTAAGTCGGCTGTCAAAACAAGTGACACTTTTTGCTAGAGATTTTCAGATTTTGAACAATAGAAAGTACCTTTCAAAGCAACAGCTTCATTATACAATCAAATTCTCAAAGTAATCTTCTCATCAAAGAATATTGTCTTATTTCTTTCAGGGTAATTATCTGAGTTCTGCAACCTCTCCGGAAATGGTGACTATTATAAAATGCAGCTGTGTTGGTTTGAAAATTGTGGGTCCTGCTCAGGTCAGCTAGAGCCAGTGTCTCTGAAGCCCTGACAATTCCTTGAACTTTTGGCAGCTGTAACCATGTCTAGTCAAAACTAGCAGGACTCTSAGGATTCATGGAGATTTTAACAGCTTTGATACAGCACAGCCCAGGGTGGATTTTCAACTAACAAAATCATAACGCATGTAAGCTGAATACTGTAACAGTAGTTAATATGGTGCCTGACAGTACAAGCTTGCTTCCATGAGCAAAGGGCAGCAAAAATAAGCACTTTCAGGGACAGGGATAGGGAAAGATGTCAGATGGCTGTCAGTCTTGAGAAAACCTCTTTCCCCTCACCATATTGCATGAAAAATCTCCTACGAATATTCTTTCAGGTGATGCTGTGCCAGTGACGACACAGAGGGGAGAGCAGTACTTTCCACAGCATCATTCCAGCCTTTCAGCTCTCTACAAGGAGTGTGGATGATAATCAACATGTAGATCCTGCCAGGGTAAACTGGAGATAGTGCAGAGGTGCAGGGTCACAGCACACATAGCACTGTTCACGGTCTCCTAATGACTGGTGTCTGCTCATGGGTGCAAGAAGCCCTCTTTTGCTCCTCAGTCAAGAATGCACAGGACATCTCTGTGAGGAGAAAACACCTCACTTTCCTGACACCATACGGGTTTATGAAAGCACCATGCTCCCAGTCTGGTTTGTCTATGTATTTTGTGTGACAGGGAGTGAGTGCTCCTTTGGTTGTGTTTGACTAGACCTCTAATAAACAGAGGAAAGAGAATTTATAGAGAATAGTTTTTAAAACTATTGCTGCATGGCAGTGTTACCTATTTTTATAAGCACAAGTATCTGATAGCACTTTTTGAAATTCAATGCTTTTAGCAAGTTTTTGGAAAAGTGCCGTCTAAATGAGCTTGCGATCTAAACAGACAACACAGGGACAAGAATGGAGCAGGGAAAGGATACAGATGGAAACAGAACAGGAGCAAGCACTTGTATTACGTGGATTCAAAACATTTTTAGTATAAAAAATGTTCTCACACTGTAGGCAGGGCCTAATCCTACCCCATAGCAAAGGCAAACTTTGCCAATGGCCTCAAAGGAGCAGGATCCAGCTTTGTGTACTTATCTTTCTTGAACTGACCCTTACAAGTAAATCTTCAGTGAAGATGACCTTAAGCAATTCATTATTCTCAGTGCGCTTAATTAGCAGTAAAATATGTCTTCAGTGGCCCCTAAATACTACCTGCATAATGAAGAGGTTGCCTTCAATGGAGGGTCAAACAGAGTTTATACTGGTTGCTTTGAAGTCACTATAAAGCTGCCTGTAAAAAAGGCCTCTAGCACAGTTTTCAGTATGACCAGAATGTATTGTTGAAAGGATGGTTAGCCAACCGATGAGTGAGAGGACGTGATCTGACAGCTATGAAAAGGTTAGGCAGACATCCTCTGTGGCCTAGGTACAGAAAGCATTTTTTTTTTTAATGTATTGATTTTATAACAGTAAGAATGGATAAATAAACCCACAGAGCCACGTTTCACACCTTGCTAGCAAACTATAACAGGCCAAGTTCAGCCTATCTTAATTCAATAAAGTTCTACCAAGGATGAATCTAATTAATGGCTGCCACTGACAACTGTAATTGAAAGGTACCTGCTGTGTTGCCATCCTGCCACTCTACTCACTCACAATATCTGAAAGCAGCATAGTTAATTGAATGGCACGTCTACACAGAAAGTGTTAACGGAGCAGGACTCTTCTATTACCTGCAACTTACTTTTGGGGAGACTCAGAAATTAAATAAAAACGCATAATGCAACATCTTCCGCAAGGTAAGTATGATGGCATTCATGGCCTTTGATGGTTATTCTCAACACACAGTTCAACTTACAAGCATTAATAAGGACTGGAAATTACTTAATATGGACTTAAAAACTTTAGAGGTTGAACAAACTGGCACTGAAGCGAAATAACTGGCCAAAGGATGCCTGATAATAAATGTAGATTTCTCTTGTTTCCATGTCACACGGAAGGCCCATGTATAATATTAACTCATTAATGTGCTTACGGTTTTCTGAGAATCATCCTCATATGAGCATCTGGCCCAATCTGAGACAGAAGAAGCATAGTGTCCTGTAGCTCCTCATCACACTCCTTTTTCTCTTCCTCAGTTGGCAAAGGGGCATCTTCACGCTCATCGTCCAAAAATCGATAAAATAAGTATTTGTCTTGAAAGTGGTGTTCCTGATCCACTGAAAACAACATAACATATCAAACACTAAGCTCTCCTCATTAAAGTTAACCTTGTAGAAATCTGTGTAGCATCGTATATGTCACAGATATACTAGTTAAGAAGGGAAAGAAAGCTACAGAGAAACTGCGAGAGTATGAAACACCTTTATTTCTCACGTGTCCAAATTATGTAGCTTGGAGGGTACACTTTTAAGTTGTGTACTACAAATACCTTCCAAAAGGCTTCTATTTATGTGTGTTGTGGGTGTGTATACATACGTGTGTGTGTTCACGCGTGTGTCTGTTTTTCTTATTAGATCTGGTTTTGTTCTTGTTGTTTCAAACCATTTCATTTAAGCAAACAATTCACACTGGGGAAACGGTTACATCATGAATTTCTAAGAGGTGCTCTCTAGCATGAACACCTTGCCCTACATGTTTCAGACAGGGCTAAAAGGTAACAAAAGCATCTAAACTGTTTCTGATGTACCAGAAATGTACATCATCAAGATATAAACCCAGGGGCAAGTTCACTGACCTGTGTCCTGGTGGAAGAACTTAATGGAAAGACTACCGAGAGAAGACTTCTAAAGGGAGGCTATGCTATGGTGAAGGACAAACCCTTGGTCTTCCAAGCAAGTCAGAGTGATGTGTTGAGTTGGATACTGTGATGCAGCTTGCAACAGCTTGCCCCTGGGAGTTCAAGGGAATATTTGGCAGGAATTAAAGCTAGAGCCCTTAGGGTAAGGAAGCGGTGGAAACAATCTGTCTTCTCAGTGTGGAAATTTCTCCCTGGGATATGGGAAGCACAACAGAGGATAAATGGAAGTGTACTCTAACAGAGCTGCTCTTCTGAATTTAATAAAACTGTGCATGCAAAGCTTCAAATATGAATATTGCTTTAGAAAGCTACCCTTTTGAGGACTATAATATCCTGTTACCAAGTAAATCCTGCCAAATGGAAACTGAAAGTCAATGTAAAATACAGTCAGAAAACTAACATAAAATCCCAGATCTCTGCACTGGAATATTTGGAGTGCTGAATTTGGGAACCATTCCAAAACCACTGAAAATCATTCCAGAATTATGGATCTGAGCAAACACAAATGCTCACGTTCACTTCCGAACGCTGCAAATCTTTGATGAAGATCAGTTTTGTGTATGGTAATACATCTCTTGTCCTGAGGGCTATACAGCTCTTGCAATATAATCACAAGCCAGTGTACTCCTAAGTATAATCAGAGTTATCATTATAAATTGTTCATTTACTTTTCAATATTCTCATAAGTTAAAAAGGTATATTGGTAGCAAGATTCATGTAATACTGTCCGTGTGTTGCATTTGCACTTATGAATGAACAGGTTGCTCTGCAGCATTTCTTTTGGGCTCATGATCCTTTTCTTTTTCATGAAAGAGATCTACAGAGGCACTGATGTCACACATTGCCCATGTTTTAGTCAAGATGCTGATTTTCTTTATCTTACCATGGTTAAGAACACCTTCTTCCAGCAATACTTGCCACATGCCAATAGCCTGGGTTCGTGAATGGACACAAGGACTTTGCTGCATCATCCAGTCAACTAGTTCTGTCCCCACACAGCATTGCCTGAAGGACAAATAAATAGATAGAAATGAAAAGGGAGCTAGCCAAGAGAGAGATCACACACAGTATCTGCCAAGAACAGTGATATCTTAAACTCTGTATAACCTTAGTCAAATCTCCCTACAGAAAACACAATGTCACCATCTACACATATATACTTGAAATACCAGTGAAGGTGTTCAGTTTTGAGAGGATCACCTCAGCAGAACAAGTGTCTTGGGAAATGAAAAGTTCAGAGGATCAGAGTGACCCTATGCCACCTGGTACAAAACCTGTTGCATTAGCACAACAACCTCCAACCCAGATTTCAAAGGAAACCTTCTCTGTATACCATGGGATAGCAAAAGCTTTTCAGAATCCTGCATGAAAACAATCATCTAACACTGTAAAAGCTTTGCCAATGAGAACAGCCTCCACAGGAAAAGTGAGCGTTATGAGGATGCTCCTCCATTTGTAACCAAACTCCGGCCACCCTGTATTTGGGGACATTGGTTTGTAGGTCTACAGTGTTTCTGAGGCTCTCTCATGCTAGGTGCTGGTCACCTCGCAGCTCCTGGCTGACCCAGAGGCAGACAACAGCAGGCCTCAAGTTCTGGAGAACGCCCAAAGAGGGGGGGAAAAACCAAAAAGCCACATGATCACTAAGTAAAATTCTTTGTCATAACACTCCCTAGCTCAGCAGAACAGAAGCAAATAAGCAATGTGATCAAAAACTTACAAATCTATAACTGATCACATGTAGAACAGAGAGGAAGCTGGCTAGTCCTTCTAGACAGGCTCTCGTGGCTCCACACTTCTTGCATCACTTTTAGAGACCAAGGAAATAGATAATACTGAAATTGCTGAAATTTAGCTTAAATAATGCTGTTCCAATTAAAATCCCATTTTGATGACAAAACTTTCCCTCACCTGGATCCAATCTAAATTTTGGCATTCCATATTTAAAAAAAATGAGGATAGAACAGTAAGAGTTTTTCCCAGTTATGTGTAAGATAAAATGGTGCAGTTGTTTGGACCAGCATTGGTCTTCATTTATCATACATGCTCTTTTGTTCTTCTAGAACAATGAGCAATGTCATATCGTGATACATTCTCAGATCAACTCACAAGCTCCAAATATCTTGCATTGTATTAAATACATTTTGGACTGAAATACAGAAAATCAATACACTTATCTCAAAAGCAGATCAGCAACATATTGATTTACTCTTTAAAAAAAGACATACTCAGAGATTTTAAACCAATTTTTATTTAAATATACTCTGAATAATGCATTAGGTATTTGATTTAAACATTAGACACTAAAACAAATTGGTTGTTCCTTAAGCCAACAAATCCTGGCTCCTTGAAGTCAGATTCCTATTCTACAAGTGCCATTGTTATCCCACTTCAGCAAGACAGTGCTGCCACCAGCAGGAAGATAAGAAAGCCTGGCAATACACTGAAAAAAAAAAATTTAAATATAACAAAAAATCTACATAAGGAATGTTTCTCACCAGGTGAATTTTCAGAAATCCACACTGAGCAAAACCGCTGTAGCAATCAGTACAGTAACACAATATATTAATGAGCTTTCCCTATTATCTCTGACTGATATATGAACAGAATCTACATTTTAACTTGATATTGCACAGAATATTCCAGCTAACTATGCTATTAACTTTGGAAGAGTTTTTGTATGTGAATACTCTGTTCACAATCATGGACTCAATTTCCAGTCAAATTACTTCAGAAAAGATTTACCAGGCCCATTAAAGACTGCATAACATCCAGACTCAAATAGCATCACAGAATAATTTCAGACCTTTTGAGACCTGCAAGTATGGTAAGGCATAAATCACAAATCAGTGGATGGCAGGCATAAAAATTCAGAGACCTCTATACAATCAGCTCACACACCTGTACGTCTTCAGATGGTATTTACGATCTCTTATCATGTGAGGGGCTCGGGACAGAATTGTATTCCGCAAAATCTTTCCAGCTCTGAGGATCTTTTCTGAAGGAACCTTGGTGATCATGGAGAAAAAGAAGGGACCAAGACACACAGATTTTAAACTTTCCGCAATCTCTGCACTGCCTTCTGCAAAACAAAACACAAGTTCTCTTTTCCCTAAATTAAAAGTCCTTGCACAGATGCTTACTGTTGCAGAGCAATGTAGTATATATTCAGGATTTTAAGTCTCACATACTTATCACATCTAACAGAAAGCATCACTTCAGCTGATACGCATCACGCTGTTGGAAATAGGAGTTATTTCCATTTGTCTAGTGGCCTGGCTCTACAGCACAGCTATGTCCTATTACCTGTGTAATGGTTTTAGTAGGACGATGTGGGATGTGAGGTTCAATAAGAGGTGTCTGAAAAATAAAACGAAATGAAATAAATTTTTAAAGGTTGAGCAGTAAAATAAAATAAGGCTAAAATGAAAAACTGAACAAAGAAGCTGTAAAAACAAAGAATGATGTGTAAGTCCAAGCTCTGCCCAGGGTACGTGAGTAGAAAAAGCTCTCTGAAGACATCCTAAAGACAAACTTGGCTCTTAATGCTCAGCAAATTAAAACAGTGACATGACACGTGAAGATGAACAAACAAATGCATGTTAAACTTTCTAAAGTACTAATGAAGCGTGCAATGGCCAAACATCGCACCAGATCTGAGGCTACATGGGCATAGCTAGCTCTTCCACTTGCTGCTCTCGACCCGCAGTGGGCACAACAGCATTCCTCCACATGCGGCTGCCTCTGCCATTCAGTCCCCCACCACGGAAACTCTCTCCTCCTTCAGCACCTTTTTCTGTTCAGCTCTCTTCTCCCTTACGGCGTAACACAAGAAACAGGAAAGAAGAAAAAGCTCTGCTCCCACTCTCTGTCTTTTCTAAACTATCAGGCCTAGCTGGCAACCCTTCTATAGCTGCTCACCGCAGCTCTCTGAAATGCAAGAGCACGCAGGCCGCTCGCAGAGACCTGGGTAAGGACTTTCACAAAGGGGCTGGTGAAGGAAAAAGAAAAGAGTAAAGCAGGTGACTTGGTTCTGCAAAGGGAAGAGTGAAAGGGAAGGCTATCAGGGCTCTACAAGAGAGAAGCAGAGAAGGGGATGAGAGAAATGGGAAAAGAGGCACGTAACGAACAGGTGAAAGGAGAGGGGAGACAGGAAGCACATGGCACAACACAGAGGAAAAGGGAAAGCAGAGGGTTAAAGGACAGTAGACATGGAGACAAAGGAGAACAAAACTGAACTTCAGCAGCCACCTTGGAATGATGAGAAGACATTTTGCTTTGTTGGGACTTGTAGTTAACAGCATGGACCAATTTTACTTCCAGTGTGAAATGTCAGGAGACACGACACGACACGAGGGCTGAATTTGGCTAGTGTTGTGGGCTGGCTGACAGGGCAGGTCATACCAAACACAGAGGTCTCCCACGAGGGCAAGACCTTGCACCTCAGCCTATGGCTGCCATGGCTCCCTTACACCCGTACAGCAAAGGCAGGACAGCCAGGTCGGAAGTACGGTGAAACACATGCCGTGTACTGCTGGGTTGCCGGGTATTGGTTTTCTTAAGCTGGGCATCTGTTTGTTAGCTCCCACAGGATTTTAATGATGTGACAAAGTCCTTGTAGTAATCAAATAGTGCTAGAAGCCACGAATGCACCAGGAGTCTACAGGTCAGCCAGGGAGGGGAAAATGAGGGAAGCACATGACAGAAATCAATAATGATAAGATAATCTTAACGGAGAGGCCTGTATATGGAAAACAATGCAAATGGTTTTTCATTTCTACTCATACCTTACAAGAAGTCTCCRAAAAGGCAAATCAATACAATTAAATTGGGATTCCTGATTTTTCTCATTAATAAGTCAACAATTTTTCAGAGACTCATTTAAGTTATAAAAATTTCTGTCCCACCAGAAGGGCAGTAGAACATCCCTCAATATTTCCTGGTTTCTGGAACTGTGTGGAGCATGCTTTAGACAGTCTACATTTGCAGTTAAAGCATGCTAAGAATAGCAAGAATCTTTTGAAAGATGTCTCCAATGCAAACAAAACCACTGAATAACAGTTTCAAACAGGTATATAAATAACGAAGTCAGAGATCTCACTCTGAGTATTAATTTTTGCTTCCATTTTCTTTTAAAAGGATTTCAAGTCCTCATCAAGTTCAATGAGACTGAAGGTAAATGTATACTTAAATGGTTGGCTAAATCGGCATCAAAGTCATTATGAAGATTATTTTTAAATTCTACCTTCTTGAAAGATTTTTTTTTTTTAAATCAATAAGGCAGAATATACTCAATCTAGCTTCCAGATTTTAGTTCTAGTTAGGAACATACTTCAAAGGAGAGATAAAATGCATAAGACAAAAAATATAAGAGACTTTTACAGCAACAGACTAGTGAAAATTAATCACATTTTTGTTCTTTAGAGTTTCTGTTAAGCTACAACAAAAATGCATAAAACTAATAGTTGAAAAAATTGAATATGGATGAAGATTTGTCAATAAATCTCCCATCCTAATCAAAACAGAATATAAGAGAGCATTTAGAAGAAATCTGATTCAACCCAAAAGCACAGAAAACACCCAAGGTGAAAGCTAAGGCACAGTACAAGAATCTGCAGAAAGCAGCAGGAAGGCTTGTTCACCTGCATTTGATCCTGACCAATACAGAAGGATCAGCTGCAAAGACAGAAGGTAACTTGGGTGAAGGTGATCATGAAATGATCCAGTGTCAGAACTTTACAGAAGGAAGTAAGAACATCAAAGTAGAAACAATGGACTAGGAAGAAAAATTTCCATAAAAACAGAATACTGATAGCTAAATTCCTGGAGCAGGTCATGGGGGAGCAAGTGTAAGGTAAAAGGAGTTAAAGAGAGCTGATAGTTACTTAATGAAACAATACTAACCACACATACAATATATCCTAGCACAGAGCTAGAAGTTGTAGTAAAGACTCAATTTAGCTAATGAGAGAGCTCTTCACTGAAATACAAGAAGGAAATGTACAGAAAGGATAAAGTAAGTGGTTTACAAAAGGCAAGTATAAAAAATAATTTGAATAACGAAGGACAAAATTAGAAAAGCAAAGGTATAAAATGAGACAGACCTACCAAGAAATGTCAAGAGCTACAAAAAATATTTCACAAGTACATTAGTAGTAAAACAAGGAGAAGGAAAAGTGTTGATCCACTGCTCAACAGAGGGAAATCTATTGACCAGGCCTGATTTTTTTTTTTTTAAATATATTTTTATATTTTTTATATTTATTTTTTATATCAGTGTTCATTAGAAAGATCAGTGGCAGACAGATGGCTAATATCCTAAGTAGTAGAGTGAAAGGAGTAAAATCTCAGCCTGAAAAAGCAAAAGAATGGATGAGAAAATATTACATAAATTAGCTATTTCCAGATTGGCTCGGTGTGTAGAATTTCATGCAGGAAACTTGAAGAGCTTGAAGAAACTTAAAGAGGGCTGCAGCCATCTCAGAACCATCAGTAGTCACCTGTGACAATTCTTGGGGACTAAGGAAGGCAGCAGAAGACACAAAAATGGGAAAAGGAGGAGCTGAAAAATTATAGACATGTCAGCTCAACTTATCTTCTTAGAAAAAGTCCATTTGTAAGCACCTGGAAAAGAACAGGGAGATGAGTCACATGTGACGTATATTAATCAAGAACAAATCATGCCACACTGATCTGATTTCTTTCCATGACTGGGTAGCAACACAGATAGATTGGGGAAGAAACAGTAGTTTTTCAACCCTTTACTTTAGTAAGACTTTGGCACCATCTCATATGATAATCTGTTCTGCAAGGGGCAGATTAAATTCTTACAAAAGAGGTGCAAAGCCAGTTGGAAAAGTATATTTTGAAAGCAATTACCAGTGAAGCACTGTCCAACTGGCAGTCATACCAGAGGTCTGTTCTGAGCAGCGTTCTCAAGAATATATCACATCTGATACTATTAAATATTAACACGGGATGAAGTAGAATGTACACTGATTGATTCTGCAGGAGACTTCAGGATGGGAGGGACTGCATGTACATTGGAGAACAAGTTTACAATTTGATACAGTTTTGACATTGGTCTGAAGAAAATATGATGCTATTATGCAACACAGATAGTGCTGACTACTTTTCAGGGTAGGAAACAAGTGTCTTAGCAGCAGTTCCACAGAAAAAGAAATAAGGTTTATAATAGATATTAAACAGAACTGAGCAAGCAATGCCATATTTGTGTGAAAGCAACAAACACTGTACTGGGATGTAGTAACAGATTAGATACATAATGCAGTTCTGCTTTAGTCAGCCTAGATAAGACCTAAGCTAAAGCACTGTGTCTCATTTGCCCACTTTACTTCAAACATATCTTAACGAACTGGACAGAATTTAGAGGAGAGCAACAAGAATAATCAGAAAGCACAACACAAATAATCAAAGTTGTTCAGCTAAGGAAAAGGCAAGTCTTAGCAGAAGTGTGATAAAAAGCCTTCAGATTTAAAAGGCCTTTGAAAAGAAGGAAGAAGTCACCTAGTCCATTGTGCAGAGATCAGGAAATAAAGAGTTTAAATTGCTGTAAGAAAGATTCAGTTTAGACATCGGTGAAGCTTTTCTAACAGTGTGGACAGTGAATACTGGCACAGATTGCCATGTTGGTGATTCCTCCATCTTCGGAGGCTTGGGAGGATACATAAGGTATCTGTCAGGAGTGACACAGCTATAGTGAATTGTGCATGGGGCTCAGGGATGGACTGGATGCTTTCCTGAAGTACCTTTTAGCCTCACTGTGTGGCACTGTGCAATTTTCGAGGACACCTTCACATGTCTAAAATTAGTTCAACCACAAAGTGGTGCTTAAAGACATGACCAATAATACAACCCCCAGAGCAGCAAGCCCGGACTCAAGAAAGCAAAGCAATCACTCCCACTGAGGAACAAGGTCGTTGCCATCCAAAAGGCATGCTCAGCAAAGAGTCCCCCCAAAGTTACACCCTTTCAAAGCTACTGCAGTGAACTCTGGCTGCACTAGCAATGAGAAGAAATTCAACAAATGGAACCACAGGGCTTGGACTGAGTTTGCTATAGAAAGGTAAGTCATGCTTCAAAGGCAGAGATATGTTAATATCAATTAGTTAATAGGAGATACGGTGTTCCTGCAACAACTTCCCATCAGAAAAAAACTGGATTCTGTAAGGGATCGTATCGTAGAATAATAGTCACAACTTGGCTGAAGTCCAAGAAATGTTTTGTAAGTCTTTACAATCTTGGATCTCCCAGTAAGGGATGCTTAGAAAGCACTTAGAAAAAAAGAAGTAGCTCTCCCTGTAAAACAGCAGAAAGTGAGCAGAGTGTTTAATTACCTTCTTAACACATTCTGGCATCTTTGAAGAATTAATGTGACTAAAGTACATACATGTTGCACAGAGCTGTATGACTGCAGCTACTTGATGATCACATTTTTCAGGACTTCTGAATACGGGAAAAGTTATCAGGTAAAGAGCTCAAATATGCAAGCCAATTAGAATAGTTTACAAATTATTACCCATCTCTTGGCCACAGCAGTGACAAGTGTACCTGCTCTTAGCTTTCCTTCAGTGTGAGATAAAAGAACACAGCAGTACCATCTTGAGCTTTAGCTACATCATGCCCTTTTCCAACTAGTGCACACACAGACAGTTTACTATGATCTGCTCATCCCCCCTGTAGGGGAGAAGGTGCATATGGGTCTGGAGGGTAGAGAAGGGAAAGCTGCAGGTGTTGGTAGGGGGAAGCAGAAAATGATCATGAGAAACTGTGATAAAATGGCTTTCAGCTTTAACATTGACAAACTCCATATCTGTACATTTATGGATTCACATTTGGGCCATTCAAACAAACCCTTCATGAAGCCAATCACAAAACTCCCTATTTAATTTGGGGCGAAGCAGGGAAAGTAACAATTTTAGCCTCCATTCCTTTGAAGATTCAAATATTTATGCATGAGAGCAATACCATAGATTTAAATAGGACTATTAACGTGTATAATTTTATGCACACATTTAATCTCTGGAGAAATAGGCCTTCAATTACAAACTATAGGGCAAGGGCTGCCTTTATTTCTGTGCTTCTTACATCACTGAGCAAGCCATATGCAAACAAATAAATAATATAATGAACAACAATAATAGAGACCTAACATGAGGTATTTGTCAAGTTATTTGAATCTGCTAAATAAAATCCAAGAACACCTCATTTTTCTATTCCCCTTGCTAAATAGCTGTAAAGGGATGTTTCTTCTGAGCCTTTACCTATGTATGAGTGCTTTAGATCTACAGAAATTTGGATCTATAGAATCAAATGATGGAGGGGACCTAACTTACTACTCGCAAATGTTAATGCAGGAAATGTGTATTGCAAAGAACTAAGATGAAATAAAACAAAAGCCAATGAATCATGTTTTTCCCATGACCTCACTGTAGCTCATCTTTTGTATTTATTGGAGTTAAGCATGGCATGTGAGGTTACCAAGGTGATCAGATAAACCTGTGCACTACTGTTGATCTCTTTATTTCCAACTGGGGCACTGAAAAGAGTTGCAAGTGACATCTGTTTTCTGGCTGGCTGGCAAGAGATCCAGAAGAAACAATGGACAAAAGCCACACAAGTTGAAAGGTGGCAGCAGCAACAGCCACATCAGTAAGAGGTCTGTTTGTTTTACACCCTCGGTATTTACTGCTATTGGTGATTTAGGGCCTAATCCAAATCCCACTGAAATCACTGGGAATTCCCTAATTGACTTAATGGGTTTTGAGTCAGGCCCATAGCATTTGATTCTCCTAAGTGTATTTCAGGAAGCAGAGCATCTTTAGCTCTTAGTGGTTCCAAATGACTTCTGATGACTGCCATTTATGACTAACGTGCTTGAATATCCTTGTATACATCTCCTGAAAGGCTATCAGTGCCCCACCTGGTTCATATGGGAGGAAACAAAATGTACAAAAAAACATTCCCACAATATTGGTGAAAGTATAGTCAGTCAGTAAGATACAGCTGACAATTAGCAAAAGTCCCCACAGCCCTCCCATATGACACCTCCCCCTTCTATTCTTATCATTCTTTCTCAAATCCATATATCCATTTCCAAAAAGTTGCCTTTTTTTGTAATATGTCATCTATCTGAGCTACTTCAGACAAAGGCATAGATAAGAATTCCAAAGATGAGGGGCCTTAGTAGAGATTACTCTTTTTCCAATACAAACCAGTATCTCCAGCGCTACAGAATAACCATATAGCAGGGATAAAGATGAGCATACAGTATCATAACTGTGGGAGTGCACTTCCAGGTGGAAAGCAGTCTTGGATAGAGCATCCTAAAGTCAACTCCATTGGTCCTATTTCCATCTGCAGAGAAAGAGTGTGTCTATGCAGACTGCACCAACCTCTGCTAGGATGCTGCAGGTAAAACAATACACTTAGTGAATGCAGCTTGCTGAAAAACATTAGAGAAGCAGCTGGCCAAAGATCCTGTCATAAAAAGGTCCTTTGAAAAGCATTTTTGTCAAAATTTGAAGGAAAATATAACCAATATTGTAGGAATTTCTGTGCTCTGTTAGCCTGTGCTGGATCTCTGGAATAGCCCTATGTAGAACATGCTGATACACTGACCAACTCTTGTCATCAGAAAACAACCTATGATGTCATGACCTCTAACCAACCCCCCAGGGTGCACAGTCTGTAAGAAACCTTGGCACACATTCCCTGCCACAGGGACTTCTGATGGTTGGGACATGTTACCAGTATTGAGCTCTGCCCAACCCAGACCACAGTCATATCTGCAGAGAGACCCTACCACGCTCGTCCAGAAGACAAGAAAAGTGGAAATAGAAATCCAATCATCACTACTATGCTGGAAACATTTCAGTCACCTCTTCACTATCTCTTCCTATGAAGAAAGGCTGAGAGAGTTGAGGTTGTTCAGCCTAGAGAAGAGAAGGTTCCGGGAGACCTTACTGCAGCCTATCAGTACTTAAAGGGGGCTTATAAAAAAGATGGTGGCAAACTTTTTAGCAGGGCCTGTTGTGACAGGACAAGGGGGAATGGCTTTAAACTAAAAGAGGGGAGATTTAGACTAGATGTAAGGAAGAAATTTTTTATGCTGAGGGTGGTGAAACACTGGAACAGGTTGCTCAGAGTGGTGGTAGATGCCCCATCCCTGGAAACATTCAAGGTCAGGTTGGACGAGGCTCTGAGCAACCTGATCTAGTTGAAGATGTCCCTGCCCACAGCAGGGGGGTTGGACTGGATGACCTTTAAAGGTCCCTTCCAACCCAAACTATTCTATGATTCTATGATCTCCCCACAAATGCATCTAGCAGCTGAGAGAGCAAACCTGTCCTCCCTAGGACTCTCCATAAGACAGTACCGGCAGCCAAAGAGCAGAGTGCCTGCTCACGTCTCCTAACTGGGAAAGTCCAAAACTGACAATGACTGACCTCATGCCAGGTCTGTAGGTGACTTAGCAACACTTTGCAATTAACAAAGGACAAATTACCCACAAAGAGCACTTGTTTCGGCTCTTCATCTATGTTTACCAAACAACACAAGTATTAAAAGGACCTGTAGCCAGTCTAGATAGTCTAAAATAGTATTACCAAAGCATCTTCAAACCACCCATGCTCACAAAAGACAACCATATAGGTTCTTAAGAAACATCTGTAAACAGCGAAAGTGGGAAGCAGCGCAAGGTATGGATGGAGGAAAACACAGTCACAAGGATGTTTGCAAAATTAGGGAACTTCCACAGAAACAGAAATTAATCACATCTTAAAAATCTTCTGAGTTTCATAAAAATACAGCACCTGTAATCTAAATACCCCAAACTACAAACTAACTAAACCGAGCAAAATAGACTAGTAGAAATTGTCAGGACCAGTGGTTAAGACAGCTCAGTTTTATTCTTTTTTTCTGAATTAATTGACTGCATGACCTTGCACAAATCACATAATCACACTGTGTTTCATTTTCCCCTTTTTGGAGAGAGGAATACTAATAATTTCTACCTTTGTAAAATGCTTTGAATACTGTCAGCAAATGGGCTACTATCAAAATATTCAGAGTAATGATGACTGTTTTAAAATCTATATTCTTTAAATGTAATACAATGTGAAGACTAAGCTGTATTTTAAAATACATTCTAAAATTGCTTTTCTTTAGTAATCTACATGTGTTAATAGCATAAACAGGAAAATGTGTCCCTTTAAATTCTCAAATACAATCAGTGTAGCAAATTTATTTTAGGAAGTTAAATTGAAATTGCATTATTAACACTTCTACAATGTTTCTTTGACAAACTGTAAATGTCCTTCCTTTTAACACAAAATGATTCAGCCATTACCAAAAATGATACTTCACTGTGAATGTCAAAGGGAAAAAGAATATTGAAACAGACTATGACCAGTGCGCAAAAACCCCCAGAACATGGCTAATGATGTCTTATTTTCCTGTCATTTTTCTACTTCCCTGCTACAATGAAACAGCTGCTATAACTATACCGCATGCATTGAATAAAATGTCAGAAAATGCTAACTCTGCTGTGAGCATTCCCAATATTCTGATAGAGGTGTGACTACAGTTGTCATAAGGAATCTCAAGGCAGCGTTGTCACGGGTTTCTCTGTTGCTGCATTTTTTTAACCTACAGAAGAATAAAGCATTTTTTTCATTGTGTCTCACAAGAATTACTGGTTTCTTAGAATCCATAGCTTTAATAGTATGTTTACCTGAAATTATTTACTTCTTGAGAAACAAACTATAATGATGAAGATGAAAAAGTATGATAAATATTAGGCAGCAAGGTTACTGGTTTTTAAGACCTGCCTCTCACCCATGCTATAGGTACACAGCAACTATTCAAAAGGCAAACTGAAGGGAAGTTAAAGATTAATGAGCTTCTGGAGGATTTATTTCACTTGTTCCCAGATACCTTTGTAACTTCTGCACACATCTCCCACCTCCAAGTCTCCCAGGAGGCGTCCCCGTAGACAAACAGGACTGGATGGGCTCTCCTATGCTTTGATCACACACAGATGCCAGAACTGCCCTCTGAGGACTAGGTGGTGAAATTTTAGATAAAGTGGTTTCATGCCAAACATAAGGGTGCCAAAAACTCGATGGAGTGTGAATTAGGGGGTGAAATCGTGAACCTATTAAAATCAATGGTAAAACTCTTGACTTTAGTGTAGTCAAAATGCAATGCAAGTGAGGCAAGAGCACCACTGTCTCCTGGGTGATAGCAGTTTATGTATTATGTGACCCCAGCTAGTCATTCCACCTCTGAGTGTTTCAACTTCTCCATCTGTAAAATGGGGACAACAGTATCTACTCACATCTCTGACAAGTGATGAGAATGAGCAACTGAAAACACTGCTGAATGCTGCAACTGAAATCCTGGAAGTCTAGTGTATACAAATTCATCCTGAGCATTTTATAATGATTTTTAACACAGAAGGGAGAAGTCATCAAAGTGAGACAGGGCTAGAGAGCATTGAAGGTTACCTCCTGAATTCCCTGGGGAGGTCAGCAACAAGGTAAAGCCTCTGGCAAGTGGGGAAGGGAAGTTAATTTAAACCCGTTTTGTGTCTCTTCTGGTGATTCCAGGTTCCTTCTTCTCCAAGTTCAGGACAGTGTATTGCGTGAACATACATGAAATGAAGAAACATTGAAGGAGTGCAGCACATCTGCCTCAGATTCCAGCTGCCCTATCTACTCCTCATTCTTCTTCCTGCCATCCTTTTCAGAAATAAATTTTTGCTAAAAATGAAACTGAAAAGGAATAATCTAACAATATCCAGTGCAACACCTTCTGTTATCCTACCTCACAGAAGGAGATTTTTAATGATCTATGCAGATGTTTTCCATCTACATAGAATATATTTCCTAAAAAAGGTAAATGGTTGTTTCTGTAGTATATGAAAGTAAACAGAGGAAAGAAATCCCACACTGATGGCTAGACCAGAACACATTTTAAAAAAAGCACAAACATTCTTCTTTCAGCCAAGTATCTCTTTATTTCAACAACTTTAAGTCTTCTGTCATAAACATAAAAACCATTAAAGCACTTCTGTGTAATTTATATACTTGTGCGTCAGTGGAAAAGACAAGCATTCTGCTCTTGGCAAATATCCACAAAACAACCTTCTTATCTTCCTTAAAACTTCTATTTCCCATGATGTCTACAAAAAGCTTGTCAAAGTGGAGAGTGCTGATGTGCTGAACCTGCTACCTATCCTGTCTCATCCAAGTCTTTCAGACTGTGCAGTTTATCTATTGGGTGGTTTTGTTTCAAAATTGGATTGTTGTCTCATTAGGGT
Organism: Phoebastria nigripes; assembly: GCA_035582835.1. Lineage (NCBI taxonomy): Eukaryota > Metazoa > Chordata > Aves > Procellariiformes > Diomedeidae > Phoebastria > Phoebastria nigripes. The sequence continues at coordinate 610,518 of JAYKAV010000078.1, read as the reverse complement.
AGCACCCTTCTTCCTAGTGCTTCTGATGCAAGAGACAGCTCCTGTCCCTGACTGGGACACGCTAGCACCCCCACAGCTCTGCTAACCACAATGAACCTTCGTGACCAGACAGATCTAACCAAAACATGGGGTGACCTCATAGCAGTCTACAACTTCCTCAAGGGGGGCAGCGGAAGGGGAGGTGCTGATCTCCTCTTTCTGGTGACCAGCGACAGGACACGAGGAAATGGCATGAAGCTGTGTCAGGGGAAGTTCAGATTGGACATTAGGAGAAGGTTCTTCCCTGAGAGGGTGGTCGGTCACTGGAACAGGCTCCCCGGGGAAGTGGTCACGGCATCAAGCCTGTCAGAGTTCAAGGAGCATCTGGACGATGCTTTTAGTCGTATGGTTTAGTTTTAGGTAGTCCTGCAAGAAGCAGGGAGTTGGACTCGATGATCCTTATGGGTCCCTTCCAACTTGAGATATTCTATGATTCTATGAAAACAGTAGGGACCTGGTCACGAGGGACAATCTGCATCGTCTGAGGACAACCCATCAACATCATTACCTTCTCTTGCTATGAGGGCACATCACCATCTGATTCAGTAATGGGCAAAGTCCAACAGCATAAATTCAGGGGCGAAATACTGGCTATGAAGGGTAAGGGCTTTTCTTTTTCTTTTACAGTAAAATCCAATTGTGGTCTCACACATTTAACTAGCATGAAATGAAACTCATAACTGCTGTATTAGTTAATCAGTTAATTCAGTGTTCTTCAGATACTTTACTAGCAGTAATTGTATTGATTAAAAACATACAAAGGCATTTGGAATCAAATTATGCCCTGTTTTTCACATTAATTCCATAATGCGATGGGAATAATCAGTAAATAAAATACAAACATTGAGTTAATGTGCATCTGTGCGAACAGTAGGTATTCCCCAAGAAAACAGTAAAAGAATAATACTATTAATTCCTGGCAATCTGAACAAAATATAATTAGCATTGGAAAATAGTAAATATTTCATATTTGTAAATTTGCTCCTTCCCTTCTCCTAACTTCCTACAGAGCTTACAGCTGTCTAACTTGATACCATTTAAACCTGGCCTGTTCACATTTGTTCTTATTGTTTTGAATTTCAGCTCATCTTCCCCCATAACTAGTGAGGGACAGACGTTTCTAAACATACTCTGAGCTGCTTCTGTTGCTAAATTAATCTTTATTGCAACTTGAGAAAAAATTGGCTCCACAAATGCAAACAGAACACTGCAATAATTAACCCAAGACTGATATGGAGAGGTGAAATCACTCTACCTGACATTTTCCCTAGCAAACCACATCTCTACATCCCAATTCACCACAGTATGTTTCTGAAAGAGATGACCTTTTGTTACCTCTCTCAGTATGTAGCCCAAGCTGTGTAAATTCTGTGATGTCTGGCTTTTAGGGATATCACAGAACCAGCCCTGTCCTTGTGAAATGGAAAGGGACCTATTGTATGTATTTTGTAATTTATCCCCTTTCTCCTATTTCTCTTTAATGTTGGCGTTAATTTTCACATCATCGCTAAAAATATTGCTTCGTCCAGCTGAAATTCTGTCCCTGCCATCTCTCAACAACTCACGTCCTTTTTAAACATAATCTCAAAATCTTCTTTGGCTTAATTGACTCTTTAGAGTCTCTTTGTGAGCTGTATAAAGGATAAGGACTGTTGCACTATGTTAAGCAAATCACAGTGTGAAAATGTTTGCTGTTCCAGAGAAGTTTAATTACTGTAATCCAAACCAGCTTGCCTGGAAATACTGCGTGTACATAGAGTATTCCCAGCTAACTTGTGTTAAAAAAAACATCATTTCTGCAATAACGTAGGAATCTTCAGCTTCTCCATGACAGTTGGTCTAGGAGACTGTCTTGGGGAAAGGAAGATGCATCCTCCCCAGAGGAATTTCTGGTACAGTGAAGTCCAACATTATTGCAGATTGCCCTGTGTCTGTACTGCCACAAGGTCACACAGCACCTTCCAGGCAGCAATCCAGGTTCTCTACCCCAAGCATCATAGCAGAAAAGCCAGACAAAACATAAAAGACAGCGTTTCAAGAACACTGACTGTAACATTGAAGAAACTGAACAGACTAAGTAGCATTCAGGAGCTCTAGCAAGGCAACCTCCTGGTTTTATTCTCCTTCCTCCTTCCCCCAGTTTGGACCAGTATACCAGGAAGACGAGAGAGCCCTTCTACTACACAGGCCCAGGACTGCTGTGGAGCAGTGGCTATACATTTACAGCATAAGGAATGCCAGAAACCTTACTGTTACAGTTTTGTCGACACAGGTTTTTCCAACGTTCCCATGGAATCTGCAGCAGCTAACACTGACACTCAGCAGAGTGTGAACTGAATCAGGGGAAACAAAAGGGGAGGGGGGTGTGTTAGGCTCCTTTATCTTGTGGAACCCTATAGTTTTGCCAGTCAAGATGAGGTACCTTGTGCAGCTAGTGACAATAGGCTTTTCTTAGGTTTATTTCCCAGACTCATTTGGAATAGCTGCCAGAACCCAGCAGCCTGCAGACCACAAGCTGAAAATCCCTAATCTCGACTGGCTCTGAACACAATTAAGACAACTCAACAGGAGGGAGGGAGAGGGGAACAAATATTTGCGTGGATCTGTATGTCTATTACGGCAATAACAGGAATACATAATACAAATCTGTATTTAAACAGAGGAGACTGAAATCACACAGATTCATTTGTTATTTAGCAGCAATGGAGCTGCAAGCTGGCCTGACAAAACGATTCCCTGCCAGTTGTCCCTCTGCTTCCCCTGCAGCTGATGTGGGCTCGTAGAAATGCCAGGTTTGGGGCAGGAGAGATTCTCCATCTGTAGCTGACAGACCTGGTAGTGCTTTGTGCAGAGGTTAGACATTTATGGCTGCAGACAGTTCACAGCAGCCTCAAACAGGACCGCTGTGGTCCATGCCCTCCTTGAACCCCACACCCAGGCTCTGCCCTGTTGCTTGTGCTGGCCCTGGCCAGGAAGCTAATTTTCATCCAAAACAGCAGAAAATTAAGCTCAGAAAAAAACCTTTATGTGTTTCTGACAGTTCTCCTCCCTTACCACCAGGCAAGGAGGAGTCTGTGACGGAGAAGAGGGCACACATAGCTGGATGTAGAGAGAAGGGATGTCGAGGGGGGACACATGGGGGAGGACAGGTGCCCTACAGTCCTGGTGCAGGTCACTGGAAGCAGTGTGGAAGGGCAGCCACAGCCCCGTGGTTCTCCCTGGGCCCAAATGTGCTCTGCTCTGGGCACTGATGCTCCCACCCTCTTCCTATTGCACAGCCACCCTCTCCTACCTCTGCTCCTGGTGTCACTGCTGGCCTTCATGGGTCAGAAAACGGGTTTGGGTGAAAAGTAACCATCTGAGCCATTGTGCAAAAGGCTACAAGGGAAGAGTGGCATAAGAAAAGATGTTTCTTTAGCCCCCTCAGGTTCATGCATTTGAATCAGCTACTTTAAAGAGTGAGGATGGACAAAGCAGTACTGGGAGGTTTGCAAAGACTTAATCATAATTCTCCCCTGTTAAGCTACTGGCTCTTTCTCCATGCAGTTCATATTTAAGGTTATTATACAAATTGTTTATATAATTTCATGTCCTAAGATGAAAATAAGTGTGGCTGAGTAATCCTCATTAGAAGCAGTGTAATAGCTGGTATTGGAAGTAAAATCTTTTTTTTTTTTTTTTCATTTTTATTTTGGAACCTAAATTATCTATTCTTCTCATTTCTTTACTAGTCAACTCAGCTATATGTATTTGTATTTCCTCACTAACTGCTATCTTTAATTTTAAGACAGCTGCATCACTGATGATAAAGCACGCAAAGATCAAACGTGCCCACAATCTTGTGCCAAGCTTTCTTCCAGAAGGAAATTTACAAAAAGAATAAATAATGAAAAGTCATAAATCATAAATCTTTAAATACCTGAACAGCACTTGCTCCTTAACCATCACTGGAGATAATAGCCCAATTACATTTTTGGCTCTGTCATAGATATCTGACGTTTTTGCCTCAGCAATTCTAACTCAGAATGGCTCTAAATGAGCACCACAAACTGAACACTTGCTTTGGTGGTGCTCTTTGCATGGAGCCAGCACAACGGGCTTCTGGTTCTTGACTAGCTAACACAAAAAGAACAAAATCACTGGAGAGCTTTTCCCCACTATTTACTAACCTCTCAAATTTTTGTCATCTGTACACAGACAAAAAAAGATGCTGCTAAATGATCAGATCAGACACATTGATTACTTCTTACTGACTCAGAACTATAATTGACTTTGTGGAATACCAATTTCCAGCATGCATTGTAGGACAGGCAGTCAAAATGCTCTGTGAGAGATTATATGAGTGACTAGAAGGAATCTGATTTTAAGATCCCTGATCCAATTTTTCTGCCAAACTTGAGAAAATAATTACAAGATTCAAAAAAATTCATTTTGCTGTTTCAAATATAAGTGCCAAATGTGTTACTTGTATACGCTTGACTTGTCTGAAGACATGAACCTTGAAAAGGACTATCTTTTTTTCTCAGTATAATTACCCACTCTTTCTGCCTTTCAACTGCAAGAAATAAATGGAGCATATGTGCATGTTTTTTATGGGTTGGGACAGAATCACACAGGAGACACAGCCAAGGAGCAAGAGTCATCAAATGTGACTCCACAGTATATATTATCAGACTGCCCTTGCCAGCACTGGYAGGTAAGGCAATATGCTGTTTCCCCAGACAACTGGAACGGAGAGTGATGCTCCTATTGAAAGAAGGTCCCACACCTAGTTCACAATATTGAGTATTTTACAAATTCTAGCATTTTCTAGGAATTTCTGTTATTTTTCCATTATTTATTTTATTTGTCTAAACTATGATAGCAACACTTATTCAGCTAGGCAAGAGGAGTCGGAAAGGGAAAACATCTCTTCAGCCAAATTGCCTTTCCCATGCTACCCCCAAGCACCTCTGTAACCCTTTCGTGGGGAGAAGGTTACTCAGGGAGGAGGCAAGTACTTGCTTACTCAGCTACTCTGAAGAAGGCCAACAGTGTGAGTTAGATCCCCTTCAAATTACAAGATTAACAAAGAAATATATATCACTTAGTTTTTCATTAGTCTATTGATTTCTGAACTTCTTCCTCCCACTCCCAGTGTCTCTTCGGATTATCACACCAAGGACTGATCACAATAAGCTCCTGTAAGAAAACTCATTTGAAATGTATAAACACATATGAATCCCCTTACAATGTTCTGAGTAAACCAGCATCTTTCTGTCTAACAGTCACTCCATCTTTTCCGTGACTGCAAGCTCTTTGTAGCAGAGGCCTCCATCCCTCCTTTGCATCACAGCACCCAGCACAAACAAAAATTGCAAGGCTTTAGAATACACATAAATTGCAATGAAGGATGACATAAAAATCTTAAAAAAGCAAGAGAAGTGGAGAACACCAAAATAACGACGATAACTGCTTGAGGGGACTCTTCATTCAGACAAATACTGTGGAGACCATATATATTAATACTCAGATGTAAAAGTCATGGAACTAAAAACTCATATAGTTTAGCTTAGCATTGACTCAAGTATATGGATTGTTCTGCTGGTAACAGAGGAGGTCTCTCCCTCCCATACCTCTCATTCTTCCATCTTTTCACTTCTCCCTCATGATAAAACCCACACTACCCTGATTTGGATCTTGCAGGTAGTTTCACAATGACTCAGAAAGTCATTGCAGCACTTAAAGAAAGATACAGAGGCAGACACACTTTTCCAAGCTTGGTTTTCCATTCCTGACCAAAGGGCAGTGGTTGCTTCTGGAACGTTTTGCAGCTGTGACAGGAAAGGGAGGCTCTGTTTCAGAGCTGACAATTCAACTGTGCTGTGCTATTGGACACTGTTCACTATTTTTCCCATTATTCACCTTCTCCCAAGATAAATGTGGCAATTTGCTTATATTTTAAAACTGAAATACACCTACATATATTTAATCCTCTGTTGTTATTGCTCTTAGAAAATGAGGGTAAAATTCAAAATAAGAATATTCCTTTAGCATCTGTATGTTGCAAAATTCTGCCCTTTTCTGCAAAAAGTTTAATTCATATACCAAGAGAAGTCTTGCCTCCATCTCTTACCAATCTCACTATCATTGTAGACAGCTCTATTTATCCTTAGAGCTGTCCTTAGAACCACCACAATGAAAACTCGTCATTGTAGAAAGAAGGGACCATATTTTTTCATCCAAATTCATGGAAGGGCTTCAAGGACCAGGGATCCTTGAATTGGATCAAGTACGCACTGAAGAGAAATGAAGTTATTTTGACACATACACTGGTAAATACACCGCAACCCGGACCAAGGATTCTGTTCTTTTTCTCCACAATGCTACTCATTCCTGTATAGTAATAGATCAAATGAGAATCACTAATCGCATCTGCAGGTTTCATATTGGGACTACTCTGGCTAGCTCTGTAGTGGTCAGATTGGAGCTCAATTATACGATTAGATACAGCAGAAGAAACTGTTTCCAACAGAAACTGCCATTAGGGTCTCCAGAATTCAGGATACACAATGAAATCATGGGTCATATATATTTCATAGATTATCAGGCAGCTGAATTGGATAACAGAAGATGAGGTGGTGCAAGCTTTTCTTCGAGGCATGACTATTCACACTGGCATTTGGAAGGGAAGCCTACAGCTGTGTATCATCTCCATATGGCTGGAACTGGAGATAGTGATGTACCAAAACCTTCTGTCCTGGTTTTGGCTGGGATAGAGTTAATTTTCTTCCTAGCAGTTGGAATAGTGTTGTGTTTTGGATTTAGTATGAGAATAACGTTGATAACACACTGATGTTTTAGTTGTTCCGAAGTAGCGTCAAGGACTTTTCAGCTTCCCATGCTCTGCCAGGTGCACAAGAAGCTGAGAGGGGACACAGCTGGGACAGCTGACCCCAACTGACCAAAGGGGTATTCCATACCATATGACGTCATGCTCAGTATATAAAGCTGGGGGAAGAAGAAGGAAGGGGGGGACGTTTGGAGTTATGGYGTCTTGTCTTCCCAAGTAACCGTTAGCGTGATGAAGCCCTGCTTTCCTGGAGATGGCTGAACACCTGCCTGCCAATGGGAAGTAGTGAATGAATTCCTTATTTTGCTTTGTTTGCGCGCACAGCTTTTGCTTTACCTATTAAACTGTCTTTATCTCAACCCATGAGTTTTCTCACTTTTACCCTTCCGATTCTCTACCCCATCCCACCTGGCGGGAGTGAGTGAGCGGCTGTGTGGTGCTTAGTTGCTGGCTGGGGTTAAACCATGACACCTTCCCTGGTGGTTCTGCAACAATTTAGTTTATGCAAAGCCTACTTATGTAAGCCAGCAGACCTACTAACAATTTTGTTTACATTAAAGAGCTCTGATGACATATAAAGACCTTCACATTTTTTGTGATGAAGTTCATTACTAACATATGAAAATTGTATTTTTCACAGACTCCTACTCATCTCACACTCCTGTCTTTGTTATCTCTCCTGCCATATGCTGTAACCGACTCATTGCCACGGACTATATGCACAGCCTCTGCACTAGCCAAATTGTTACAGGCTGTGATAATGATTGAACCCTGAGCACTTCCACTTAGAGCAAAATGAAGAACTTGAACAGACCTCTGAGCAAATTACTTTCATATATATGAAATTGGTGCCAAAACATCAGAGCAGCCCCTAAAAGTAATTGGTACAGTTAGGACTGCATGAAGACATTATTTAGAAATATTTGCACATAGTGCTTTTATGCAACCACTTTAAAAACAGAAAATGAAAGGGAATTATTCTTTTAACCCTATGCTAACATTGCGTAGGAGAACTGACTCTGGCACAGAGCCCAAGAGAGGATAGGAATTAATGCACGCATATCACTGGACAGTTATATAAACCATCCACATAGAAAATCAGTTCTGTTATAACACAGTTTTCATGTGAATGTTGGAGAGGTTATCACTTCCAAACAAACACCTTGTCATTGCATCTATAATCTTGCTAGAACACTGCCTGCTTTCCTGCTCTCTGTCTCTTTCTATTCTTTCTTGTAGGCTCACAATTTCATAAGCATGTGAAACATTTCCCTTAGCATTCTGCTAATGCTCTATCAAATTCCACATTTGACAATCTACTGAATATGTTAAAAGATAAGCTTTCTTCTCGGTGATCTGGGAAAAGTAAATTGAAATATAGGGAAATCAGAAGTAAAATTATTGTGTTTATTGCTAGAGTAACTAATATGGTGAATGAACATGATTATTACTGGTGTCTTGCGTGGGCTCTTCAAGGCTGCATCTAGTGAATTGTAATGTCATCTTTACAAACAGTATACTTTCAAATGCCCAGAGCTATATTTAAGTGCTTGAAAATTGAAATAAAGCCTGGCAATGTTGAAAATTGCAATATTTTGAGGATTAACACTTAGATTATGTCATTCTCTATCAACTGAAAGATCTTTTCAACATAATTTTATTAAATGCATTTAGAGTTGATAAAATAGCAGATCATGTTTTCACAATCACTCCAATTATTTAAATGCATAAAAATCAGCACGGCACCTAACCTTATTGAAAATTCAGTAAAGAAAAGGAATCTACATTTTATCACATCAAATTGACCAGGGAAGAAGATGGATGAAAAGGTAACTTTCAGAGGAGTATTGCAGCACACCCTATAGAAGCTTTGCTATACAAAATATCTTCAAATATATCACTTCCAGCAAATTTCCAGTCTAGAGGATTTGGAGTCATTACATGAAAAACATAAAGGGGACGTTTCAGCCTGTAAGCATCACAAACTCGATCCATGTGTTTTTCGAATATTACTTCGTGCACTAGGGGGAGCTCCTGCAACTCTTTATCACAATAGAAACCTAAAGACAATATAGGGAACATAATGGAAATAAAGCATGAAAGAGATTTCAGAAAAAAGACATATTCTTCACCCAATAGCAAGAATGACTGTATGAATTTGCACAACTTAATCTGCTTATATGTTCTGTGTTCAGTGTGGTTTCCTCAGTACAAAGGAGATGAAGAAGCACTTTCCCCCTTTCAGGACGTCTGCTTTCAATGAAGAAGGCACAAATTTATGTAGGTTTTAAACAGTCATAGAGATTAAGTTGTACAAAAAGAAAGCTGGCATGGTTTTTGAGGTGAGATGTTGTTTTAATTGAGTGTGTCACAGGAAAAATATATGTGAGCAGGTAATCAAAGTCTGTACCATAATAAACACGAAGAATTGAAGTCCGTACCATAACAAACACGGATAAGAGGATTTCATTAACACTGCTCAGTCGGCTTCCATTCTTGAAATTCTTTGCTTTTGAGCACTTAATTTTTCAGCCTTCCTTTCAAGCAGAATTTTTTTTGTGTAGTTTCTTGAGGATGTGGGGGTTCTTTTAGCAAACTGCAATATGGAGATTCCATTATGGAAAACAATGTAAAACTTCAGCTTGGATCATTAGCAGTGTTAGGACTTTTTTTCAACTACTTGAATAAATAGAATAATTGTTATTAATCACAGATTTCTATTCTTTCTGTGGATCGTTCCTATGCTCTCTTAGGCACAGCATCCACAGTTTGCAAAGGACTTTAAGACATTTACTGATAGCAGAAAAAAGCATTCAGCACCACACTCCATAGGAGAGTGGAGATTCACGATCTCAATGGGTCTGTCCTCTGTTCTTACCCACGTTCATTCCTGTGTCTCTACAACTCATTTCTGCAATGCCCTCTTCTTTAAAACTATCATATATTCCATGCCTCCAGAGAAGAATGGGCTATTTCTTTACTCATTTCCTACCTGGGCACCAGTAGAGAGTGTAAAAGCACAGGGGAGAGAACTGTTAGTGTCTGGCTTTATAATAATCAAAACATTGCTCTAGCAACTAGAATGAGTGATTGCGAGAAAACCCACACCATTAAGCATCGACACAGGAATGCCCAAGCAGCCCAGGACCAAAGATGAACAGTGKGGGAATTCTGCACATGCAACGCGCACAGCCTGCACGCACAAGCTTGCAGTTACACTGTAATGAGCCTCTAGTGAGCCAGCTTCAACTGTGATTTTTCAAGGCTTAACAATACAGTTTATTTTGTAGGGGGTCGCAAATGCCAGAACAAGCCCCAGATGTCGAGCTCCTAGTCCAAAGGACAGGATTACTAGTGTATCACTGGGAAAAGCTATTTAATATGTGCTATGTATTTTCCCCCAACCTCAATATCAGAGAGGTTTGATCCATTTCAATTTAAAAATCAGCCAGAAGCATACTCTCAGCATGGCAAATTCAGCGTAAACAGTGAAAAAGTGGCCAAATTGTAAGAACAGGATCTTGTAGTGCAAAGCACCATGCAACCCTGCTGCCAGTTCTGCTGGTAATGTATGGAAACAGAACCACTACCTATTCTGTCTGCACACTGGAACCCGACCTCCCCTGCGTTCTAAGTACTCTTCTGTATCTTTTCCAAAAATGTATTTGAAATTATTATTGATTTTGTCATTTTGGCTTTAGGGTTATTTTCATCTCACAGATCCAGCTATATCCAACTCTACCCCATGAGAATTTTCGAAAACTAGAGCTAGAGAGACTGGTGTACAGATATTAGACTGACTAGTTAAAAAGACTGAAGCTGTGTTATTTTCCCTTATGTAAGACAGCTTTAAATTGACTTTGTTTCCATTCCCCAAAATATAACTGAGGACTGTAGCATACTCTGTCTCAGTATTTTATGCTCAATTTAACTGCTATATTGCATTAAATGATGTGCAATAATGTAACCCTAAATGCAAATGAATTTGTGTTTGGTAAAAGAAAATCTCTTTGCTGCCTTCTCCAAATAGAATTTTTTAATAGATTTTAATGAACTAGGAAAACCAAACATCCCCATATGGCAAGAAAATTTCAAGGCATGTATTAAAAGAAAAATCTTATGTTACTCATCAAAAACTAGTAGATGTGACAGGAGAAAAAAATTAAGCTATGAAGATGAGACTCAAATAATTAGCAAATATGCAAAATCATCTATTGCAGTGCTTGTAAAAGACTCAGCACAGGCTAAAAGAGAAAAACACGCATTTCATATTTCAAGAGTGGAATATATTAAATTTCATTTGAAGCAAATTATTTATAGTTATAAAATTAAAACAACACACACACCCCCCGAAATAAATGCATCATCATGATCAGAACTACTGAAGATGTTATATTATCTCCTTCTGTCTAAGAGTGAAATGTTTTCTTACCATATGAAAGATTTTGAGGAACTTTCTCTGAATCTCAGAAAGTTCCTCACTCAGTCTTTTTCTGGACATTACAGAGTAGCCTGCAGACCTCTCCGAGCTGTATTTGCTGCCAGTCCCACAGGCATCGTTCTGGCAATCTAATGATATAAAGTAGTCTAAAGATGTCCTGCAAACACTTCCCTTTCCCTGGATGAATGCCCTTCCCTGAAGCAGTAGCCATTTTGACAGTCATATATCACCCTAAAATAAGCAAAATACATAAAATCTACAAACACAGGGCTGTTTTCTGGTACCCTGTTATTTTGTATTTTGAATAGCTGGCAACAATTCTGGGAATTTGGCCCTGCAATCCCAGTATCTCCCTGATCATTCAAAACTGACTGCAGGGCATGAAGATCGACATGTTGTGCAAGCGCTATAACAGTTGTACAGTTTAAAATTGCAGGAATGAAGCTTGCTTGCAGTAAACAAAATACTCACGTATTTATCTCTGCTGCACTTACCTTTAACTTAACATATTTAAAGAGAACCATGGCCATACGGCAAAAACACAGAACTAGGATTCATGAACCATTTCTATGCTGTGTAGGTTCTTCTGCCACATTTGTCATGGGACTGTCTGAGCTCCTCCAGGATGAAACAAGGTGACAAGCATCTGTCACATATTTACTCTCTCAGCTTCTCTCCACAGAAACGTGTACAGTGTGGGAGGGAGAAGGATGGCTGTTTTATATATGTGCCTTGGAAAGGAAGTTAATATGGTTTGCAAAGGACTTTATTCCTGTAAAAGTCATTGAACAGTTTGACCCTGCCCCAGCCAAGTTCTGTCTCCTACCCAGGTGAACATTACTTTGTGCAGGAAGAGTCCTGTTGTGCTAGAAAAGCCCAGCTATTGGCAGCAGTATTAATCACTGAACTTTGCTCAGTTTCTAAAATAATTTGTACCTGAAAGTGTATACCACCCTTAGCTGAGCATCACTGCCCATTACTGGGGTGATATCACCTTCTAGGAAAGACGGATGTTTTTACCTTGTTACCTCTATCTGTTACCTCTATCTGCTTCAGAAAATACAACAACATCTTTTAGTTTGGATTCTACACCTGGTGCTTTCATTGAGAGGTCAAGCAAGATCCCTGATCTGGCTTAACTCCCAAGTGTAGGATTGAAATGCCAACATCTTAGAGAAGCACTGAGACTTAACTCATAACTGTTTGTAAAATGCTTACAGAATGAAAGGTGCTATCTAAGTATCTAAGAATTATTACTCAGTGCATGGAAAAATATTTATTTTCATACAGGATAAGGCTGTGTCAGGAAGTGGTATAGCATTAGTGAATAAGACTCTACAAAAAGGAACTGCATACCGTTACATTTATACATTTAATAAAGGCTGAATGTGACAATTAAGAAAGGTCAGTACCCTTGAGGAAGCAGGACAGACAGACAGGGAGAGGTGGAAGTAGTTATTTTCGCATTAAGGAAACACACTAAAATATTCATTGTCTTTATCTGCTGTCAAGAGATGTTTTTTGTGTAACAAAAATACCTTTAACCTTTTAAAGACACCACAGAAATGCATCCAATTAAACTCCTATGTCCAGAAAGAAGGCATCCAAGCATCTGTTTATTACTGTAACTTTTCTACTCCTGCCATAAAAAAATCTAAAAGTTATTAATCTTTACAGCAATGCCTGATACTATTTCTTCCCACTATCATAATTACTTTAAAACCAGCATGGAAATATTCATAAGTTCTTTCATGCGGGTCCTCATCTGGTGAGACTGAAGGCACAAAACTATTTTACAAAGGGGAACTGGGACATAAAGCTGCTCTCTGAACACAGGAGAAAATTCACCCTGAGCAAAGGTCCAGAACAATGCCTATGCATCGGTTAAGACTCAGTTAAGCCTTAAAATAGGATTTAATTATGAATTTTATGATCCATTGGCTATGCACTGGTCTTGTCACAGTGCTGCTTTTCTTCTTTACCCTCAGCACCTTTCTTACAAAGATAGGACAACCAGGTTGTAACACAAACTTCGGCAGCAGTACACTTTCTAATAATGTTGATCCTGAACCAGTTGCTTTCTCCAGTTATAATTTGTATACTGTACTCACGTGCATCAACCACATGCTTTGCATTTGCACGTGGTTCTTTTCAATTTAATGCTGTACTTCGCATTTTTCATTACCAAATCCCGCCCCCCATCAAAAACCAAAGGCAAAACTAGGTGGGATTTACCTTATTACAATTTTTAGAAACTTGGCAAAGAGCACTGCTTGACATACTGTCCTTATCTGGCATTCCTAAAAAAAGAATACAGAAAATAAATACATACTGTATATTCTTTAAGTAACAGTGGAGATATTTATCAATAGAATAGGGAATTGGAGGGGTCAATACTTCGATAATGTACACATTAATCTATGATTTTTTAAGAGCAAAACAGATTTATTCAGACAAAAGTTTTCTCTTGTGAACACAAAAAAGACAAAAAGTTAACTTGCGTAAATACTATAAACAGCTTGCTAAACACAGTACTTTCTCACAACTTAATATTGAAGTATGTATACAGGAATTATTTATATTTTTTCATTTAACATTATCTTTGTTTTAGTACCTGGAAGTCAAACATGACATTGAGTTTGCACTAATTAGCATTGCTATACTATGCTATGCTATGCTATTTTTTCACAAATAGAACATATTGAACACATAACATATGGGAAAAAATTTGCAGATGCAATTGCTAGCCATCAGATATTGTCCTTGTTGGTATCTAAATAATCCTCTGGCAACTAAATAAAAGTTCTGTGATTTACAGAAGTGGTGAGTTCCAAAGGCTGCCCTTGGATTCATGTCTACAGCACTATCCCACAGTTTGACAGGTTCTCATGAGGCAGAGACATACCCAAACTTATTTAGCTATGTAACTAAGGTCAGACAGCAGCATGTTTAATGCAGGCCGTCTGCCCAAGCACCAACCTAAGTTCCCAAGCAAGTTGTGTAGCCCATCCTAACTAAAAAAATAAGCCAGGTGGTTATATTTATTTTACTAGCAGGACTCATGGCTGTGTTCCATGGAATTCATGTAACACCTATAACCAGTTAAACGTTACATGACATCATACAGTATGCTTTAGTCAACAGGCCTGGCTCATAGTGCAGATTTGTGTACAGCTCTGTATATACTTTTATACAGTTGGGAATGCAGTTAGGCAAGTTCCAGAGTATTTCCTACTATATGCAGTATTAATACAGTCGTAATACCGAATTGAATTTAACATTAAAATTCCAACACCCAAAACCAGAGGACTTTCATCTTCCCCTTTCTTCTCTTTTCTCTTTTTTCTAACATCTGATGTCTATTTTCTCATACTTACTGTCATTGTTGGAGCTGGTTTCCATAACACCATAAGGAGGAGTGAGAAGTCCAGACATATACTGTCGATATTTCTGAAAGACAGTGATGGCACATTCAGTCAGGTACAGATGTATAAAGCCATTCAATGGATGATGTGATATTTACATTTGTGTGTCTGCTGCCTTGTGCTTCACATGCACACAAGCAATCTGAAGCAGTCAGACATGTCTTTACTCTTAACGCTACAAGACCTGCTTTCTTGACTGGAGCACACTGCCTTTATTTTATCAAAAGTTGTGCTAAAACAGTTCTGTCCTTCATCTTCCCCAAAGCATGACTTTGAGGGTTCTAATAAACCAATACTGTACTTAGTTGTGTGATTTCCCATAAAGGCTGTTTTAAAGCTYATTTGAAATTACACTACTCGGCTGAACTCAAGCTAGAAAGCTACTTTATTGTAGGGACAGAGACAAGGCTGTTAACTAAGGATTCATGAGAATCATGTACCACTACAATTTTGGTGGTATTTGATTTGAAATATACAACATTTAGTGCGAAAACTCTAAACATTTAATTCCAACACACTAAGTTTGGTTTTCAGAAACTACAAGGTTATGAAACACACAAACCCAGCATCTCATGTTATGCATATACACACACAAAAACTGTATTATCAGATGAAACTTTGTAACTGTAAAAATAATGTCCCTTGTACCACTGTAAACTACATAATTGTAACTAATGTCAGTAACTGGTATTTTTCTTCAGTGAATGCTGTTGACATGATCAATAAGGTTCAAGGCTCTGTCTAGGGCTTAAGAAATTCACAGAAGCTAA
This sequence comes from Phoebastria nigripes, assembly GCA_035582835.1. Classification (NCBI taxonomy): domain Eukaryota; kingdom Metazoa; phylum Chordata; class Aves; order Procellariiformes; family Diomedeidae; genus Phoebastria; species Phoebastria nigripes. The sequence continues at coordinate 595,011 of JAYKAV010000078.1, read as the reverse complement.
AAAATAACACCAAAGGAAAAAAATGTCCTTTTATCAAATACAAATCATTCAATGAATAAGTGAGACATTTTTGTTTTCAATCATACTATATTACTGTCATGCTTAAGGGTAAACAATTATAATTCCTTTTTGCAACTGTCAGAAAACAAGCTTGTGCAACAGGGATGCTGATGATCAGCATAAACAAAATGTGTCATGCAGTCCTTAGGGTGTGCAGTGAGCTGAACGTGAACAACCAACCAGCTGAAATTCATGTAGGTTTCAACTAAGCACACATAATAATTGAGACAGAAAATTTCCCTCATAGTACAATTTTAATTTAAAAATTTTATCCTTTGCTCTATGGAGCTGTTTGGAGGTCTTCACTTTTAAAATGTTGTCTGCTGGATTTTAACAGATGCTTGAATTATCCTTTTAACATTTCTTTTTCTTGGAAATAGATATGAGAATATCATCAATTCTAGCACTAAAGACTGAATGTCTTGCATTCTAAATAATAGCAAAAGCTACAAAGATTACATTAATCTTAATAATCCAACCCTATTTTTAGAGAAGCTATTACATCCTAAACCTTAGTAATGTATTATTTAAATCTCACCCATAATCCAGCTGAAAACTCGTAAGAGCAAAACTATGTTATATCCCTGGTCAGTCACACAAAATAAATGCTACTTCATTTGAGGATAAAACTCCCCTATTTTCTTTCCCAAACCATTCACTTTCCCATACTCTGCATCCAGTCCTATGCCTGGAACTCAGTGAGAGGAAGAATGTGAGAAATACTTATTTTCTCAGTTCAACTAGTAAACCACACACATAAAACAAGGGAAAAAATCATTTTGGTTGGCCAAATGAAAAAAAGGAAAGCATGTCACAAGGGGTTGAAATAACATTTTATTCAAACAGTAGATAAGCGTTTTGTTCTACCTTCTACTGAATTTGGTCTTGAAATGTGATTCAGAAATGGAAAATTGAAATGTTTCATTTGGGATATGATAAAATCAAATTTTATAGGGTTTTTTTCTTTTGTTCTTCCTCACCATTCAGATGATATTTGTTTCTTTGTTCTGTTCTTCCCAAAATAGCATTTTCCCAGAAATACATTATTAGTCCACATTTAATCCACCTTGATAAGGAACTTGAATTGTAGGAAGACAGTCATTTTCTCCTTTATTTCCTATACCACGTTCACAGTCATCATACACTGCATGGCCGTTTCCCTTCTGATTAATTCTCTAGTGTTTTTCCTGTTTATTCTTCTCATGAAATGAAACATAGAACACATCATATAATTTCCAAAAGATTTGGGGACCTAGCTTAACAAAAATACCTACAGGTAGAATAAGCCAGAATTGCATGTAACACTTTAAAGGAGGCACCTAACCYCATCCAGCCCCACCTCATGTTCACGATGCCAAAGCCCACCAGGAACAAAATCACGGGCTGTCAAGGACTTCAACTCTGTCATCTTCCACATGAAGGTCCCACCCTGCCATGGGATGAGTCTACTTATGAGTCTGATACAGCAAGCCCAGCGAGCAGTGTTGCCTGTGAAGGAGTTCAGGCAGCATTACCAGAAAAGGCACTAATTCAAGACATGCCCTCAGAAAGCTCAGTTGTTCAGACTCCTCCAGTCTGCATAAATGAAACTACCTTCTATATCTGGGTATCTGGAGGGAAGGCTGATATGACTGCCTACACGTGGTCTCCCATGAAGATACCTCAGTGGGGTGCGGGCTGACATAGGAGGTATAATTTACACCTAAGATTGTGTCACCGCACCAGTCAAATTAAATGTCAAGGGACACTTATTTGTCAAGAAGTCAGGGAAACACTGTTTGCTGGGAAACCTAAGTATCCAAAGAAAGACGTAAGTAACTGCATAAAGATTCACAGTATCAGATGGAGTAATGAAGTTCCAGGCATGAAATCTCTCAAAGCTGAGATAATGAGGAAAACACAATACTGACTGTGAGACCTATCTTGTTACCATAATGTCTGTAAATGAAAAGAAAATATAGTAAGTTAAATTGTACTGGTAGGTGGCATTTAAAATCATCCTGAAGATTAACAGACTAAATATTTACAAAAGGCTTTTGAAAATGTATTCCACTAGTGGTATGAACTCTGGAAAGGCTTTCCTTATGAAAGACAACAACAGCTATCAAATCATTATAAGCTTGTTTATTACCAGAAGTCTTCAAGTTCTGTAAATCCAACATGACAGGAGGTTTTAAAACTACACTCAGTGACCTATTCACTCTGTCTTCAGATTTCTACCAATTTATAAACTCTATCATGCAACAGCTTAAAGATCAGACACTTCCTGCATCTAATCTGACAGCACGAGTAATAAAGACAGTATTTTTTCTTCCAGTTACTGACCGCCTCATATCCATGCAGTGGTGAAAATTAACACGACCTTTTCAGACACTGCTATGGCCTGAAGCACAGAAGAGTGCTGACAAGGAACAGTTGGGGATGGGAGAAAAGGAGGAAAGAGAATCACACACTTGCCTTACTGGGGAGGCACTGTGGGTGAATTTTCATACCAACAGTTTTTAGGGCCACTCATTGTCAGGCTTTTCAGTGTGTTCCTTCGCATGCTCTTATTTAGACTTTATTTGCAGTTAGCTGCAGTTAGTCTCAGAGGTTTTCATGACTACAGCAGATTTTCTTCTACTCCATGAACATAATTTGGTATATTTTTATATGCTAATGTTTAGAAAGGCAATTACTATAATTCTGATGCAAGCTATATCTAAATTCCTTACAAATTTTTCTAGTGTACATAAGGTATATAAAATAAGTCTTTGTAGTTAGACCCTTCTCTTCTGCTGCAAGTACTGAGGAGCTAATACCTGTTTAAAGGGAAAGAAGGAGCAAAAAAGAGATCTGTACAATACAAACACTCCAAAACAAGCCAGGTAGATCTGAAGAAAATAGATGAGCCTTTGTTGTCTTCCATGTGCATTGCATAGCAAAACCACAGCACTCTAACGGGAAAGACTCAGGACTGATGAAGGGAAGACCTCGGTATAAACCTTTGAATGCAGGTTCCACACCAGATACTCCCCCAAGTGCAGCAGTTCTCCAGTCAGCAAAGAGTATCTGATGGGCTGTGCAATAAGGACCCAGGTAGTGATGGTTTGTAGCACCAGGGAGTCAAGTCAGGCTTCTGATGCTTCCCCATCCCAAGGTAAACCTACATGTGGCCAGATACTAGGAAGTGAGTGTCATGTAACATTGGAGAAGGTTTTGTAGACCACAACAGGTGCTTGGCTGAATACATGCTCTCTCTCTTTCTCCTTCTCTTTCTCCCCCACTCACAATCTCAACCCACAGTGTCGCTTTTGACCAGAAGCACTTCTGCTGCCTCCTGTTCTGCCTACTGGCAGCAGAGAAGGTGACAAGGCAGAGCCTGCATTACTTGCAAACTTGGGAGTAACACAAAGTAATTAATTTCAGTTGTAGAAATCCTAGGCCAAACATCAAGGTGCGGTTTCCACACATGCTTTTTAAAACCTTGTGTAACTATTTTATTAGATGCTGTTATTCTGACTATTACCTGAGCTCTGCAATCCTTCTGTACTAGCTGTCCATGCTCCTGTAATGGTTTCTCTTGGGGAATATATGCTGTAGCTTGACAATGTGGGCCAGCTTCTCTATTTTCTTTTGACAATAAATAATTGATCACTGATGCTTTCAGTACAACTCTGTTCTTCCTTTAAGTTGGCTGCACCAGTCATACCATTTTGGCAATGAACCACCTCCCTTGTGGGCATTACTCACAAGGGTGTGTCACTCCCATGGTGCATTATTTCATCTTCTCTTTTCTGCAGAATAGTAAGGAGAGATGTGAAAGAGCCCCTGAAGATCTCTGGACCCTCTTTTCACCCACCAAACCAAGCACAGATTGCTGTCTCAAAGTCTAGATCTTTGCCTTTACATCTGATGCTCCAAAGATTGCTCTTCACTGAACTAACTGACAGGTAAAATCTCAGGTCATCTGCCTGCTATCCCTTAGTGTTTTCCAATAAAAAGTGCCTAATGTTCTCACAGAATTTCACCAAAAAACACCCTGATAATCATATCCATAGTTGTTTTTTACCCAAATCTTATTACAAAGGGGAAAACAAACAACACACTTGCTATTGCCCGATAGTATGTGCTGAGACCCACAGTAGACTCTGGCATAACTCTGATTTCAGATACTGCCTTCTTAGTACGTTTACAAATTAGTAAGCATATTTCTTCCAAGCAAGCTCAATCAGAAAATTTCCATACATTTCAGGTCAATGCCACTTAACTGGATATCACAAAAAGGACCTGACCCATGGCTGTTTAACATTGGATAGTAAATCATTGCTTGAAGCTGGTGCTTCACTCTAGAACACCAAGTATCCTGCGTATTACTAAATACTTGCCTTTGTCATTCACAGAATATATATATTCACTGTCACTCACAGGATAGGTAAGAGAACAGAATTTAGGTATTTCTAAAGGAAAGGATAAAGACAAATTAGGAAAAAATAATGCTACAATAGCAAAAACATATCTTTATGTATTGTGGAAAAATAGAAAATAAACCACATGAAGATCTTACCACGACTTACTGAAGAGAAACTTTTGTATACATCAGTCTATCAAGTCATTAAAATGAGATAGACAAGGCCTGAAATAGCAGAAGTGAAGTACCATTTAGTCATATTTAGATAAAACAAATACAGGAAATGCCTGTACTGAAATTGCTGAATCCTGATCCCAGAATTAGTACAGTTTATATAATAGCAGATGAATCTGCATCTTTTCCATTTATTTACCTATTTACCATCTTCTGAATGTTTCTGCATGGCTCTAATCAACTATGCTTTAGATTTTATTTGATCTCTTTGTTTTGGAGGCATATATTTTTCTCTCACATTCCCACTTAAATCAATTTATCGTGCTTGAAAAGCTCTGTGTGCAGAATTTGCTTGATCACAGAATCCCCTTGAGTTTTAGTCGAAAAGAAAAATGCACCCAGCTCCCTGAAATCATGCCAAATAGCAGACGTGGCTACCAGATAGAAACCCGAAGATAAGACTGCACTGCAAAAAATCAAATCCAAGGAAATTAGAGCATGAGCAGTGATTAAACAAATTACACAGCCTATTCTGCTCCATCTAATTTAAATATAGAAATGACATCATGCAGCCCTCTGATTCTGTCTCCTAGAGGAATCCACTCAGGAAATGCAGTTGGGTGGAGATAGGACTTGGTTGGGAGGGGTGGGAAAGATTGCATATACTTAAAAAGAGGACAAAGAAAATATATAAAGAAGAACAAACAGTCCATTTGATTTATGTGTTTTCTTTTACTACACTTGTGTAACCACAGAATAGATAATGTATTTATAGGAAAAAATATAACAATTTAACTGCCTTTAACATGAAGTTCAAGTTTTCAAAAGTGGCTGAAAAAGAGCATTATACAATTCCATATTTACTTTTTCAGAGTGATATCTGTGTTGAATCTTTTTCACATTAAAATCAGATGATGATGACTGTCAGTGGCAGTGTTTCAAACTTAATACAAGATCAGAAAATCAAGCTGTGCTCTCCTTTCTTCCCTTTTCATTATCACTTGTAGGAGAGAGGCAGCAAATCACACCTTAGCTGGAATTTTCTGAATGATGCAAGTGGCAGAACAGAACCTCACTCCTTTTCAAACTGTTCTGCGACGCTAACAATTGTAAACCTGCATCTTTATCAGCAAAGCCAGCAGATATGTCTTGAAAACAAAGTGCAGAACTACTAAGAAAAAGGTACTGTTTTAACAGGACTTTTCTTACTACTACAGCCAACCTTTAAACCTACATTGACAGCACTTAGATCAACCTAAGTCTGGCATCATCTCATGGGTCATGCACAAGGGAAACGTTCCAAGAACAATTTCCTGAAGTTCTGGACACAAAATACTTCCTTTCACCCTCAGGCAGTCACACCTCCTGTTTTCAGATACACTATTTTAATGAGGGGAGAAGCAAAGATGCGCTCTTTCAGGTGAACTCAGTCTGGGTGTGCTAAGCAAGAAGACAGTGTACAAGGAAGATCAGAGACAGGTAATATGAGACTCGCAAATACAGGATGAGGCTGGCTTTGTTCAGCTCCTCACCTGGGCAGCTACGGGCTGCCTCCTACACTATTTCTTCCATACAGTGTGCCTCCCTGAACTGATCTTTAGCATTACTCTGGAGCAGAGCTTCAGCTGAGACAAAAGGTCACACCAGGAAGACATTTATGTTTGTAAAGTACTTTGACAGAATGGTAAATTCTGTAATTGCAGCAACATACGTGTCTTGTTTCTGATCACATATCTTAACCTGCAGAGCAGGCAAAAAGCAAGGATTGTGTGTACCAGAGAAGTCAGAAGTCAGCAAGAGCCTCTAAACCAAGTCACTGTTCCACCCTGAGATTGCCACCTTGAAAATACAGGAGGCCTGATACACGACCAACATATCTTTTCATGAATGTTCGAAAAAGGCTTCATCTGAAGAAATGTATGTGGAACTAGGTATGTACCACTGAGATAAAAGCTGCAAACTTCCCAGTGCAGGCTGTACTCTGACAGTGGGTTGAAGTCATGCTCCTCTGTAGTGAAATTCTGTAAGGTCACCACAAGGTCTGTGCAGTACTTAAGTCCTAAAAATAGGTTTTAAATGCAACTTAAATGACACATTGGCCTTATGTTGACACTGTGTGCAGCAGTGGMTTTATCCATTGTTCATAAACAGCTTCTTTTCTTCCCTCCCCTTGTATTTTTTACAAGGAGATTTGAAACAAATAAAGAAGCAGCAAAATGGTGAGCTGATCTGTAACTCTGCTTTTCATATTTACAACCTCTAAGCACAGAAGTATGTTGGTCTAGAAACTTGTTTTCATCTGGAAGGAAACTCTGGGTTAAATATTAATTCCTCTACAATCAATATAAACCTCTTAATGAGTTCAGTGGGGTCAGTCTAATGCTGTGCTTTTGCTTCTCACAGAAACAAGAACATATCAACTTCCAATACTCTTCTAATATTAAAGGCTTCCTTTTCATGGATAAGTCCTCAAAGTGGTTGTTTCTACTCAATTGTGCCTAACAATAATGAGGATATTTTGTAAGTGTAAGAAAGAAAGCATACAAGGGAATTTCCCTTATAACATTAGCCTTTCTTCGATGCTTTTTAAATATTATTTTGATTACAGTGTGAGCTGCTTTAAAAGCAGCTTGTGCAGCTCGCTCAGTAACACTGCTGTGAAATCAAAACAATAAGTACAATACAAAATAAGAGGGGAAAACCTAAAGACAAACTAAATAATTATAATTCAGGAAGTATGATTGAACATAGTCTACTCCTTCTAGTGCATGGAAAAGAGTGTATTCCAACACAGAAAATCACTCACCATCAGATTGATGTCAGTTAACAGGACCCCAGAATACCTGGGCCTCCAACTCAGCCAGCACTCAGTGCAGTGGCACCACTGGAATTACCTTGCCAGCATAAATCTCTCATGGGTCCAGCCGCTCAAAGCCAGAATCCCTTTCATGCACAGCGTAGTATAAATGCTGCCTGTGGTACTTCCCCACCAGAGTTCACAATAATATTTCAGCTATTTTGTAACACAATGTTTAGTTATACTGCCTTACATCCACATGCACAGTCCAACACCTCATGGCCCTCATGTTTGAAGCTCCCTATAAAGGCCTGTGAAACACAGTCTCTTCTGATAGACTTGTACAACAGCATCTTATCTGAAGATACCAAAATGTATTGGATGGGAATGACTGACTTTTATGAAACTGAAATGCAAACAACATTAATAACGGTGATTCAGCTGTACCGTAACATAGGGATTAGGTAAACTGCATTAACAATCTGCAATGCAACAGCCTTATTTGGACGGGGCAGTTTTCAAGGTTTTTCCCTCTGATTGGAGTCAGTGCAAGTGACTTCCTCAAACCAAAGACATTTTATTTAGCTGCCAGTCCCTCACCAAGACTAAAAAAGCCCACACACCAAATGCTGTTCTGCAATTCTAACCCAGAGTCTTGCTGTGGCTGTTTCTCACGCGATCCTTTCTTTAGGCAAAAAGTAAAGTAACATTATTCATTTCACCTCAGCCCTAGAAACATTTTCAAACCTCATCACAAGAGGGGACAGGGAGGAATGGAGGCACACAGGGATGGGAAAGAAGGAAGAAAGTCCCACTGGAAGTTAAATATTAGAAAAGAAAGAAACGTTAACAAGAAATAAGAAGGGAGGAAGTGAAAATGTTTTAGGGATCAATGGGTGAAGGGTGGGAGAGGAGCGCCATACATAGCCTGAACAGACTCCTTCAGTCCACTGAACAGATGAGATATCACAAGGAGTGGACAGACTTCAGGGAAGAGGGCACGCTATAAGAAAAAAAGAAAAAAAAAGAGACAGTGTGAACTGGCTGACAGATATGCCTAATAAATGAACTCCCATCTCTCTCTTGTTGCCACCAAAGAAGCAGTTCTACCTGTTGATGTCTTAGAAACAGATAAGCAATTTCACAATAGGCAGAAGCTAGGCACCTTAAATCTGGCTGTCGTTGAGACAGTTTAGGCTTAAAGATTCTGCAGATCGAGATGAACAGCACATAATACAACATCAAGCCTCTGCCAATTTTCCAATCACAAGCTTAATCTCTATTTTCCATAGTGAAGCATTGTTTACGTTTGTAACTTTTTATCTTGTGGCACTGGGATGTCAATTATAAGCAAAATTAGAAGAAAATAGGATAGAAAATGCGAGTTTTAAAGGATTAAAATAGTATAAGCCAAGCAGAGTCCAAACTACTCTGAGATTCTGAGGAGTGACTTGTTTAAAGAAATTACAGAACATTATTCTAGATTAATTCAGTTGGGTAAAAATAATCCAAATCCTTTTGGTTACCATTTAAAAATTACTCAAATTGTGTTTTTTTCCAATTGAGCTGAGCATCAAGCATGTAGCCTAGTTTGACTAGGCTGACAATTCAGTGTGGGCAGGAATTTTGTATTAAAAAGCCTTTTTTTTCTATTTATTTCATTTTTTTGAATGGGAGTTTCTTTCACAGTACAATATATAATCACAAAAAATGGTCACCTTGATTTTCATTCCTCATTATCAGCCTTCATTCTCACTGTGATCTGTCATGTTATCTATCATCAAGATTAAAACAGCATTTGAGATATGCAGCTGGGCACAGTAATGAAGATGCACTGTAGATTTCCTTAAGTGGAAAAAATAGCAAAGAGATGTTAAGGCTGAACCTACACATGACCAAAAGAGAAAAATGAAACAAGAGGGAAATGAAAAAAATGGAGACAATTTACAAGATAATGAAGGGGAAAGTACTGAACTAAACTGAATAATAATCTTTCCAGAAAAAGAAAGAAGGGTGGAAGGAGAAGAGTATAACATCATATCAGTCTCCTCCTCTGTCCAACAGAGCCCTGAAATCAGCTTGACTGGGATCCAGCTTTTCTAAGTTCTACACACAAAATGAAAGGTCAGATCCTGTCTCTCCCTCCTCCCATCCAGAAAGGCTCACAGTGTGCTTAGAGGCAGGATGCAAGCAGGCAAGTGGCACAGCACAAAAGGTGCAGAATGGCACAAATTAACTAAATGCAAGAAGAGGATGTTTCACCAGGGATTTTTGTTCAAATAAAGCAAGCAAGATTATGTTGGAGCATGAGGTAACTGAGAACAAGAAGTTCACAGCTTTGGCATCCATAGCAGGGCAGACCTCCAAAGGCTGAAACGAAAATGCCTTAGGAAACACTCTCCCACCTGAAAGAATGGTATTTGTTACATTCTTGCACTAAAGTTATACCACCAAAAAGGGATGCAACTAATAAAGAAACTGAGCCAACACTATCCCAACCTAGACATAACCAGATTCAAAGAGACAGAGTTATTACTATTAAGTTTATGTGGAAGGACTACACAAATGATGATGATGGAAGACTGTAAACAATCAACTGTAAGAGAAAGAGAAAGGGGGTTGTTGAAGACTCACTAAGAGACCATTAAACTTGGCCATATACTAAGTATGTAACAACACAGCAGTTCTGTGAGGCAATTTGGCAGGGAAATTCCACATCTGAGGGGCAATGAGAAAAGCTGATTCCCGCACTAAGACTCCTCCAGAAACAACTTGCCAAGCCCGAGCATCCAAAACCTGTCAGCACAAATGCCCAAGTACTGGCCTCTCAGGGGAGAGACAACTTCTGTCAAACTGGCTAAAAGATGTTCTCAGTGAAACATTCGTGGCACTTAGTTTGCCATTCTGAAAGACCTGGCTTTTAAAAGTATATTCTAAAACTTATACTTGGTTTTAAAAGTTATCTATTTGATAGCAAGCTCACTAGGAACTGAATCAATTTTCTGAACTTTTACGTTTCTGTTCCACTTGGGCAAACAGCCATTTCTTCTGGGTACCCCCTTGCACATGGCTAAAAATAATTTCATTACCCTATTGAAATCTCAACCTACCCCACTAGACGGATAGGTTTAATACAGCCAGGACGTACAGTAGATCATTAATTTTGAAAGTAAAACATCTTTCTACTCCATTGCTTACAATTGTTCACTTCTTAGATATCTTCGTATTTCCTGCACCTTCCTTATGGAATCATGTTTTATTTGTTTGTTTAAAGAATGACAAAAAGGTATTAAAATAAATACATCAGGCTGTGCTGGGGAGGCCCCACCACCTGCTTCTCATGAACGCTAGCTGTTCTTGTTCCAAACCCCTTGGAAACGATGTATTACAAGGGATAATATTTACACAAAGCAAACAGCAGTACTAGATAAATATGCTGTTTTTACATGGAGAGCAAACTAAATTGGTTTTCAGTAGAGGAGGAAAAGTAACAGTGCACTATGATTTTAAATCACTTCTGTAGATTATCAAATGAAGATGAATGGATTGTTTAAGACTTATATTGCACAAGTACATTTTGAAAATTCAAAGAGACTCAACACGGACATTATAAAATTCTTTTAAAAGGCCTTGCTAGGAGGATGCAGTAAATAACCCTGGCTCTGGCTGTGCAGTGGCAGCTGAGTGGAGAGAGCATCTTGTCCACTCTTCTTTCTGTCCATTTCTCTTACACTGAACAGTCCCTGATAATTTTCCCAACCTTCTCATTAAAAGCACACCCAAACAAACTTGAATTGTTTGTGTAATAATTGTGGCCACAATGTGCCAGACCTCCTGTACTCAACTGTGAGTAGGAAGACTCTGTTCTGTTGGTCTGCTTTCCTAACAAAATGTACCCACTTTGCCTGGCAGAAAATTCCTCACTTTTCTCCCTTCTTCCCAGTAACTTTTTGATTCCCGTGGAAAAATTTTAACCAAATTTGAGATAGGGCTCAAATAAGGTCCTAGCGGCTAAATAAAAATTAGTGATAGGAGAGAGATCCCAAATATAGTGTCACTACTAAGGAAAAAGAGGGCAGCACTCTTTTCACCCACTTCACTGGGCAACAGCCAGCTGACCAGTCTGTACACACACACCAGTTGGCTAATCCTCACGGGTATAACTCCAAACGCCACATACGTTGTCTACCATCAAGTAGACACATCATGGAAGTTATGGTAAGTATTGGTGGCAGGAAAGAGCAAAAATGGAAAGGAAATAAGCTTTTTCAGTCCTTCTACTCACAGAAAAACTTTTCAATCATTTTCATTGGCTGTGATTATATTTATATCCCAAACTTAATTTGCAACTTCAGTTCTTATTATTAGCAATTCTTCTAAGTGTTTTCATTATGACCATGCACTGATGTCCTAAAGTTGCAATTTTTCAGGTTTTTGTGGACACCAGTATTGAGGTGCTAAGCATCCAAAACAGGCAGCTCTGGCTTGGAATGCATTGCTATCGCCTGCTCTTGCAGTGGTGAAAAATATACATGGGCATTCTTATGCACTCCTGATAGAAGAGAGGCAGGTTTTACTGAGAAGTCATCTGCTATGTTTCACCCTTTTTCTGACAGCAAGAGAATGATTAATTCTTGAAGCAAGTGTATTGCTATACTGGGACAAGACTTTCAGTCCCTCTAGAAGACAAGACGAGGTCACTCATAATACTAGAGTTAGAACACCTCTTAATTGAAGGGCTACCTAATTTGCAATGACCTACACTTCAGTCTATTTTTGCAAGGTTCTTTCTCTGTTGTGAAGCAATACAGACAAAGCTTGTCACTTTCATACTGTGTATCCACTCACCGTTCAAAGAAAGTCTTTATATAGAATATGCAGTAAAATAAGCTACAGCATGAGTCACACTGCAAGAGTCCATGCTTCTTGAGTGTTATGAGGCACCAGAGGAATCAAATGACTTGCATATGAGAACAAGGCATTATCTACCAAGCCACAAGTGTAATTATAGAACAGCCTTTAAGAAAGGTTTCATTAACAGAGAGAAAAAGCTGCTTTCACATCTAAATCCACTTCACATAATTCTTCTGTTAACTTACAACTCTAAAACCATATTAGAGGCAAGTTTTGCAAACCGTACTGTAATAAAAATCAAACACATTGGAAATAAGGCAAAAATATTTTTTCCATATAATATAATTTTTTTTTTCACATGGTAACTGCTGTTTGTCGATCTGTCTTTCTTTGATAGTACTGAGGACAATTCAATGTTATAGAATAAGGAAGCTGTACACATATGCCTAACATATTTAACTGGCTAGTTTTCAATTTACAAGTATTCCCCTACATACTGCTAGCTGCTTGTTTAGGGAGCATCACAGAACACAATTTTAGCATTATACTGTCTCTTCAGTTTTATAAACTTCAGATTTCTGTGAAAATCTTGATATCTTTTAGATAAGAGCCACTGTAATCTCTGTCCTTTATATAAGATTATTATTTGCATAACTCCTATGGAGTTAAAGTCCATTATATACAACTGTGTTGGAATGGATCCTCAGCTGATGTAAATTAACAGTTTCACTGGCTTCAGCAAAACTAATTTGTATTCGTTGATCTGTTCCAATAGCACTAATGATCATTCGTCTTCCAATAGGAAGGCATATTGTCCACTAACTAGTACTGAAGACTAGATCTCAGGAGATCTCTGCCATATTCCCAAGTATGCCACTCATTCACCATAACTGATACTTGAACCAAAACCGGTTCGAACTGGGAAATGTGAAGTCTGACTACCCTGTAGCCTTAAGGAGTTTTGCTGTTCATTTCTGCAGTGGGAAATTTCATCCTTGGGAAGGGCCACATGCAGACAGCCTATGTTCCAGCTGTGTCCTGGTCCTCTTCTATTCCCAGGCTCTGTTGCATCGTCTTACCAACAGGGAACACGGATGAGCGGAGGACTTAAGAGGCCTCCACCACAGCCTTGATGCTACAGAAGAATCACATAACAATTTCAGAAATTGTTTTCACCTCCAAACTTTAGGAAATCACAGTAGGTTCCAAAAGCAGTAAACAAAAGCTCTATGAAATGCTTTTGCATTGCAACATACTCTTGCCACTGTCTCGAAAAACACCTGGTGGTGTCTTCTCATGGCAAAATCACAAAGTTTTCACATCACCGGTATCACCTAAGTTTAGCAAACTTGACAAGTATTACAAATCCGACATAATTAGAAAGAGCAGCGTAAACAGGCCTGCAGACCTACTGAATGACCGCACTGCCCAGCAAGTGTCAGTAGTGCTAGCTGCAGATAGAGCTAATCCTTCCTGCAAACAGAAACAAGTGGGAAAATCCAGACCAGAGAAAAAAGTGCTAGTGCCTGAATACTTCATAGGGAATCATTTGTCAACAACAGCATGGATCACACCTGGCCTCTTAAAAAGGAAAATTGCTACAAGTGTCCAAGGGTGCCATTTTAATAAAGAAGTGAGCAAAAAAGAGCAGATGTAAAATTAACTAAGATGCCAAGCAAGACCAACACTGCCAGCACAGGCCTGCTGATTTGCTCTGCCTCAAGACAGAAACTAAGGGTCTGATGCACCAATGTGTTACTCCGATTTCATGCYAGTGTGACTTTTTTCCAAGAGATGTAAAACTCAAATAATGCTCATATACCAGGTTAATTAGAGCAACAGAGATTTAATTCAGGAGAGGTTTCCAGAGTGTATACTAGTAGCAGAAGGAGATGATGGTGGCCAGAAAAGCTGTTTCAAGCTACCAGAAGATGAAAGGTAAAAGTGACAAGACTTTGGACTCAACTGACACTTTCTTTGTTGGAGCAGCAGTCCCAGTAGAGAAGTTGATTGTCTTTTCTCTAACTTGCACAGAGCTACATTTTATCTAGATCTCTCACCATCGTCCTAAACAGTTCAAAGAACAGTAACACACATGCATATAAACAACTCCTAAAGTGGCTCTGTCTAGTAGAAAAGGCTACAAAGAGCCTGACCCAAATCATCTCTGAATTTATCAGTGTGTTTCAGAAGTTTCTGAAAGATAAAAGATGTATGCCCTTAGAACTATAATTCTCAGTGTGACGTTAGGCTTTGCTTACTAATGAGAATTAATACTATTGTTTGATGTGTTCCTTTATGGTTCTCTTCTCATGTCTTGCAGCAGAATGCAGCTACAGCATCCAGAGGCCAGTGTTGTGGTGGACCCTTGTCACGCAGCCCACTCTCTTCCTGTGCGGACAGGTGGCAGAGTTGCCAGGTGACAGGTTGCAGACACTGAAACAGCCTGAGGGGCAGCAGGAGGCACTTGGCTATTAGGCAGCATGGTGGCCAAACAGCTGCTCCCCGATACCTGACAGAAAAAGTGGTAGGCCAAGTAGAAAGAACCTGCAGGCCAGGCGTGACCAGTTGAGCACCAGTGTTATTCATGAGGGACTCTTTAACTTGAACCCTATAATCAGTGCATCACCATCCCTGTGAACACAGCCCAGTGGAATGCTACTGAATTAAGTGCTTAATATTTGTAAAACACTTCAAGATATGTAGGATCCCACAGAAGTGCTAACCAAAACAATATTAATCTGACATTGGATTCCTTCAGGAATAGACAGACAAACACTACAGTACATAATTGGGCTGATATCTCTTTAAATATAGATCATCAGAGCTCTCCTGAGATTCCCATCAGTGTCAGTAAATGTATGTACAAAGAACTACTCATTTGACTATCTTACAATACAAAACCCCATGCATATATCCACAATGATTATATATTCAGCACATTCCCTTTAATGTCAGTACATCAACTGTGTTTCTGTTGAGATTTAGCATTCATCGCCACATTCAGGCAAGTTTTGTCTTGCCTTCTCATCTCCCACACTTGATCTGCCTCTTTAAACTTGGCATTTCTAGCAACCTCTCCCAGCTAGGTTTTAAAAGTAGATTCTTCTCTCTGCTCAATAAGCAAGAGAACAGTATATAATTTCCTGTTTTATGTACAACATCTGGCACTGTAGAAAGAACCATTGCAAATCTTACCAAGGCAGCAGAAAAAAAAAGCTGAAAATCCTCCTGTATGGAAAATGGC
The DNA here is from genome assembly GCA_035582835.1 of Phoebastria nigripes. Lineage (NCBI taxonomy): Eukaryota > Metazoa > Chordata > Aves > Procellariiformes > Diomedeidae > Phoebastria > Phoebastria nigripes. Next base: position 579,489 of record JAYKAV010000078.1, on the reverse strand, counting down.
TCTGCAGCACTGGCTATAAAACCTATTACATATTATATGAAAGGTTAGCAGATTTCCTGGCAGAATATAGTACAGTATATGATGAACCTCAATCTGCTTTTCTCTGCACTAAATAAAAAATGTCAAGAGAAATCTGGCAGGAGTCTACACTTCCTAATGTTAATATTTTGAGTGATAGCCTACACAAAGCATCTGCAACAAAATAACCTTCCCTATTTAATTGGCAAACAAGCTGAGGGTACAAAATTTCCCAAAGCACCAGAATGACTTAAGCAACCATGCTCCATTTATAGCAATGACTTAGGCATTTCAGAAACTACACAGCACTGACATTCAGTGACCCCAGGGACAGCATTTAAAGATATTTAAGCATTCAGAGACACAGTTACCTAAGCGCTGGCCCTCTTAACAATCCCGCAAGAAGCATATGAGAACCTGGGTCTTCCATGTGAGGTTATGAACTCCTATCTTTACCAAGCCTCCAACTCCAATAAAAGGGTTATTAAATGAAGATGATCCTCTATTCAAATACAATCATAAAAAGGAGAACCATGATGGAGAAGTTCACCTTTGCAATGACAGCACATGACAAGGGCATGCAACTGCTGGCTGGGACTGTGCAGGGAGTGATCTTACAGTAGCGTTAGAAGCTTCCAAAGCTGCAGAAGACGAGGCATTTGGTGTTTCATTCAGGCAGAAAGCAGACTGCCTGAATCAGGGGCCCAGTGAGGCAAGAAGAAAACTTGTTTCCCTGGTTGCACACTGGCAGACTTCCCTTCCTCGTGGACTCTGGAGAGCACAAGTAGGATGAGAGGGCATTTGTCTTCCAGTGACTTTTAATTGCTTGAACTTTCCCTGTTAATAAAGCAATGTTGCTTTCCAAACCTTTCTGTAAAATTCTAGCTCTTCAGTTGTCTGTCAACACTCAACTGTCACGTGCTCCCTGAAGGAGCAAACTCTTCAGGAGGAGTCTGGGAAGGAAGTACCTGAGATACTGTCAGTGTCTGAAGCCAGGACTAGTCCATGGAGCCTAGATAATTGCCAGGTTGTTTTACAGCCCCTGTCTGCAAAAGCACTGCCTAACTAGGAATCAAATATCTACAAAAACCTGTCCTACGCATTTGTGGAAATAACAGCCAAAATTAGCTTGGAACGTTACCATGCACTTATGTAAGGTCATAGCATGATGTGGTTACTTGTTGGTACTGATATTTATTGAAGTGGAATAAAGTGCTATTCATGAGCTAAAAGCCAACCCAATGTTTTATTCAGAAATAAAATGCTTTTTCCAAAGAGGATGGCTTTCCCAAAGTGGTAAGCACTGGGCCAATTCTGTTTCCTTTAATGTCAGAGGCAGCTTCTGAAAACAGCAGCCCTAATTTGAACCATTATGCTGGCTGTTCAGGGCAACTCCAGTCTGACAAGCCAGCACTGTCTCTCCGGGAGATGAAAATGGCTAAGGGTAAGCAAGCAAGCTGGCACAAAAACAGGAGCTTGGGTGCAAGGGTAACTAGGGATTGACAAGGCTCTCCTGGCTAACTGGAAAACCTTTTCCCATTGTGAGTACATACAGCTGATACTGAGTTCAAATTGTTAATGTTAAAGAGAATGAGGTACTACTGCATATGTCTCATTGCCAGGCCATATGACCAACCCTTGAAATTTCCAGGAGGAGCAGCCCTACAAAGATGATGACAGCCAGTCCATTGTGTTTGGGACATTGCTACCCAACAGTAAGGTCAGCCTAGATTCAAAACCTTTCTGTGATGTTTCAAGGTATATCTTGCAGATTGCTGGAAAACCCATTCCTGGCTCTTCAGTGTCCTCTTAAGAGGTGACAGAGATCACCAATACTAGTAAAACGAAAGCTACTGGCTAAAACCAGGGAGTCCTAAGAGAAGAGTGCACCTGGAATGAACCCACTGAGACTTTTATGTTAGCCATAGAAGTCATCTCAGCTGCACCTTTTTTTAACTTTGAAACTATAAATAAAAGTTGTAACAAAACATTTTTGTAAATGTTCTTTTTCCCCTAACATGGTAACGCCTACAAAGATCTCAAATGCCAAGCTTTCATTCAGGTATAACTCTATCTAATGTACTCTTCAAGGAGTTCAAGTCAATAACGGATGTAGCTATTCAATACCATCTTCTTGCAACGCTCTTGCACCCTCTTCCCTCTCTCCCGCAGCCTATTCTTCATCAGCATCTAATTACCTGTACTCCCAGCTTTAAAAATTTGTAGCAGACACTGATGATATTGAGTGGCAACACATGATGTTACTCTGTCTATAAATCTCTTTTCTTGGAATTCCCTTTCTGAAGAACCAGTGCAAATGCAGATTACATCCAACCCCTTCACACGTTCCCACGCAGCCTGTGGCTGTCGGATGTGGTTCCACAATACAAAGCATTCAATGCAACAATGGCCTATGCCCTGCCAGCCATTGGCTCCTACTCCTGTGCCCAACACGTCATCTTCTTGGCCAGGTCTGCAAAGACTGGGGAGGGGGCCCTGCTGTGGACAGGGATCAGTGAACAGATTTGGATCTTTAAGAAATTGCTGCAGAGCCAAGAAAGAATAGCCAGAAAGGGGCAAGGCAAATATTGAGACAGTATTTGCCTCTTTGTAACAAGAGGAAATAGCCACATCTTTCTGCACGAGACCAGTTAGACATTTACAAAAGTAACCAAAGCACACTATAAAACTCTAAAAAGCAACAGAGCACTTGGGTTTGCTTTCCAATGTTACAATAAGTTGTTTTTACATCTTATATATAACATTTTAGCAGTCTTTCAATGGAAACAAAGAAGATGCACATATATGTACATACTGTATATATTCCACTCCATGCTGCATTTCAGAGTATCTCACTGAAGCAATTTAATTAAGATTGGCCAAAAAAGAAAAATGGAACATGAAGGTGATTCAAGATCTATTTGTCTAATCTTTCTTCTCATTAAAAATAATGGCCCCTTTTCCACTGAAAGAAAAGTTAAAACAACAGTTGACTCCCATCCACCCTGAATTTGCACGCAATGTCTCATTGTCTCCAACTGTACAAAGATGAATACCCAGATTAGTCAACCATTTCCAACTGTTTGTCTTCCAGATCATGGAGCATGTAAAAAAAAACTCTGACTGCAGCTGGCACCACTACTCCTTGGCCTGTCCACAGGGCAGGGAGAATCTAAGTACTAGAGGTTGCCCGCATATCTCACTTCTACCAAGCTTTCTGGTTTGAGAGAGAGTGCTTTGGAAATAACAGCAGCCCTTCAGGCTTTATTCTTTCATTTTAAAATACTTTCTGCTGTTCTGTTTCTACTAAGAAGCCATCCATCGAGAAAAGAAAATTAGCCAAAGACCTTTGCAGGAGCCCCACACTGACCCAGTAAGAGACATACTCAAAGAGACTGTTTCTGGAGTCCTTCGTGTCTTATCTTAGTTATCATGAGCTGTTACATTGGATTACATTACTTACAGAAGCCAAGATAGCAACATCAAATTCATACACCTCAAATGGGAGAGTCTCTTCTCTTTACAAAGTGCTATCAAGACTTTCAAACTCAAAATTAAAATTAAACAGATTCAAGCTATGTTTCTTTCCTTGTCCTGACACCCCATTCCACAGTATTTTCCAGTAGACTGGTACAGTGTTGAGAGTTCCAGTAGCGTATTTAGGTAATTGTACAAAAAGTCTACCCATTATTCTCCCTCTCCGTACTGACTGTCCTAGAGTCTTCTGTAGAGCATGTAATCATCTCTAAGGATTTGGCTGTCCTTCTGATCCATCAGAGTATTAAAATGGACCAGCGGTTGGTCTCCAAGCCCTTTTGAGAGCAGGTTTTATCAGCAGCCATTCACTGGAGTTCATAAAGAAAGCAGCAGGCAAGCAGAAGCAGGCAAAAAGAATGGTGCAGCAGCTGCATGGTTCATATGTACAGCCACCGCTAAGATGACCACAGACCTAACCTCCTGGTTTTGATGTGGGGTTGCCCAAGTCAGAACCTGGGGTTTTATCCCATATTTTAGAGCATGTCCTCTTCCTCATTTCCAGAGAGGAAATGTCCTGGTTTCAGCTGGGATAGAGTTAATTTTTTTTTTCCTAGTAGTTGGTATAGCGCTATGTTTTGGATTTAGTATGAGAAGAATGTTGATAACACACTGATGTTTTTAGTTGTTGCTAAGTAGTCTACTGGTCAAGGACTTTTCAGCTTCCCATGCTCTGCCAGGTGCACAAGAAGCTGAGAGGGAGCATAGTCAGGACAGTTGACCGAACTGGCCAATGGGGTATTCCATACCATAGGACGTCAAGCTCAGCATATAAAGCTGGGGGAAGAAGAAAGAAGGGGGGACGTTCGGAGTGATGGCGTTTGTCTTCCCAAGTAACCGTTACGCGTGATGGAGCCCTGCTTTCCTGGAGATGGCTGAACACCTGCCTGCCGATGGGAAGCAGTGAATGAATTCCTTGTTTTGCTTTGCTTGCATGCGCGGCTTTTGCTTTCCCTATTAAACTGTCTTTATCTCAACCCATGAGTTTTCTCACTTTTACCCTTCCGATTCTCTCCCCCATCCCACCAGGGGGGAGTGAGTGAGCGGCTGTGTGGGGCTCAGTTGCTGGCTGGGGTTAAACCATGACAGGAAATTTAAACTGAATCTGTGGATGCATCTGGGGATTTCGTCATCTTCAGACTATCTCTAGGAATAAAAGTAGTAATGAATTTATCTAAAAATCAACTAACTCCTCATCCCCCCCTGCAACTCCCCCTGAAGCATTCACTGAATAATTTGCCAATTAAAAACTAGACAGCCCACATGTTTGCTAGTCATTCATTTACAAAAAGACACAGGGCACCCATTTTAATGCTGCAGTCACATTTTAATCAAATATTCATCCTTAGAGGTCTTTGAAGGGAGGAGATATGCTCTCTTTGACAAGCCAATTCTTAAAATAACTTTTTTGCTTTAACAGTTAGCAGGTCAAAAGAGAATGAAGCAGGCAAGTCATGGATTAAATAGTACGTTAAACAAATAGGACTCAGCGACACCAAGCAAGAGTCAGAAAGCACAAGCTGAGGGGGATGGGACAGTAATCAGGACATGCATTAACTTTTAAAGTTTGCCATTGTCCAATTGTTTTTGGATAGCGTGCATGACAGTGCAGGTCATCCACTGGAGCAGGCACCTTCAGACTAGAGGCTGCAAAAGCTCAATGCCTCCTTGCAGCAGAAGTTCCATGAGGAAATGTGACTTGATCTAATTTTGGAATCTGGAAAAAAGACAAACATCAGGAAGGAAGTTTAAAAATATTTGGAAAAAAAGTCCTTTCAAAGAAAAAGGCAACTCAAACTCGATAAATTCAAATAGCAATAAGTCAGCATCAAACTGCAGTGACATGTCTCTTTGGAAACAGCACATAAGGATTGCTCGGCCCTCTCTGGAACACGTTAGACAAGGAGCAGGAAGTCACTACTGTCTTTGGATGGGTTTAGCCCAGTGGTCTCCATTTCTCCCTGTATGTACTGGTACTGCAGCCCTCCATTTGTGTCCAACACACATTAAATTCTGCTGAGTTAGGTCTGCACAGAGCTTCATACACCCTCCTTTCAGTTTCAGACACTCCTATCCATAGAACAACCTTCGAAACAGAAGTCTGGAATACTCCAGACCCCATGGATGATCAAAGCTAACAGACAGGAGATCTGCTAAGAAAAAGAATCATAACAGAGGAAACTACTTTCAGGTTTCTGGGATAAAGACACGAACCCCTAATTCCACATGAATTTTTCAGTACCATGCATACACTGCCAGCTAGCACAATCCCCTGTGGGTTTCTGCAGAACTGCTTAGGCCAATAGGGAGTGCTTTATAAAGCCTCACCCATACCTTCATGGAAGATCAGGATCACCTCAGTCAGCTCCCCTGAGTCACCTGGTAAATACAGTCTCTAAGGGACTAGTTTGCTGAGTCAATTCATCATTTAACTTTTTCAGTTTTTAAAAATTCTTGAGTCACAGAGAAATGAAATTAAGACTTTATTAGCTAACTCCCAGTTGTAGGAGAGTAAATCCTCATTATGCACTAAAATGGTCTAATTTACATTACAGTGATTCTCAGATGGGTGAATGGATGCACGTTTGCCTCACAATGACCCCAGAGGGCAAAGGTTTCCTCCCATTCTCACTTTGTTCTCCTCTCCTCTTCCTCTGTCCCACCCCTCTYTTTCTCTGACAGCTCTGTAAACAATATAGAATTTATTTTGAGCCAGTGGAAAGGGGGAGAATGGCCAGCAAGCAGGGCAAAGAGGGTTACCACCTCCTCCTTCCCTCATCTCTCCTCCTCCTGCACAGCAGCAAGCCAAACTATAACAGTAAAATCAGAGGAAGGAAAAGGAACAACATAAAGCGTTTGAAAAACACCCATTCTGAAAACGCTGGTTTTCAAGGAAAGATGCTGAAATGTTAGAATTGACAAACATAACTGAACGGAAAAGAATTCCAACTAGTCTTTCTAAAATGAAAGAACATTGGCTCTAGGCTCTTTTCCCTCTATGTGTTTGAGATGGGCACAAGGGTCAACGAGATTTCACATATAAGAAGGGGGGAAAAAATCCATATACCAACCTTCCATACCGCCATTGCTAAACTTTAAGTACAACTTCTCCTATGAATATATTCTAAAAATTTCAGGCATTTTTAGTATATCAAAAGACAGTCTATCCTAAGCCTCCTCTTTTGCTCTAATATGCCCCAACACTCTGCTGTGATCAATTTTGAATTCATAAACTAAACAAGGCCCAGCTGGGTAAATAATGAGCACTGTAGGAAGTGGTTATTTGCCCTAAATCAACCCTCAAACAACCTCATACCCTCTTTCTTGGAATCAATGTAGTGCTGGAATTTCACATTTCAGCAATACAATCTATGTCTTCACCACAAGTGCTAATTATAGAGATCTCAGCTGCTGCTGCTTCTTTTTTTAAAGCAGTTTACCATTGTTCTCATACAGTCTAGCATTGTTAACTCACCTATGTTTTCAGCTGAGTAAAGTATCCCACACTTCCCGACCTGAGCTGCTACGCAGTATGGCTGTATGGTATTTCAGGGAACGTAGTAGTGAAGCCCATCTGTAGTCATATTTCTGCATTGCCAAAGTTCTGTGCAACTGTGGTGCAGTCAGTCTGTTAATTCTCCCTCTGACATGTGCATGTCAGTACTAAATCTCTGCATCTGTAAAACACTTTGGGATCCCTGACAAAGAAGGACTCTATGTAAAGGTCAGATTAATAACGTTCTTCTTGAGCAAAAACATTTCAGGAGAATTTAAACAGACATGCAATTCTAGCATTCTGGAAATTCTCACAGCTGCTGTTTGCTACCTAAACTCTGTGCTGCTTAGAGTCATGTGTGTTCACATGATCTGCTAAGCTGGGAGCTGTCTCTTGCTCTTGAACTTTTTCCTCCTGCACTTTAAGATCTGCCCAGCAATGCTTTTATTGTATACTGCTGAGTACATGAGTATGCATGTAAAGGGCACATGATGGCAGTTGCTTCTAAATGGTTTATAACTAGTGTCTCCTTTATTACCGCTTCTTTGGGTATTGAAATAAATTCATCAAAATTTCAGGACTTTTTTTTAAAAAACAATCAAACCAAAAACTAAAATAAATGCAACTTAGACTGCACTTTGCCTTACATGGCAACCACAGAGTAAAGGAACCACATGTTCAATTTTCATTTTCTCTAGATATGAAAATATGTATGCTAATTGTCTTTAGAGAGTATTGATACCAATTTTGCTTTCCCAGGACTCAATACCGGGAGCATACCTCATATAGGCTACAATGTTTTCAAGATTTATTTAAAGGCTAGGACAGAATCGAATACTAGTAACATCGTTGCAGGCTTCCTGTGAGTAACAAACAAAGCATTAACTCTCTGGAAAGACATGAAGCTTACAAACTGAAACTCTGTCCAACACTATAGTGATGGGCATTTAGAAATACAAGCAATCATTTATAAGAATAACATAACACATCAAAATCCATAGGTCAATCAGCTTTCTATTTCTGTATTGTAACAGGAACTGTGGCATCAGCATAGGGCATTACAGGGGGATTAATGACTAGCTGGAATTAATGGCCCTGGGCTATGCCTGAGGCAATCAACTCCTCCCACCTACTCACTAATCCCATGGGATACTCTAGTCTCCTTTGGAGCATTAACATCCAGCTTTTTTATAAAATCCTTTCTGCGCAGGATTTTTGTGCTTAGATTATTTGGAGGACTTTATATGTGAGTAAAAATACAGTGAATTAGGGAGAGCGTACTGGGGTGAAAAGCAGCATCAGTGCCTTCAAGACTACATTCAATGGGAACAAATGTTCTCAGATAACAAAGAGTGCAAGTGGGCTTGTATTTTTGATCACTTGCTCTCTGTATATTTGAAGCGAGAGCTATATTGCATTAACAGCTTTCTGTTAAGTCTTCCAGTGCTCCAGCTCCTTCAGAAAGTCTGTGCTTCACCCCTGCTCAGCTTTCTTGTTTTGCAACACCCCATACCACTACCACTACTATCACCACTGCTGTATAAATGTCACAGAATCTTTTGGATAGGCGCTAGGCACTTTCAAAATTAGCTATAATGCATGTACAACAAAGATAATAACCTTTTTAGTCATTATTGCCACAAAGTTATTAGCACACTACAGATCTTAATTGGGGGGGGGGGGGGGAAGAGTGATACATCATATGTTACTGGCACAGTCTCTCCTCAGTTATGCTTTTTTACTCCTCACCCAAAAAACTCCCTTTGCAAGCATTCACTGACTGCCTCTTGGCATAGACATTACAGACTTTCAGCAGTTACACTTGCATAATGTATTGACGACTTCTCAGGTGAGTTCACCAAAACTATAAAAGACCCTTCAAATCTGGACCCTGGACATTCTCTTCCCCAGAAAAGCACTGCTCTGAAGAATTATCCATTTGACTAAGATGCAATCTGGAATGTTGCCATTCACTACAGCAGTAATTCTTGACATGACTAGCAACAAATGAAATTGAGAGAGGTCTCTCTGCTGAGCACTACGTACTAACTCTCAGCAAGCTGAGCTCCACACTTACATTCAAATACTCTCTACTAACATATAGCCTACCCATAGAGTAAGGAACTCAGCAATCAGAAACACTGTTATCACATGGTATAAAAAATAGGCTGTCTCATGCGTGTTTAAGGTTCCAGCTTGCTTGCTCAGTTATCAACCACTCTTGGTCAAATTCTCTATCAAATGCATGCAAGGGCTTTCCCACTGAAGCCTATGTGGTCCGTGCGTACATATCTAGAATAAAGAGGACAAAGTTTTGATTCCTGGAGCCAAACATTGAAAATTTTCATGATTACATTTAATTTTTTTAAGCTCCTGCAAAATCTAACCTATGCCTGTGTGTTCCTTCAAAGACACAGATCCAGTACCAGAACACGGTACTGGCTGTAACAGCTAATTGTATATGTAGCAATACAGCAAAAGCAGTAACAGACATAGAACAAACATATTTGCTACCCTGTTGTTTCAGAATTGTCCACAGATTACTTTAATATTAAAGGCATAGATCTGTACTGAAGTATCTGCCCACTGTAAAATGGAGCTGGCAATTTTATCACTGCTTATCGTGGCTTGGGGAAATTATGCATTTGTGTGCAATTATCAGTTTTCCATAGCCTTTCACTGTTTGCAGATTTTTTGTTGCAGTCATGGTGACGTTACTGGGATGGTTAACTTCCTTCCCCCAAAAAACAGATAAAAGCTGAAATGACAGCGTTTCTGGCAAGAGAATTTCTGGCAGAGGAAGCAAAGTAGGAAATGCAGCTCCTGATATAAAACAGCCCACTCTGTCTCGTCTGAGAGAAGGCTTGCTGCCTGGGTATTTCTCAAATCTCTTTGCTGGATGAAAAATTGCCAAGGTTTAAAACATCTGAAGCTTTCTTGTTATGAGAATTATGTGCTTTACAGATCATGATAAATCCTGACTAAAATATGAAAGTGTCAGTGTTTCAAACAGTTCCTTTCCTTCAGTGAGGTTACATTTACAGTGCAATGAGTGGACTTGGATTACAGGGTCCTTTTTCACTTGAACAGACTGAAAATATATGTATACATTGTATAAGCCGAACAAAAATGATGTGAGACACCTCCCTGAAGGAATTACTCAGTCCTTCAAGAATTTTCCTTGCATTATTCCTCACACCTTTCTTTCTGCCTCCTTCCTTCCTCTCATCACTCATCATCTGTCCAAGTAAAATTATGCCAGGTTATTCAATGGCCTTGTTATCACAAGAAGTTGTTAYGGTAAGTTGGTAAGTTGAGAAATGGGGTTTGTATGGACTTGTGGTGAAAAGTTCAACCTGAGTCTCCACCCCTTCTGCTGGGAAGTTCAGCTGGAGTCACTGAGGAAATACAAAAGAGAGGCAGGAACATCAAGTTTTAAAAAGAGCACTGGCAGCCTAGTACTGTGACTGGAAACAAGGAACAACCACCCATACTGCTCCCCCAGCTCAAACTGGGAAGCTATTTGGGACATGGCCCAAGTGTAGTACGAGAAGTCACACTATACTTCTCCCATGGCCTTGATATCTGTCACCGATGCTAAAGGTGAATTCTACATTTTATCGCTCACTCTTCCTTTCAGTAATTGCTCCCTCCATCTTTTAGTTATTTGTTTAGATTTTCAGTACATAAAAATCCTGGCATTGCCATTATGGGCTCTGAGCCATCTGAGCAATCTTCTTAAAATACACTAACACATCATCCATATGGTTATCCAATATGTAACTATTTACTTTCCAGCATAATAAGAGAGTTAACAAAAACTGTTAAAAGCTTCACAAAACTTCATGAGACATTGTCACCCTAATTGGGAGTCTATGATTTTCACTGAATAGCAGAGTTATAGACATCAGTCCGCATGATCCCCTTTTTGAACATATTTTCATTATAAGTCTCACTTAAACAAGACCGAAAGATCAGACGAGTGGTTGTCTTTAGGAGCTATCTGTTTGAGATCATTGTTGTGTGTGCCCCAGCAGAGTCTGATACCATGCAGTTCACTATGTTCTGGAAGAAATCCACTTCAGAGACAGCATTTAGCTAGGCTGGGAAGACTATCTGAAAGCTAGAAGGAGAGATACCAAGGACATTCCTTTCCAGGTATGATCTTCTTCCATAATAGCTTAGAATTGTTAAATGGTTTTCAACACAGGTTCCAAGATTTGGTTAGAGGACCTAATCAAGCTATAAAATAGTTTGTTTTTCTTGTAAGCTGTAATTGGTACTATTTCTCTTAAAGCCAACTTAGATGTAAAATTCTCTTGCCCCTTCCAGAGATTCACTGTTTCCCTAGAAGAAAATGATACTTGGATGAGAGTTCACTTTGTTGAGACAGTTATCACGTATTCTCTTCACAGCATGTGCAATGCTGTCTGAAGGCAAAGTCGTTTATCACAATTTTCTAAGTGTACTTCAGGTGGTAACTGATGCTGTGAAAGTATGTGAGTTGATCTGTGGCCACTTTATATACTGTAGCTTGTGAGTTAACATTTTATGCCAGAAGTTGATTGTGCTACGAAGTATTCCAGACACAATTCAGTGGATGGATTAGTGATTATTGAACTTGTGGAAGAAATCAATGAGCTCTTAGGCCTGCATGCATAAAGTAAGATGGGAGCTCTTCTCGCATACTTCAAAGATCTACAGTTCTTAGGTCTCTTGAGATAGTTGCGAAATGGTGTCTCCTTTTATCAGAAGTGACTAGAGCCCAGAAAGGACAAGAAGGAAAGCCATGTCACTCCTTGTCCTGGCCAGCAGAACTGGTAAGCTTCAGGGTGGGAACATAACGTATTCACTGCAGCAATACAGAAGTACACTTTCTCCTTTGGTATCACAGAACCTGAAGGGCCTCTCCTTGTGGCAACACAGTTTTCTTTGCAACCAACACAGACACAGTAGAGGCCAGACTTTCAAGTTCAAGTGGAAGTTGTACTGTTTTGTAGACAGAAAACTAGAAGAAATGCTATTTAATCAAAACAGTTTGAACCCCTATGATTATACTCATGTATTTTTCTCAGGACAGCCTTTTGTTTGTGTGAGATACCACCATAGGGCTCATGCTGCTTTAAGGTTTCAGGCCCTGCCTTGGTAACCTTGTTTAATAGGAGTTTTTCCATTAAACTCAATAGCAGCAAGAATATTTTGTATGTTGTTTGCCTGAATATCATAGGTATAAGCAAATTCAATATACTGAAATTGGCATCAGTGAGCCCCCCTGCAGCTCTGAAAGTGCAGGGATTAGTGTCCATTAGCACACTTTTTTCTAAAGTACAAGAAACTACAGTTAGCATAAATTCATTGACTAAAACTGAAGGTGGAAATGAAGACCAGGTTGGAATCTAGTGAAAGAGCTTACAGGTAACAGTGAAACACTCAGCATAATAAACAGATAAACTCAGAATTTCACTCTAGAGGAAGAGGATTTGCCTTGTTTTGACTAATGGAAACTGCATCCAAGACCAAATTCAGCCTACAGAAGGCACTCAATAGACTTTTGTCTCTTCAACTAAAAAGGAAACTTAAAAGAAGCAGTAACCTAAGTCCAGTTTTGTCACATGCAATGCAATTCACTTAGCATCTAATTTACGTGTGACTGCATTACGAAACTTCACGGAAACACACAGAAGCAAATGTTTGTTTTAAGATCACAATATGAACACAGCTGTAGACTATCTTAGCAGACACAGCATTTCTAACTGTTCAAAACAACTTTGGTAGGAATCTTTACAGATTGTGTCCAGTTACAAGAAAAGGAAAACTACTTACTTGTTTCATTATTTTTGTAAACCAGAATAACCTCCTGCTGTTCCAATGAACACAGATCACAGAAAAAAAGGATGCCTTTATTTTACCAACAGAAGCCCAACTCTATTAAGAGGAGCCAGATTGATTATATTATTGTGTTACATGTGAAAGGAGAATATTCCACAGAACAAAAATATAGGAATCTTTGCCATGGAGTTTACAACTTAATACCACATTGGGTACATTAGAACAGAAGTAACAAGGTCAAAGAAACCATCAATCCTCTTTGCTTCCTGTTGCTGTACAGCTTTCCTCTCTTTTTATGTTTATTATTTTGTAAGTCAGACTGTTAAAGCTACGGGTTCCCAATGGGAACTCAGCTTCAGGGGCTGAGTACAACTGAGAGCCTGTGTGATCATGCATATGCATATTTTGCACAAAAATAAACCCTCCACTTGGTCCATGTTTCATCTGCCAGTTGGCCAGGTTGGTAATTTATTATGCTGGGAAGAATGAGCGTCCTTTTTGTCATAAAACCTTACCTTACCCTTTCTCCATTCCCATCTATCATTCTTGTAGTGAAGTTGCAACTATTAATAGATAAACCCTAACTTTCGTTTTGGCTAAGACCTACACAAAACATCTGTGTCTCAAGACCTGAAACTGGCCCACATTCTGAGTATTTTAGCTCTATGAAGGGGACAGTAGCCATACAACTATCCCTACATTTTTCAATTGCTACAAAAATAAACCATTTGTAAACTAAATACATGCAGGTTACTTCTGTTTCTAAGCCTCCTGTTATTATATTTGGCCATAGCTACACAATAAAATAAATGGATGTTCTTCTGTATCTTTACACTTAGTTTATCAAGTTCCTACCACTGAAGCATCCTTCACTCCTACTTTTCCATATTTCATAAATTTGATTGCTTGAAGCCCCTATCTTTCCCTAAAACTAAGTAAATAAATAAAGCATTATTGGTTTTTTTTAGAAGTGTTTCCAAATTTCCCTCACTTTCAGACTGCACAGCAAGACCTATCTTGGGTTTCCCTGCCTCCTTCCCTAAAGCCATGAGAAAGAGCCTGAGATTCCACATCAATAGCTTTTACTATACATCTTTTCTCTTTGAACAAAGCATCATCTTAACATCTGAACAGTAAAATTCCACCTTTCCTTTTTATTTTCCCATGCATTATTTAAACATGCTGCTCTGAATTCTACAATTAGGGTATTCCTGGGTAGCTACAATCAACAACACCTTTATAGTCTGATACAGCAGGAAATGTGGGCTATCCAGGATAGTTTCACACATTTGTTTGCTATATAGTAGCTTCAATTTAAATATGATAATCTAATTTAGCAAAAAATGAACTGAAATCAGATTTACTGCAAAAACTTTTAAAATTTAATTTTCAGACTAGCAATCAATGCTTATTCAGTTTCCATCTTATCCCTGCCTTCCCTTTTTGCAGATGCTTAAGTAACATTAAATTAAACAATTGCACAAATCTTAAAAATTGTAGGAAAATTAGCATCTGCRCTTAATACAGGAATAAAAAGGTCCACAGAAATCACTCTTTATGAGCAATTTTCTTAACAGAAAGAATAAAAAAATGTAAAAATTCTCACTGTAGAAGTAATATATATATATTTGTGGCATTCTGTCTTTCAAATCATTTTGAAACTAAGATGACAGAAATGAAGAAGAGAGATCTCGCTATCATCTCACCCAAAACCTTACTCAATTTCTGAGATATGACTGTTAGGATTAAATATTAAAACATCTTCAAAGAAAGAACTATGTTGAGTCACACAGTAATAAAGCCCATTATTATTCACAGACATAAACAGTATCAAACTATTATCTGCTTAGTATTATACTTCGCTCCATTATATTTCCCCTAAATCTATGCAAAATAAAAATATAACCCTGTAAACAACAATAATTACAACAGAAGGAAACAAAAAATAAAGAAATCTTAAACTTACATTGATGTGTTATTATAGGTCCTGCACAGCAAGTAGCCCTAAGGGTACATTTTAGTTTTTTTATCCATGCTCCGTTCTTGTTGCTGATGTGACCACTTAGGCACATGGTCAAGTTGCAATCAGCTTCTCTCTTAGTGATGTATGAGAGCTGTGCTGATTTATCTAGTCCTTCTGCAGCAGATTAGCACTAATGTTTCTGCTTCTGCATCCTACCTTTCTTTAGCGGTAGACTCTGCACTATCATTGGCAATCCAAATTAAAGAGCCAGTGAATGTAGCACAATTTTTTTTTCTTTCTGAAACCATTGCAAAGCAGGTAGTCTCACACAAATACCACGTTTTTATCCACTGAGCCTCTTTTTTAATATCTTTGGCAAGAACAGTAGTCAGAGATACAGAAGAATGGTTCCGTGAGTCTTCTATAGTCTTTTTGTGATTTATTCTGTTAAAGGAGTATTTTCCTATGCAGATGGCCCTAGGCAAGAGGCAGCTGTAATACACCAACGTTTCAGCCAAAACCATAGTATTTTCACTTTGTAACACAAAGGTATTATATGCATGCAGTGAAATTCTAGTTTATCCCGAACAAGTGGACAATGTGAAATTAATTAATGCAAACAGAGCTTATGAAAAAAAGCAAGTACCTTATATGTTAAAGGAACTTAACATATAAACTCATTTGGTTAAAAATTATTTCAGTGCCTTATAGTGTATGTGTTCATTATGAATTCTCACTTTTCTCCTTAGGATTGACATATTTTACACTATGGGATTGTCGATTTCAGCTATTAAAAGTATTACAAAGAACCTGACTGAACCTTGTTGTTACTATTTTGACTTTCCAGTAAACAAGTAGTATTTTAGCAGTAAAACACAATTGTTAATTCATGATCTTTTCAATTCAAGACACCATGGGGGGCAGCTGTTTAAATTTTCATTAGGACTTTGAAAAATATTTAGGAAAAAATTGATGCCTTAGACCATCTAGTCTTGAAAATGTGAACATTCTGACAAGCTTGCTCACTGTCAAAATGACTCGCATCACTGCTGTTCCTTAGCTGCTACTCTTTCTGATCACAGAAGCATTCCTCTCTGTCTTTAACAAACAAATGCCATACCTGAATATTAAACAAGAAATGTGTGCTGCTTAAACATCAGTAATATTTGAATAGCAGAAAAATTTCAGCTACTCCTAAAGACCTATTCTCTGTTTATTATCAGCATTCATTTTAAACAAACATTACATGGAATTTCTTACCCTAAACAGGAAACCAGGAAAGAAAGAAAGAAGGAAATAGAATTAACTCATTACTTTATAACAAACCCTAAAACAGAGAGGGGCTATATTTGCTCTAATGTGAAAGTCTACTGTGGCAAAATGTGGCAACATCCATTTCAAAGTGCTTTCTGGATTTTACATATACTTATTTTTACACCTGCCACAGGAGCACAGCAACTTCGGGGACAGAATGTAACAAAGACCTAAGCATGCTCATTAGCACAGAGTTGTTACAAAGGCAGTTTTAGATCTAGGTGCAGGACTACATATGAATTCTTCAAGCTTCCCCAGCTTTCCTCCTCTTTTTGTGTGTTGTTGATAAGGAATGAAAYGGGTGACTGCAGAAGGGCATCCAGAAGCCAGAGTGAGAATCTCCTGAGGAAAGGTACCTGAAAAAAGAGTTTCAAAGCATCCCCAATGCTGAGCTGCCAGCAGCTGGCTAAACAGAAACACTGAGGAGCAGATGTACCTTCAACCTCATGCCCTCCCAGCCTTCAGGCGGCTTCTTGCAAATGCTGAGTAAGCATCTTATGATTTTGAATTTGAGAAGTCTCTATGGATGATAGGTGCCTACCACCACACATTCAAAGAACTGAAGGTCTCTATTTCAAGAAAGATGGAGGCGGGGTGCTGCATTTCCATCTGGCTTTGAATCCTCCTCAGGACTGGACCCACCCAAAGAGCAGTAATTTTACCTTCAGTTGCCTTCTCTGGGCAATGAGATTCAAATTCCCAACTCCCATACCTCAGGACAGTGTCCTAAAGAAATAGCTCTACTCCACTAGCAGTGCTCCAACCCACACCCCTTCTGTGGAGAAACGTGCTACAATACCAAAAAAGAATTCAAGATTCACTACATCAGAGAGGGGACAGAACAGTGCTGACCTTCCCAACAGGCTTCCACCAACAAAAAGGAGCATGATGTGGATGTGGCAAACAAAAGTGAAAAGTGCTGTCAATTCTAAAGGAAGTATCAGTTGTACTGAAATTTTTTCTCTAAGAAGTGAAACAAAATTTGGACCCCATGGTTTCATGTAGGTCTTTGCTGTACTAGGAAAAACTAGCCAAAATACTGAAATCTGGTGTTAAAACAGCATTAGAGCTGCTATTGCAGGTACACACAGAAAATGACTCTAAAAAAAGAATTCAACTCTACTTTAAACATACCATTATTTTTGCCCCCAGACTCCCATTAGAAGTTTGTTTTGGAACCTCATTGCTCTGATGGTTAGAAAGAAACTTCTAATGTACATTCAAGCTGCATTAGTACCCACCTGCTCCTGAGCAGCACTGTCCTTTAACAGTTTATTTCCCCTGAACGGTGGTCTTATGTACTTGTAGACAGCAATCATATTCCCTATCAGCTTTCACATCAACAGACTAACCAAGACATGCTCTTTTAGTCTCACCATATAAAACAGACACTCCATCTCCCTTACCATGGTAGTCCTTCTCTGCACCTATCCCAGTTTGAGTTCATCTCTTCTAAACGTGGGTGAGCAGAACCATATATACTATGTTCCACTCAAGGACTTACCACAGAATTTATTTTAGTAGACCAAACAAACTGTGGTTTTAATACATGGTTGCACTAAGATTTAAACCTCCTACCATCTCATCTCCAGCAGCTAAAAACTACCACAGCTTTATCTGTGATRGAATTCTGACATATACTAACTAGGATGTGTTAATATATATTTTCTCTGCTACACTACATGAGGCCATGAAGTAAGAATCAACATCAACCTGCATTACAGAATCACAGACTCGTTTAGGTTGGAAAAGACCTTTAAGAGTCCAACCGTTAACCTAACATTGCCAAATCCACCATTAAACCATGTCCTTAAGTGCCACATCTTTTAAATACTTCCAGGGATGGTGACTCAACCACTTCCCTGGGCAGCCTGTTCCAATGCTTGATAACCCTTTTGGTGAAGAATTTTTTTCTAATATCCAATCTAAACTTCCCCTGGCACAACTTGAGGCCATTTCCTCTCCTCCTATCACTTGTTACTTGGGACAAAATGGGAATGGGCATTGACTTATGTCAAGCAAAAATATAAATATGACATTACTGCCGGCCCACTTGCTTAACTCCCAATTATTTACTGAAACAACATATCGGTTTGATAACATAATTTCCAGTTCTCTCAACAAAGTTGGTTCCATATCTGTTCAGCAAAGAGAAAAAAGAATAGCCATCGTATCACTGCCACTAAAAAGCATCATCTGTCCTTCCTAAGCCCCAGTGGTTTGCTTAAGTGTTACACACAAGCTATGCAAATGACACACTAATACTTCAAACATGCAAATGGATTATATGCATTTCTACAGGAAATTACTCAAGGCAATTGGAAGTGTAAAGTCAAACAAATTATCATCTATAATTGAAAACATGCAAGTAACTTTTAATTAAACATGACTTCTCTAGTGAAAAAGCCACATTAAAACCTTACTAAAAGGGAAGATACCTAATTGGGGGAAAAAAGGAATTAAAAAACCAATGTTTTGTAAAGAGGGTGTTGCTCAGGAAAAAAAATAAAAAGCAGACTTTTAAATGTATTTCTAATTTATTCTTGATTCCAACCCACTTCAATTTCAAACAAATAAATACATGTAGGTAAAAAAAATGCAGGTTCTCAAAACCACAGATAAGATATCTGAGTGCTTATTTATGCAAGTAACTGATTTGTTTAAAATGTCAAATATTAGATTGAGACAGGCAGGAAGAATGTTGGAGGTTAAACGATCAATAAGATTATTCTTTGGGAGACATCTAAAACCTAGCAAAAACTACACCAAAAAAAAAAAACCCACAGAATTTTTAAGCCATAGTCGGAGTCCTATCACAGAAAGGGCACCTAGCTGCTTGTGCTGAGCCCCCAACAAAGCATAGTAAAGGACAATCTCTTCAGCTGAGAGTCTGTGAGTTCAAGTAAGTGTTGCATATGATACAACTGGATGTTTATAGCTTGTTCAACCATTCAACAATCATCAAAAAGCTTTCAGGAAACAAATATATACTATCTTCTCACTTCGCATATGGAGAAAGCAAGAGGGTAAAATTAAATGCCTTGATCAAAATTGCAAAAAGACTTATGATTTTTCTGAGACAGATTTATATGACCTGTCTTTTTGCAGCTAGAAATCACAATAGCTGCATAGCAGAGCTGGCACATCTTAGGCTTTCCACGGGGAAGAACACAGGAATTTACTGGTAGTCTATCTAATCAGTGACAGCCCATTCCTCCCATGGAGCACTGCCATGACAGGGAAAAATTAAGGGAATATACTACAAGTTTCAAATGGCCAGCTCAGAGCTTGCCCTACATTTTAACCTCAGTCAGCAAATTATTCTAGGGATAATACAATTTATGCCAGCAAAAGCTCTTTTACAACTATTCCTTATACCAGTCCTTCATTAGGCTAATTATACCACACAAAACCCCTGTTTTTCCAGCCTGACACTATGACATTTTCCCCGACAACCCTGCCAGCAAAATTTTACTAGAGACCTCTTTATTGAATAGAAGACCAAATAATCAATAATGTTTAGGAAAAATAAATCAGTAGGAACACTTTAACCCCAGGTATCCAGTTTACATTTCAAGGAGCTCTGCAAGAAAAACAGCAGGGAAAACCAAGAAAAACTCTGCAAGAAAAACAGGGACCTTTCTTTCAAAATAAAAGTTGAGAGGGGATTTGAAATACAGAGATCTCTAAAAATCAGGGGAGTCTACTAGCTGCAAACTGCACAGGCCACAATGTGGGTTACGTAAGCAGCAAGGATCAACTAAGAAAAAAACAGAAGAGACTATACATATGCTGTCCCATGGACTACAGAATCCACTTGCCAAACAACGCTGTACTGAGAATCACTGGAAAAAGCTGAATAGATAGAAAGCACAAGCCTAGATTTTATCCTTCTAAATAGCTAACAATCAGCCTCATGTTTTTCCTTACAACAACAGTGTTACAATGAAGTTGAATTTCTCACTTTTCTCAAAATGGCCCTATATGTCTGCTTGCATTTTAGTGGCAGTGTTGTGAAATGTCCTTTTCCACTTCCCACATCAGGTCAGACTACAGGTGGAAGACGAAATAAAGGATGACAGTTATAAACTGTCTTAGTGCATGGCTACATAACATTATAAGTGTTTTATCTCTTGCTTTCCCTTAAAGAATCTTTGGCATGCTGAATCTATCATTAAATGTATATTTAATAACCAAGAGAGCTAAACTTAGCTTTAATGCCTTCAAACCCAGACAGATGAAATAGCTTCCTCAATTGAGAATAGTGCATCTGCCCAATGGACAGATACGGCCTCACAAAAAAAAAAAAACTTCAGAAAGCCCACATGTAAAGGCCATTGTAAGACCCACTTTAGATCATACTTAGGAAAAAACATTAGAGAAGGTCAAAACCCAACTTGGGTGAAGAGAACAGGGAAAAATTGTTTTGGCAAATGTCAACAGCTACCCTAGGTAAAGAGGTAACATTACGTACAATGAATGTGGGACAGGTTTCTTATCCAGAGATCAATGCCATGAGTTGTTCATTAGATACTGTAACTTTCTCCACTTGCAACTAAGTTTGGAATAAGTAAATCTAGGAATGGCAAGTACAATGTTTCTTTTCACACTTTTCTTTGCTTTTAACAACCCTGGATTTGATTATGAGAACTCATGATACTTAGTGCATTTTTTTCACTCTTCTGTGCAGAAAAGCTTTTATAAGTTTCTGGTTCCTAGCACCACCCTCTAATCTCAATCAGTAAGACTTGTATAAGGCAGTTTTCTCAAAGAAGTGTGCTGCAAAAGGTAAAGGCAATCATGCAATAGTAAAAAGCCAAGAGTCCAAAGAGGAGATGGACCTGGTACTAAAATGTTATTGAAAAATGAGCTATGACTGTTTAACATTACTGCATTTTGGAAATCAAAGCCACTGTGAAAACATAAATGAGTAATCATCAGGAGGTCAACAAGCATCAGGTTTGTTGAGTGGGCACAGAAACAAGAGTTACTTGTTTCAGCCATGTCAGAGGGATGAGTACAAAATTAATAATCAAACTTCTGATGAGCAATTTCATTCTGAAAATGGAATGAAGTTGCTTAGTATACTTTCACTTGAATATTTACAGAAATTCTGCATAGAAGGGGATTGGAAATATTTTCTACTAGTCACTGAAATCAATTGTGCATACTTTGAATGTTGCAGCTTCTGCAAAATATAGTGTATAATTATTATATTTCTGCTTTATCTTCCTGACCTTGATTAGCTGCTACTAAGCAGTTAGCCAGACAATTTTTAACTGGAGAACAAAGTGTGACATGAAGCAAAAAGGTGAAGTTGGAGGTGAGTTTGGGGTCACTCCTTCCTCCTCATGCTTTCTTGCAACATGGGCACAAAGGGATGCTCCACAAACACCACAACACATCTGCAACATGTGGAAATAAATACTTTATCATATTACAGAGTAACCAACAGTATTCACTGAGACAAGAGATCACTCAGAATTTATGKTTTTTTTATTTATTTAATGATGTACATCTTGATAGAGGGGCAAATGCAGCAGAACAATAATCATAAGAGGTCATTGTGGGGCAGTGCCAATAAAAACCTTCATTTGCTTTAATTTAAATATTAGCAGATGTGCCAAAGAATATTGGAATGCAGGTTGCACCAGTTTATGCTGCGGTGAATTTTGTCCTGGGACAGCTAGGAGAGGAATGAAGTCTTTGGGAGAAGGGTGAGTAAGGTGAGTAAGAGAGAAAAATAATTGGAATTATATATTCTTGTCAATACCTTATTTTCTAATACACTTTTCCTTCTTTCGTTTGAGAGTGAATTTTCACAATTGATTCTGTAAACCTTTACAACACCAGAACTGCAGTAATTTTCTACTATTTGCCATCCAATGCACATGGATGGCATAATTTACACCACCACTAACCACTTTAGCTCAGACCAGGCTGTATCTACAGCACCATGTACTAAGGTACCTTACAATTAACATAAAAACAAAAATACTTGGAGTGAACAAAAATACTTTCAAGAGTGAAGCAGTAAACATCACTACAGTCAGATCAGAGAGCCCTCACTCATAGTTAACAGAAACAAATCTGCAAAGCAGCAAAACTGATTTAACCAAAGTCAGAAGCTTTATATGTGGGTTGCTGTTGGTTTTTAACTTTAATCACTAAAGAAGTGGACGAAAGGAATGCAGCAGCTGCCACATATTTGGATATCAGTAAAATATTTAATGGTCATAGCTCATTTTAAAAAAACTGAAAATGCCTTGGGTAGAAGCACTGTCATGCAAATTAACAATTGGCTAAATGACTGCAAACAAAAGATAATGAAACATGGCAACAGATAAAAAGGAGGTGTCTGAAGAAGTACTGAAGGGCTGGGGTTTGATTTTTTTTTTTATTTATAATCTCAAAGGGAGAATAAAAAACTTTGTAACATACTATGAGAACACTAGAGATGGAGAAGATAAAAACACTGGACAAAAAATAAATATAATACATAAGACTTTAGGGAAATAGCAATGCTGAGGAAAAGATCCATTTGGAAAAATTCAATGGAGACATCATTTAAGTAGAGCTAATGAGTGAGACAAGTCTAGGAAGCAATAATCCTGAACATAGCTGGAGTATACAGCACACCTCCCACCGCCATCGTTTCTAGCTCTGTATAGATGTTTATGCAAGTTTAACTACAGTGGCAGTCTTTCTTAATACAATAGTAAAATGCTATTATCTCAACAATTATCAAATTCTGGCATGTATAACTGATAGTAAACATCAGATTAGGTATGTTCCAGATATACATGAAAGACAGGGTCATATAATTTTGTGTTCCAGAGAGCTCATACAAAGAAGCATGATGGCATTTCATGAAAATTAAGAACAGTTATGTGATTTTTTTTTTTTTTTTTTTTTTTTTAAGTTATGACAAAACATAGACGTGATCACTGTGTGCAAATAGTGAAGGATATAAACACTGAGGACAGAGAGAAACCATCTGAGGGGCATGAAAGCAGTACAGACCAGAACGAAAGAATGAACTCTGAAAACAAATTTTGGAGAGGAAATCAGAATAAATTTTTTAGTAGCATGTGATGCACTTGGCTGTGTAATATTTCTCCAAAAGCAGCACCCATTCACAAGCCATTTGGCATGGATACTTAAAATGTGCAAAGACAAAGCTTTAGAGAGCATACAATACGGACCAGTACCTGTCCACAGGGGAGATGGAGAGAGTGAATGGAATGACAGAAATGGAAATAAAGATCTCATTAAAGACATCATTTTAGTTCCAAAAGAAGGGACAGAACCAGTCCTACTCCTGAAGACTGATAAGGAGGAAGCATGACAGGTTTTTATTTATGCAGAATGCTATGCTGCTACACTCCATTTTTACAATACATAAACAGTTCACCAAGGGCTTTTCTACAAGCTTCTCTGAAATAGCAGGCATTGGTCACAACAAGAGACAAAAGACATAGCATGTGGAGCCTTTTGCCACAGGCATGGCAAATTCTACTGTCCATTATTGCAATGAAAATAGTGCAAGCAGACAGGTTTGGCTTAAGAATATTGTGCCTTTCTACATACAGTTAACAAGAGTAAACACAACTTAATGGAACTCCACCATCTTGTTTTAAGATTCCAAATACTTAATCCATGCTGCTGCTCTCTCACCATGCAGAGTATCTAACAAAATAAGAACATCTTCCCCCCACTTCTCTTATGCAGCAGTTTGTGATTAATGCCTAGTGTAAATAGATGAGCACTGCTGCAGCAGTAAAAATGCCACTACAGAAGGCAGCACATTCATGACCAGTAATGCACCACATGCCCTCCTTACAGTTTGAAAATTAAACTAGCAACATTAAGAGATTTTCTTTTCTATAGGTATCAAAACTTCCACATATGTTGCTATTTATTTTCATCATGCTGAGCGATCTGATTTTGGGGACAGTCACATGGGCATCTCTTATAGCAAATTCTACTCGCATAAAGCAAGCCATTCAAAAGTGTTCTTTTTAAAAGAACACATCTAATATAAAGATAGCATTCATTATTACTTTAACAGCTTTCAAAGTAAGAGTTGCTTTTTCCTTCTGTAAAAAGCTCTTTAGAATATTAAATTAATAATTTTCATTCGTACATGTGGCAACGGCATTATGAGATAATAAAGCTATGCATATGTAGACTGAAATAAAGAAGAGAAAGTTTTAGCAGTAAAGGTGTACTTAAAAGGAAAAATCAACAGAAATGTTAATTAGCAAGGACAGAAGAAACATGCTAAAGCTTTGCATTAGCTGAGCACAAGGAAGAATAAATAGTCAATCATAGTCAAGAATCTATTTCTTTCTAGACATTTAATATTATTTTTACATATACATACTACCATAAAGGGTGACCTTTGCCATTGTTCTGTAACCCCTCAGGGGAGTAGGCAGATATAAAGTACCTCTCCATCTCCCTGCAAAGGCTACTTGCATAAGAACAGCATCACAAGGGTTGTTTTTTGTGGGTCTACTGTTTTCTCACACATTAAAAAGCGTAAAATTCATACTAGTAGTATGAATTATTTCATTATATAAGGAGGGAGAATATAACTCATGGTCTGCTTCTGGACATCACAACCATTCATTACATTTTATTCAATACAGATTAACTCAATTCTTATCCAAAGACATTGTCCAGTTAATGGATACCAGGAAAGGTAATTCACCTACCATTCTGTAATGATACTTGGATTAACAGTATGGATGCTCATGTAAAATCAATCCCTTACAGAATTCTTATGGTAGTAAAATCTGTATTCCTACCATTGCTAGGGCTTGGAGCATTTCCAGGATTTCCTGTGCCTCACACCTTTACATAATTTTAGAGTACAAAGTTGACAACAATCCATTCAAGTATCAATACTTGTAGGTTGACTGATAGCATGCATCATTATCTGAAGTCATATCAAGTAATTCTTCAGAAAGGTTAAAAGGCAGAAAAATCCACATTCTGTTGTTAAAACAGGAAAAGTCTGTCTCAGAATAAAATGACACAAAGTACATTTTGTATATGAGATCAGATGGAATTAACATCCTCTATAAGGCAACTCCATATGGCAGATATATGTAAACACATCAGACAGAAACAACTTGCAAAGATGAGAGTTTTGATGTGAACTTCTGTTGTAATCTCAAATCATACAATCTTTCAACCATACCACAGCAACAGCATAGGTAAATGCTCCAGGTATTACATGCTTAGATTGAAGTGTAGCTCTTCTTTGATAAAGCACTATGTAAAATGGGTACCTTCTTAGTAATCAAATCTGCTACTCCACCAGTGTATTCAGACATACCTGCTTAATTGTCTACACTTTTACTACATTTCACTCCTTTAGCTCTGCAGAGCCAATGTACTAAGAAATACTAAATGATGGCATAATTCTCACCAACTTCAATAGTGCAAGAATTATTTCCTAACTGCTTGGTGATCCCTGTTTATCTAATAGGATCTAAATGTCACAGATAAACCTAAGGAGAAATACCCAATGAACTCTTAACCAGAGATTAACAAAACTGGCATTAAATGATAGCAGGATCAAAARTGACAAATGCAGAAAGAGAAACCACGTTCATAAATCTGTGGAAGAGAAGCGTATCAGAAAACTGCCCAAGAAATGATGGCAGAAAGAAAAAAGGCCTTTGAAAAATGTTTCATGCTTCTAGAGAGGATACAGGCTTGAAGGGTATTGGCAGAAAGAAACAAGAGAAAAAATAAGTCTGTACTGAGCTTTTAATCTTTCCTTAATTGTACTGAGAATCTCCAGCATTATCCCCAGAGAGAATTAAGCATAAAAGCCTAAGTAACTCAAACAAGTTCCCTTATAACTCAGTCCTTTCAGAACAGCATGTTTTCTTTGAAGGACTTAGTTTCTCAAAGACCATGTCATACAAAAAATAATATTGCAATGCATATTTTTATTCTGCTAAAACAAAACAATGATATTTCACCAGTTTCCACTAACCTGTACTCAGAAATGTCTGGATAGGGTTTTGTGGAAATGAACAGAATAAAGCTTGTCTGTCTATTTTGGAAAATGAAGTGGTTAATAGTCCAAGAAAATGATTTGCATTGGTAGTCAGAAAGGATATTTTTCAAAGGTCAAGAGAGAGGTGGAATGCAAAATTAAATAGAAATTACTCAGAAAACAGTCAGAGGTTAAAATGTAAGCAAGCTGAATTCTATCAATAAATACTAAATGCAGGATGGCAAGGTTTAATTTTAAATGCTGATTACGTATCACCCTCAAACAAATAGTATACAAGCCTAGCTTAGAGTTAAGTACAGCATCTAGAAGGACAAGGGTATTTTATCAATGTAATTTAAAATGGACAGAAGTAAAGTTAGGTCAGAAGATATTTAGTGTATAAACATTTATTTGTGAGTTTCAGTTTTCTTTTAACTTCATTTCAGATTTAACTGAGAAACTATTTTAAGCAGAGTTCAGAGGAAATACACACTAATGGTCTTATCTAATAAGGCATGAGATGAAGGATAAAGAAATTGAGTCTTAAGCATCACACCAGACTGATGGTATGAATCCACAAATTCTGATAAACCACTGATTTCAACAACAGCCTGTAACAGAAATACTAGATGAAAACATGATTTCTGTGAAAATCCAATTCACTACAGAGTATAAAAATACAGGGAGCACATGCCTTAGAAGGCCACCATGTCTTATTATGTGCTGTTCTTGAATATTTCTGGCATAAACAACCATTCACCAAAAGAAAAAAAAAAAAAATATCCATGAACAGGTTGTTCCATAAATCCCCTTGAGATTTAAACATTTCAGAGGGCCTGCAGGCCCCTCAGGGCATGTTTCAGGCCTGATATTTTCACATTGCTGGTGAACAGATTTCTAGGAATTTTGTAGCTCACTGAACTAATGGAATTAGAGCAACACCCACTAACCCGGAGAATTTTAAGTGCTGGAGTTCCAGTGCTCAGACTGAAACAAGGATTATTTGCACATGGATTATTTGGTCATTTTAAATCTCTTTCTCTTCTTGATATCTGGGACTGGCCATAATCAGCACAGATGACAGGCTGGGTGGGCCCTGTAATTCTTATTCTCTGCCATAGGAGAGATACTCCATATTCAGTTCTTAGTCTTTTATATCTTCATTTTTAAGCTTACCTCTGGAATGCCTAGAGTTTGTAAGGCTTTGATACAGTTTATCTCAGTACAAGTATTGGGTTGACCATTTTGTAAGGCACCCCTGAACTACTAAGCCACAAAATCATTTGAGTGATTCCAGCCTCATGCTCTCCCGTCGTATCAGCTATGTCAGTGGATAGAAACTGTTACAGAAGGGAAGAGGGTAAAGAGGATTTAAACCTAGTGCCAACAGCCTGTGCTGCATATTATACAAGGAGACGGAAGCAATTAGTAATTACCTGGGTTGAAATCCCACAACGCTCATTGACTTCAATAAGGTAGGGTTTCACCATGGATGAAAAGAGAGGAGGAACCAGTCTAAGGGAAAGGGCAAACATTGAACCTTACAGCTCTGATTATGACCAGGAATTGAACCTTACAGCTCTGATTATGACCAGGAAAAGACATCTATCAGAATTGTTCTATCTAGGGCAAGCAAAGGGCACTCTCTTTTTGAGCCCATTTATTAATCCATATACCTAATAAATTGATAATGTCTGGGGTTTAGCTTGTTTTGAGTTTTAAGGTGCTGAATGCTCATTCAAGGGAGTACTTCCTTAAGGAAGGAGGAATTTACATTCCGCTAAATAGGATTTGTAGGTTACATTTTTCTTGCTACATGAAAGTGAACACTTCTACAATATTTTTACAAAATATTTTATAAACTAAACAAGACTGTCAGAATAAAAAAGAATAATATATAATATAATAGCCTTGTTTTCAGTATGTGTTAATCTGCATAAGGTCTTCCACTGCCACAGATGTTATTGTCAAAGATCTCTACTTTTTTTTAATACCAGCAGGTTTAAGCTAATGGATTTTTAAAATGCCAATATTAAAACATATCCATTGATCTAATAAATGGTATCACATTATTTGCCTGACCCATTATATAGTACAAGCAGAAAGCATCCATTCAAATGCAGCATGCAAGTACGCATTCTATAGGAATGCCTTGGAGGAACACACAACCATATCCAAAGCAACAAAAACTCGTTGCTAAAAGGAAGTTTCTAAGGATTTACTAATTTTCTCAAGAACCTGGAGCAACCAGTAATAATAGTTAACCTTTTGTGCGAGGAAGAAAAAGCACAACTCATCTGAAAAGAAACCAAGGATTGAGATGACGACACTGACCAGAAGATCAGAAAGGGTCAATCTCCAAAATAACCTCATCCACATATGACCCCACGGTTGAGTTAAGGAACAGACTGTGTCAAATCCAAAAGTTTAGAAGTGTAAGCAAACCTCATGTAGTTGATCACTTTGGTATCCATTCGAAGGCAGGAAAGGACACTGCCAACCACAAATGCAGTTAGAACCAAAGCTCAGGCAATTTGACACAGAAGTTTGACACGGCAAATATGAATTTAATGTAGTAATATATACACATAATACATATTAGATAGATAGCAGATTATACACACACACAGAAAGACATAATTCTGTGTTACGCATTTTTCTCTCTGTGACAGATGAGAATGAGACACATATTTGATAGTTAAAATGTATATTTGGGAAAAAAGCCAGAAACTATTTTATAAGCTTCAAATCTTACGATTCTTCTGAAAAACATTTTTACCTAATAAAAATGAACAAATGAAAGACCAGAAGTTTGCTCCCTGAAATAAGATTCGCAGGCTCCCAGTTGTGTTTTGCAATATATGTTTTTGCCATTTAGCACATCATGCTTAGAGATACCACATTTAATAATACAATCTGCTGAGGATGAAAAGCACTTTCTTTGCTAATAAAAAAGCTGGTTATAGAAAGTGCAAGTTTGGCAGTAACGCTTCAAAGAAAAATAGCAGCCTCAAAAACATCTGCAGACTTTAAGTGTATACATTTCAGTTTGTCAGATGTTCTTCTGTAATTTAAATATTTTAGGAATTAATCAAAATAATTTCTTTTCTTGAAAATCGGATTAATTCATATTTTTCAACTTTACCTCTAACCATGATAAAATATGAGAAAACCAATAAAGGCATTACTTAACAGGGAGACTGACATGCTCACTGGATGCTTCTATTTCTTTTTATCAAAGAAGGAACCTCAAATAAGTCAAGCTTTCTGCAATATAATTTAAGACACTTTGAAATGCTAATAAACATATAAACATTTACAAGGGTTGTAAATAGGAATGACAATATATTTTTGCACAGTGTCTGGTATAATAGGATTCAACAGAGGCTTCAATCTGATGGGCATTACTACAGTGATACAGAATTGCCCCTAAGAGAAATGACATGCTAGTATGGTTTAAGAGAAATCAGGTCTACAAAGCCTTATTCCATCTCCACGTGGTGATCAGTGACACAGTCACAAAACGTTGCTATTGAAATAGATTCRGAATAAACCAGGAGACTGAGATGAAAACTGATTGTAGGGATGACATACAAGAACATGCATCAGGAAAGTTCGTTGCAGAGAGACATGAGGAAGGATCAGGCCTTTCCAATCAACTTGTTATTTTTCAATCTTTTCAGTCGCTTAAGGGATGTCTGAAGTGCCTGTGTCTGTCACCTTAAACCAACAATAACAACAAAGAAAGGGAAACTCACAGAGTTAAAACTAATTGGATCCCTTGATCTTCTGCAGAAATTGTGCCTCATTTACAATATTGAATATCATATATAATGGCACAGCAAATTATCTGAAACAGAGTGGATAATTATTGATTATGAACTTTTCAGTCATAATGCCATTATTTAGAAAAGAACACATCATAGCAAGACTCTATCAAAAGACTTGTACACTTCCATCAGTACATATCACACCAAGAGAAAAGCTGTGTTACTGAAGTGAAAAATCTAGATCAATTCCTAGATATGTTTCTCSACTGCCAATGGCCAGGAAGGTTACCTTAGGAGATACACTGTCATAAACAGTGTTCAAAAAATCTGCATCCATTTTTTAAAACATGAAGTGATTAATACATCTGAATGAAAGCAGCAGTCACTGTGTTGCTATGCTGACAAACATGACTTGTTCTGATGTATATCTGGCTACTGAGGATAGAATGCCGTTCCATACTCGTTTAAATCTGCTCTACCAGACAGAGCATCACTCGTTAAAATTAGAAATGTTTGACAAAGCAAAACAAGACAAAAAACCCTAAAAGCATATTACAAGCATATTTATTGGTCAAAACCAATATAACAGCAGCACTAAAGGCCAGACTCTGCTCCCACTTAGCTCCATGTGTATCAAAGCAATTGTACTGTATTCACTTGAAATACACTCAATTCACACCAGCAAAACTGGGAGTGCAATCTGGCACTTCTTCTTGGTATAATAACAGTTTTGGAATCTTTCCATGCTACTCACTTGCATGCTTTATCAGTATTAACACAGAAGGTATGAAGGTGGGATGTTAGTTACTTTCAAAGCTTTGCTCACATCTTGCCAATTCTGTGTTTACTGTCATATTCTAAAGCTGGGGAGGGGAGGAGGTCTTTTTATATTCCTCCTCCTTCCATGTGTTACTCTAGGAAAAAAATCTCCTGCTTGCCTACCATCACTTGATTTTTCAATGTCTCTCACACTAGCTCTGTTTCTTTGCATACAAATTTGAATTTGTCATCAGCTGAAGATTTGCAGACAGCATAAGGCAACAGATTCCACGCACTTGGGTCCTTCCATGTCTTCCTTCTGTGTTGTATTCTGTATCTGATAACATGGAATAATTCTTCCTTATTCTGACAAGGTGGCTATTTGAGAGGTTGGTGAACACAGTATTCCAGCTACATTGCAAATGAGGGCTACTACAATTTGATCACATTTGATCACTTTTACATTTCTCAAATAAAACCCCATTAGAGATCTACAAATCATCAAGGTAGAGTTTGAGCAGTCAATGGAGAGTGTGACATGAAGCAGGTAGAGACAGCTGAGTGTTCCATGACCACCTTTTTATACTTCTGTGGGTCTCCAAGTACTTCACTATTTTGAATCACATGATCATCCGTCCTGCAAAGCTAAATATTCTGTATTTTATTAACTATAGTTTTATACCTCTACTATGTTCACCTATGGGAAATCAGTAAATCAGAGCAGTTGCTCTGTAAATCTTCTGCAGTTGATTACTGGGCAATAAACTGGTGGAGTAGTATACCATAAATTAAGCTGATGGTTTAGGGGCTGGACATGAATCTGATTTTTTTTTTTTTATTTCCCCTCCCAATATTTCATTTCTCAGATCAAATCTAATCTCTCACTTAAATGAACTGGAAAGAATTTCTGGTATGGAATACTCAATGGTGAAAAGGTGCATTAGAAAGT
Source organism: Phoebastria nigripes (assembly GCA_035582835.1). Lineage (NCBI taxonomy): Eukaryota > Metazoa > Chordata > Aves > Procellariiformes > Diomedeidae > Phoebastria > Phoebastria nigripes. The sequence goes on along the minus strand of JAYKAV010000078.1, from coordinate 547,839 downwards.
ACTGACATTTACATGAGATTCCTAATACTCCTTAAAAATGTTGAAGTATTCAGGAGTCTACCAGAGAAAGAAGCAAGAACATTCTCAAGTAACAATGTAACATATATTTTCCTGCAGCCTAAGGCAAGGAAAAGGCTGCCTCTCTGAAATGCTGCCTTCTGCACTACATTGCAAAACACCTACATGAGATTCAGTAACATACTTTGATAGATAATGTACTTACAGCAGGGCCAAATGGATAAAACAAATGAAAATGCTTACATGGTCATTTTCTTTAATGTATTTTTACAGTGCCTTCGTAATTCCTACTGCCCTAATCCTGACACATAAAATGAGGCATAAGATTGTATTATACCTTGATACAAGGGATATGATTAGATATACCTTAAAAAGACAAACCGATATTACACACAAATGCACTGAGAGCTGTGGTGTCAATTCTGATGAACTTAAGCCTTATTCAGAAATCTCACTGAACAGTGCTACAACATTTAAGTCAGCATGCCATTTCATATGTGTATTTCCTACACAGCATTCCATTGAAACTGTATGTAAAATTTCTTCTGTTCTGACAGAGGATCTGTTTTTAAACTAGCTCATTAAAAACTAACATTCACAGTGTTCAGAAAACAAAGATGGTAAGAAAGCTGCTTCTCCAAAGCTATCACTTCAGAGCAGTGAAGTCTGCTGAGGGCTACTGAATTATCATCAGATGGGCAAAAGCAGGAAGCAAGTTACGCTACTGTTTATCAGACTACAAGATGTGTAAGTGCTGCTGAATATGAATAAAAAAGAATTAAAATATTCATTCTGACCTTATAGGGGCCAAGACTCCCTCTCTCCAAAGTTACTGCATACCGAAGTAATAGCTGTTCTTCATTTACTCAAGATCAAATGTTTCTCAGGGCATGTTCAGTAACTTCTAACATAGTCTTATTCCACACAAAAGGAAATTGGTTATTTGTATGTTATCCAAGGAAGGCTGAGTAATTCACTGTGGTAGGAAAGACCTCTAAAAATAAGTCACCTCTCAGCATATTCACTCCCTTCCTGTCTGGGTTTGAATCAGTTTGCAACTGCATGAAAGGACAAAGCTTGAGGATGAACTACAGAGAACTTCTGTAATGATAACACTGCTCAAATACATACATTTCATTCTGTTTAAAAGAATCCAACTATTAGGGGTGGAGCAAGCCAGTGACCCAACAGGATGTGCATGACCAGAGCTCCTCGTGTGTAGCCTTCTGCTTTCATGTTTATTTTTGGATGTATTTTCCTTTGTGCTTTGAAGCAGTTTTTTGGGCAAGGTAGCTAGCACCACACTAACTCATTGATGCTAAAAAGGGAAAGCAAGTTTTTATCAACACAAAGAGTACTTCTTCCTACAGATTCATAGAGCATCTTGGAAGTCTACAGTGTTATAATAGTGATGAATAACTTTCTTCATGTTTGTTAGTGCTCCTCAGAAATGAAGGCCAGGGACAATCAGTGCACAAAGGCACATCACCAGTGACTCCCATAACCTCCTAGAGCTTCTTCATCAGGGAACAGTGTTCAGCTGTGTGAGAACCTAACCAAAGATTTCACCATCTCCAATCTGCCATAGCAGCCATTGATAGAAAACAAGTCTCCAAGGATGAGTAAGCTTAGAAGTTCAACAGGTGTTCCCGAACAGGATGCTACTTCAACAGATACGGTCATTAGAGAAAAGACTAGACCATTTTAACTGGTAATTGTTGTTATCAGGACAGTATCATTTGTTTTGACCAGCATTTCCTGACCGTTAAAAATGGAGGTCATAGAAAACCTTTCCATACTTAAAGCGTTGATTAAATATGTGGTTCTGTGTATTACAGAAGGAATCTTATTATATTTTTGATAAAGAATATCCTATCTTTTCCTCAAAGAGTATTTAAATTTATAAAACTGACAGAAGAATAGTGATAAAAAAGAAAAAGTCTGTTTAGAAATAGCAATCTCTTTCTTTCAGGTACAGACCCAATTGTAATAACTCAAAGAAATTAACACACTTTGCTGTATATTGTGCATTAAATATGTTAATAAGCCACATCTGGTCTGTGAAACATTCTATCAATACAATTGTTTCTTAGAGCAATACAGCTAATACAGGAAAAATTACTTCTCAGTTTAAACAAAACTCAGAAAAATCTGTAAATTCATAATATGAAGTTAWAGAGATTCTGAAAATTCTTTCTAAACTTCGAAATAACTAAAATAGATAGGTATTATATCTTTCTCTCTACTAAAATCTAGTTTCAGGATTTATACTAAAAGTTTCATAAGCAGTATAAATGGATATTTATTTGTCTTTCAAAGAACTGCATAGCTTTGTGCTAGAAAAACATTTGTTGCAAACATGAACTTCAGTAGGTTTCAGTGTTAACAAATTTTTACTCTAAAGGAAGATAGTTCATAGCTCTTAGTCCTATCATTTCAGATTTGTTGCAGAATAAATTAAAGTCAATACTGAATCAATTTATACTGGTTCATTTTCCAAGATTATATTCACAACATAAAAATAAAAAAGAATATTAAAAATTGCAGTCTTGGAATTTCCATGCTCTGTATGCCAAAAATCTTTAATCAGCTAACAGAGAGTTTTCATTTGATCTTTCCCTCAAAAGAAGGAAAAAAGTAAATTTCCCCAAAAGTAAATTTCACGGGAAAAAAAAAACCAAACAAAAAACTTAATAATATATAAAATGTATTTTTGCACTTCTATTATTAATCATAAAAATCCTACATTCATAAAAGCAGTAAGCATTTTAAGAATTTCAACCCTACAGTTTATTTAGGTTGTTCTTAAACTACAGTATTATATTATTTTGGAATTATTCAACTTTTTTTTAATGGAGAAACTACTTCTTTCTGGAATTAAATTCTCATTATCTGGAGAGTTGAAATTTGTATGCACTAGATTTTAGTTTTTACCATATCTGGATTGTATTAACACTAACATTGTTGCCTTCTCCCATTTTTCCCATGGTACCACTGATAATAAATATCTGTGATCCATTCTTGACTTTGTGTGGGTTTTCATTAAAAACAAATTAAAAAGTTATCTGAATGGCACGTCACTGTATCAATAACCATTTCCCCATATGGGCTTTGTCACAGCAAAGATACATGAATCTTAGGATAAGGTAGACAGAACAACACAGTATCCATAACATAACAAAAAGTTTCCCTGAAGAAAAGTATTTACTTCTGTATAATACTTACTATATTTACTTATAATAATAATGGTGATGATGATGATAATGATAATAATAATAATAGACTACTGCTGCTATTGCTAGTATATTTTGGGGGAATTTTCTTAAATAATTTTCTGTCTGTTTTGAACATTCTCTGTTTATCATACCTTAGCTGCAGTTTATGTAGGCTTTGGGATTAGTAGATTGCAAGGAAACAAATATTGCCTTGAAAAAAATTAACAACTTAATTCTACCTCAGACTAACCAGCAAAGCTGTATTTCGTGGCATAATTTTCCAGTCACTAAGAGCACAGGGATAGCCTCCTTGAAAGAAAGCACACCAAAATACATGAAAAGTTCACTGTAAAACTGCACCAAAGGCAAAGAAGCACCACAAAGCTAAACTGTGGTCTGTGACTGACACCTGCAGCATCTGTGACATGCTCTACTGCACAATTTCACAAAATCTGCAATATACAAGATGTGTGCTAAGGCTCCCTATGATAGCTCCCAATACTTTCAACACACGTGACCTTTTCCAAGCATCTATCATCAAAAAACTCATCAAAAATCAGCAAAATTGTTAGAAACAACACTGTATTAGTGATTAAAGGGCAAATGACATTGGCACTTTTGTTTTAAAACAACTTAAATATGTTTTAAGGTTCAAAATCTTTAAGAAGGGAACTTAACCTCCACTCCCCCAGTATTTCTGATAGGAAGCCAAAAATCTCTGAACGCTTAGCAGGAAAGTCATATACATAGCAGAAATGACTCTGCTTATTCCAATTAAAAGTGAATTAAAAAAAAAAAAAAATGTTACTTGAGAAACCTACAATTGGATTTATTCTCCTCCATCATAAGCTTGTAAAGCACTATCTTAATTAAAAATTTCTGACCACTGGCAAGTGTAGCATATGATAAAACAGATGAGACCACTGGCATATTTAATCTTTTAATGCCAGGGTCTAAAACTATAATGCAGATGCTGTAGAGAAAAAAGCATGAACTGCAGAAAAATATCGCGTTGTGAATTTCTTCAAATTTGCTATGAGACTTTACAAGCATTTTATTTTAGCTGTAGACATTGACAAAAAAACAGTACAAATTATGGCTATGCAATTCAAAGAATGAAATCTGATATTATCAGAACATTCCATAGCAAGCATGTTTCATTCACACATTGGTCTTTCATATTTTGGTCATGCTGCACCATTAACTATGCTCAAGGCAACATATTTGCAGACAGGTGATATTAGTGCTGTTTCCTCAGTCAGTGTAGCTAGTTGTGGATTTGACTTTCTGATACCCTTACTTTAGTACTGCTTTAGGACAATTATTTGGAGTACAATACTGCTCTTTCTCAGGAAAAGAGAAAGCCAGGAATCTCCATCTGTCTGCACTTAGGAGAGAAGCTGAACTAAAATGCTACAACCAGCATCTATTTCTTAAATATAGTTAGTGTCCCTAGATGTGCAACTTTAGGGCACCGTCACACCATCTGACAGCTCTACACAACACCTAAATTTGTACAGTCACCATTTAAAACAAGCTGGCAGTACAAATTGGCAATAGTGTAGGCCAGGCCAACAGGATGCCTTCCAATTCTCAGAACACTTTTCAAATCAAGTGTAATGCTTACAAAAATGCAAACTGATTGAAGTTCAGTAACTTAGCACAGTAACATGTTAATGAAGTCTTCTCAGTGTGGATGCCAAAGTACACACAGATTATAGACTGAAGAACCTCAGTAGTACGTTCTCCACAAAGGAAAGTTTTAAGGGAATTCACATGTAATCAGTAACTTTAATTTTTAAGTGATCTTGATCCATCTGCAAATTCTAAACCCCTTACAGCTGGTGATGAGACAGGAGTAAAGAAGAATAATTTAAAATATCAGAGTATATTAAGGATAAACTCTCCTCATAAATGCTGGCAATAAAAGCAAGTTTAAGGCTAAGAAAGCAACACCTGCAGTATTCAAATAAATTCCACCAGAAATTTCACCTAAGTTATTTCATTAGAAGAAGCCCACAAGAAAGAAATACAGGAGTATGTAATCATGCAGAATATGAAGCACTAAGAAGAAGTAAAAAGACTTTTCTTTTTGTCCAAACTAATTTAAAAGAATTATTACTTTGCTTATGGTATAAATGCGCTTATATTTCATTACAAACACTTAAAAGGTTAAGTCACTTTTTTCTGTATAAACTGCAAATAAATCTGAATTTACCTCCCAAAGTGCTTTAAAGTCCTTCTGCTCAATTCGAAGGAGCTCGCTATATTCTCTGGTAACGATGGTAGCATGGCGAGGAGTGTTATCCAGAATGGACTCTCCAAAAGCAGTTCCTATTCCCAGAGTGCATATTGTCACAGCATCCTTTGAATTAAAAATAAAAGGACACATATTAAATATTCCAGGATGTTTTAAGAGTCTTTATGTCACATTTGCTAATAGCACTGCCTTAAGATTCTTCAGCAATTTGCTTTAAAAGAAAATTAATTAAAAGTGCCAACAAAAAAAATCAATATACTGATTAACAACACAGGAAGCCTCAACGTGGAAGCAAGTAGGACTTCTACATAGAACTGTTTTCTATGACATCAGTTGAATTAGACATTTCTGTCTGCAAAGCAGAGAACACAAGAGTCACCTTCACCTTTGGAAGAATGTTATGACCTCTGTTCATCTACCTCTAAAGACTGTTGTGATGATGAGATCCTTTAGAAATGTCAGAGGTGATCAGAAGATAACTAGCATCAGAAATGCAATCTTGGAATATAAATTTCTGCCCTATATAGGCTACCCTCATCAGAAAGTAAATTTGACTGTTATGTTTTCTGAGTAAACGTAACTTTCAATTATAATACCCTCTTGCATTTATAATGCATTTCTCTATTGTACAAGGTCTGTGTGCAATGCAGTCGTACAGTTTAATCAACTCTTGGCCCTTCTGTTGAAAATGGCAGTAAATCTCTCAATTGTTAGTGGATGCCTGCCAATTAAGTACCAGACTAAAAAAAAAAATAATTTATTTTCACGTAAGTCAGGGATTTCAAGAAAACTATTAAAAGTCCAAAACAACCTGGAATAGAGTATTCAGGACAGTTCCAAACATGCAGTAAAGTCCACTTCAAAAGAGTCTATGTGAGCACATGCCATTCAAGTGATGGAAAGATGTCTAAATCAATCCCCCTTGGCCAGGAACTCCTCTGTAATAGTTCCAATATAAATTATGAGCTACTGCAGACAAAAAATTAGAGTACTCAAAATTAAATAACTTGCTGAATCAAGATCTTTAGACACATGTTGTATTTTAGGCTTACAAGTTGCTATGTTCCTGAGCACAGGCTTGAAGCTGAACACTTACCTATGTCTCTTTCTAAGTTGGGCCCTAACTGACTGTCTTTTGAGTAATTTTAAAAAAACAGCAATAACATTAGAAATTTAAACTGATACAAACTGCACTTTACTACGGAAATCATACATGCACACAGACAAATACACATAAACATATAAAAACACATGTTAATTTTACTTGATACAACATTAGAAATACAGTTTATTTCTAAAATGTAGGATTCATGAAATGTCTACAAAAATAAAAGCAGAAAATTTTGTCATCCCATCCACTACATCCTTGTGGCTGATAATCCAGGAGAGATGCATGAGCATGTTTCAGCATCATTTTCTGTGTTTAAAATTGCATTGTTTTCCTTTCATGCATCTAATAAGTGGTAATAGGCAAATGTTATTAAGATCAAGTTAGTAGCTTTATAATTGCATTACAAAGACAAATGCCCATAATAGTCCAGTTCCCTGAACCACAGCAAATTGCTTTTGCACAGATATTACCATATAAAACTATGTGTTCAGGAAAACAAAATCAATTACGTCTTAGAAAAGATCTAGGAAGAATTTACTAACTGTCAGAAATAAATTTTCAAGGAAGGCAAATATGAACAGCCACCGTTTAAAAGAAAGAATATTTGGGAATGAGGACCTAGGCACCTAAACAGAAGTCTCTACAAACAGCCTATAATAGAGGCTATACACTTAAGTTCTGCCTTAACACGTTTACTTTTCAGAGCTGAAACACTAGACGCGTGCTACCATACTCACAATTGCACTCAAAGGAGCTACAAAGAAAATGTGCCTGCTGCTCACACAAAATTTGATCTCCAGGTCTCCAATACATTATTCTCAACTTTATTTAGAAAGTTCAGATAAAAGATCTCTATTTAGGGCAGAATAACCAAATAGCCTGGCAGAAAAAGAAACTCTTCCATTAGGTGGATCATAAGCAATATTTACATCTTCTACCTTCTTTCTCACTCCCTACCCTCCCTCCAAAAAAATAAACTCCTTTGAAACGCTTCACCTTTTTTGATCCTTTACAACCCTAAAGAATAGATCTTTAAAGACAGAATAGAGAAGAAGAGAAAAGGAAAGGTGTTGGTTAAGGAACCACTTTCTAAGATAACTTCTGATGAGGCAGCTGTTCAGCCTGAGAAATAAATTAACATTGTCGGGTGTAAGTCAAGGAGCTGGATGGTCCTACCTATGTTCATTAAAGAAAAGTCCAGGCTTCTATCAAGTGAAAGTTCTTTCAGGTTTTTTCCCCAGCCATCATTGCTCTCCATAGAGATGCAGTTTTGCAGCCAGCTAGGGAACAAGCCCATCTGTCCTCTTCAAGACTTCAGAGCCCCATTTTCTCTCTGCCCCTTGTTTATACATCTCCAGCCTCCTGGGGAATCAGGTGTGTGTTTCCTATTACACCTGTTAACCTTGCACTCAAGAATCTCCTGCTGTTCAGTGTAGATGTCAGGAGGATTGCTGGCAGCTCAAAACTCAGTTTGCTGTTCCCCTCTGCAATCCCAGAAGCAGCAGGGGGTTCTAGCTGCTGCTAACCAGCTAAAATTCACACAGCTATTTAAAAGGCAGTATTAAAGACTTAGAAAGATGAGATTGTTTCCATTGCTATCTGTCCTCTGAACACACTATAAAATGGTAGCATTCAAATCAGAGGCTGTTTGTGTATTCAGTTTCACTGACTCTCACTGTCAGGTGAGACACATGCAGTGAAAGAGTTGTTAAACCTCCCCCCCGCCCATCAATCTAAAACATTTTTGAATTTGTAAGACCATTCTATGGAATGGATGAGAATCAGAAACAAGGCTCTGCCTTATTCCCTCCCCCACCATCACAAGGCACATCCCTGCATGCTCCTCCCTGACTTGTGACACTTTCTATTTTCCAACCTGGCAAACAGAATTTTTGTACTGTGTGTAAACAAAATCATGGTGTCTGAAAGAGAAATGAAGAAAATAGGAAAAAAAATTACAAGTGCTAGGTTGAAAGGGATTAGGCACTTTTCTTTGAAATTTTAGTTTATTCAATATTTTGAGTTTATAAGGGAGTTGATGTAGCTAGTTTCTTTTTAATTTCATCATTTTCCCACACCTTGTACCTTTAACTCACCTCTGCACCTGTGTCCCTCCAGGAATCCATACCATCTCCATGTTTAATTGGAGATCTGCAAAAGCTGGCATTTTGAAAAGTTTGCTTATTATTACTTCGACACAGTTCAGTTTGTCCTCAGCAAAAATTTCCTTTTATAACAGGGAAACCAAAGGATACACATGAAAGTGAACTATCTGTTCTATGAAGTGATTTTCCTGGTCCATTACCTCCACTGGAGTATATTTCAGCCATTCAGATAGGAAATCCTTATCAAACTACTTTTAAAGATAACATAGAAATATCTTCCCACACTAGAATTGCAGCTTGCCAACATATGTTAGGCCATCCTTTTTACACAAGACAAGGTGATTTGCTTAAAGGAGGCATTATGCTTCTAGAAAGACTGTGACCAACTTCTCTTCTAGTTCCTAATTAAAATATTTACAGATCAGATTAATTGTACTGTAATAACATTCATTATTTCCATAGCTTTCTATCTGATCCTCTAAAAACTACCTGCAATGTCTTGTACTTTTTGCTAGGCTACCTGGCAGACAGAATTGGAATTACTTTTCTATATTAACTTTCAATAAGCTAAGTTCAAAATCAAAATTAGTATAACCACGACACTGGAGCTCAGCATGGGCCAACACACCCTGCTTCTCAGCTGCGTACATTAGTCCATGCCAATCTCTCTGTTACAATAGGTAAAGCAGTTCTCATGCTCAAACTAAATAATTTAAAGCTAGCTTGGGCATATTTACACTACACTACAGACTACAGTACAAACCTATGTTGCGACTTCACATAGGTTATCTCCAAAATACATAATGGCTATTTACAGGCATACATAATGGCATTTACATGCAGAAAGCAGTATTGTAAGGACTGTCCTGTTTAAATCCCTTTCCTTGTTTCCACTTCATCTTATCACGTACCTCCTTTGTCCTCAGTTTCAAACAGCCAGGAAATTCTTCCCTTTCTTACGTGGACATCTGAACCTCTTTCTTCACAGTCATTCTTCTCAGCAACCCAACTAACTTATTTGGCTTTTGATCCCCAGCCCTCTGCATCTTCCTACAACTGACACTGCTGTACCACCCAAGCACCCACAGCTCCTCCTTTAAAGCTTTTCTAAAAAAGGCTAATTGTTTGTAAAGTCCATGCCCTGTGTTCAGTTTGGTCTATTTTTAAATCTGATCAGCTTAAAAAAAATCCACCAAAACACAGGCAAGATAAACTAGCAATAGCCCCCAGCACTATGATTCAGCTGGCAGACTACAGCAAAACTGCAGATCAAATTGCTATTTGGTCTTCACCATCATTGATCTTTCTCTTCATTCCTTCCCGTTTTATCAGATGGGAATATAAATCTCAATCATTTGGGGTAAAAGGCTCTGAATCTAATTCAGTAAAACACAATGCTGCAGAATCTGGCAAAGATGTCACACTGATGCTTTTGTCATAATGCATTTATTCCCAGCTTTATTCTGAGACATTACCAACAGTCATCCTTCAGAACCTGTTCATTTTCAAAATAGAGTTCAAAAATTAAATATACACAAGGCAGTCAGCAGTATTTTTAAGACAACACCAAACTAGGAATATCTCTAAGAGGAACTTTTATTACTGTATACCTCGGTTGTAACATTGGGTAGGTAACAGTGCCAAATAAAAATTAAATTCAGAATCTGTTCATAACTGAGGGTAAAGACCTCTTTCTGATAGATTCTAAACAGGCTGCATTTTCTGTTTATTTTGAAGGGGACTTACTAAGTCTTTGTGTGACTTTTAAGCACAATATTTATCAGGGTATTTGTTACAAACAAGCTGAGGCAAGACCAAAACAGTTCATTACACTTACCTCTGCAATTCATAGTGTGGCATTTTTACCTTCAAAAAAAAAGTCCTCTTCAGTCTCTTCTTGATTGTTGAATAGCCAGAAAATTCATAAATAATTTGTATAGAAAGCAGACCAGCCACCACTCAGGATGTACTGGATGGGTAATCCTGTCAGAACTCTGTATTGTAAATTGTATTGTCCCATTTCAATGGCAAATGAAATTACCATCATGATCAGCAGCAGCTAGCATATTTTACCACCTCAGTGGAACAGAACTAACAGTAACAGAGAAATCTGTTCTGGTCAAACTCTTTAAAACAGGTATATTGTAAATAGTTGAATATGATTTTCAAACTAGCCATTTTAGTATTAAATATTGCCTGTACTCAGTTTGTTGTGTATTCTAACACTGCCCTCTTGTGACATAATACAGTTTTGCAAGCAGTCAGAAAGGATTTTTCCAAACCGAGATGAAAGCAAGGCTTTATCTATGAGATCCTAAATATGTGTGTTTGTCTTTATTAAAACATTTAAATCAGTACATGGAATGCTTCCTCTTATCATAATAGCAAATAATAGGTAATGTTAATATTCCTGTTTATATGAATTCTCAACTTGGTCCTAATCAGTATTACTAACAGTTTCTGTGAGAAATCACAGGTGTCTGCATGAGTAAGCTAACGTGCAGCAAGAATGTGTATGAATTAATACTTCACTAGCTACACTGAAGTCTTGATCCATTAGTGCATTTAGATATAATTTCTAGCGCAAGACATGTAACTACATGCCTCTGTAGGAGCAAAGGCCATTAAGACATTCTTAGTAAGCACCAAGCGCACAATAACTTACTGCACTTTTAATGGGAGAAAGCTACCAAACACCAAAGGTGACTGCATAAAGAGTTAGCACATGGTAGCTGCTACACAACGCATTTGTTCCCAGGTTGCTGAAATTTAAGTTCTCAGGTAGACAGATAAACACCTAGTAAAAGTGGGACTAATATACTTCTAATCAAGAGAATCGATTTTCCATATTTACATTCACACTGTAGGCATCATCATATGACCATAGGATAATTCAAGCTGCAAGAAAACTCAGGAGGTCACCTAGTACAACCTCCTGCTCATCTTAAGTATTAAGAGATTATTAGTCGTGTCTAAAGACTTTTTAACCAATAGGAACCTAAATACAAAGTTAGCTTCTCTCTTCCTAGAAAAGATGGCGTAGTCCTTCTGTACTTTTACATGAGACTACAAACTTCTAAACTTGTAAACTCAGGTAAACTTCTGTATCTCTTCTGCTCTGCTGGAAGTTTCTCATTAGCATTAGTGCCATTTATGGTATAATAGTGACAGCAATTAATCATTATTATGACTTTGCAAAGGAAGCTTTGGCTCCTGGGTGCTGTTGGAAAATGTGCTGCAGGGTAGGTTACAAGCATCCTGGCATCTGAAGCACTGGTCATCCATTCCTAGCTGGGAACACAATGCTGGCAACTGAGTCTGTCAGGGCTGCCCACCTATGGAGCTACACTGTATTTCCTCCATCATCTGGGTTTGTAGTGAGCACAGTAGGCAGGAAGTGCTAGCAAGTACTTCAAGCTCAAAAATTACTAGCACCATGCCAACAAGGAAATACAGGCAAGACTGGAACAGGGCACCCAGGAGCTAAAGGCAGGAGAAGGAGCAGGAGACCAAGGATGGACAAGCAGGGACATGGTATAAACACCAAGCTGGAGCAAAACCAGAGAAAATATTGGACCCAAATACTATTTAGGAGTCCCCAGCCACCAAACTTATCCAGCACTGGAAATGGTAAATGCATGAGCTGCTGTCCTTTTGGCAGTGAGGCTGTATCCTATGGCAACTAGGCAGTGGTAAGAATTCAGTTCATTGTTCCTGTGAGAAGGAAACTCAAGGTTAAGAAATTACTGCAGAATATAATTTCTAGAACTAGAACTACATGAATTGTAGTTCTGTAGTTTCCTATTGGCAGGAAAATGCAGTGAAGCTGAATAAGCAGAAAAAAATATTTACATTAGATTTCTTAAAAGGCTGAAGTGTTCCATGCTCCATCTAATGGAACAAATAAACACTCCAAACAGATTCTTAATTTAACTTCCACATCCAGAATACTTTTGTGGATATATTTCTTTCTGATTCAGTAAAGAGCATTGGTTCTTAACAACAGTGTAGTGCCACCTTTCGGCAAACACTGGAAAATATTCCTGATTGCTTTAGACCTGCACAGAAAAGGGTCTCCGAAGAGCCCAGTACTGTTCCAAACTGTGACAATACCAATGACAGCCAGGCCATGCTGAGAATTGCTCAAATTAGGCTAATTATACTCTCAATCAGTCTCTACTTCGGATAGTGAAGAGGTTGCTAAAAATAATGATATGAAAGAAGTTCCTTTTGTAGCTATCATTTTACTGTAAGAAGTAGAAAGACCCAGTGCTCACACACTGCCCTGACTTGCATTCTGACCCAATTTCACTGGTGATGCAGTGCTCAACAAAGTGAAAAATCCAATTTCTGCCAATCTTCTATGAGCAAGAAACCTTCCCCAATAAGCCAAACTTTGGACAAAGAATCACCCCCACCACCCCGCCACGCATGCTATATTCAGTCAAGGTGGGAAAAAGGGGTAGTGTTATACTTCAGGTCCTGGGTAGCTATACCACTCATGTGAAGGCACAATGCGTCACATGTCAAAGGTACAACCCCATGATGAGCTACATGCTGGGACAATCCCAGATCTCAAACATGGGAGCAGGGAATGTGACATGATGCCTTCCCAGAAGACTCAGCTCACAGCAGGAAGTGCATGACTTGTCAGCGTGACGTTAGACGACATGGGTGGGAGACTCTCTCCAGGAGAAATATCTCATCCATTTTTTTGTATTTACTCTGAATTCCCAATTTTGGAAATCCAGCAGTGCCAAGACACTGAGAAATGGCTTGCAATTTGGGGGGAATTTTACTTGTTCTTCTATTTCTTAACTGAATAGGTATTACCTCTAGGCTTCTGGTCTAACACGGCAGCAGTTCCAATACTCTGCTATTACTATAATACTTCCCATTCTTGCAGCAGAGACTGCAGTACGCTGTTATCAGACTGCACTGTTGGTGGGTTTGGTTTGAACACTCTGAACAAGGACTGAATTAAAATATTTCCAGGGAATGAATTAACACCTCTTAGATCTTTAGCTTAACTTCATATGGCACTGTTAGAAAAGACAGAGGAGTCTTGTTTCATATTAAAATGTAGACCCCTTTTCAGAGCATCACATTTCAGTTTTCTTGAAATCAATGGCATGATTTGCCTCCATAGATAAAGGACAACTGAGACTAAAGGAAACTCAGAGAAACTTGCTTGTGGTAAGACAAAATATCTGTATGATATATATCGTTGTTATCTACTTCAGCATAAGTCATACCCTTTCTTTGTACTACTGACTGGATGGTTTCAATGAAAAATCTATTTTACCTGGTGGTTGCTTGTATCAGAAACCTTCACATCCAGTGATCCTGTCAGAACAGCATACCAGTTCGTCCCAATATCACCCTGACGGAATACTGGAAAGATGAAATCTTGTAAATAAGAGCTATCTCTTTAAGTTTAGCAACACTAACAAACATTTTCCCTCACATTACTGTACTACTGTAGTCACTGCTGGCACTACAGAATTTGCCATATCAGGCTACTTACTTACTATTACAATAATATTTCCAATGACACTGGGAAGCACATACTTTAGTAAACTGGTTGATACACTACAGAAACAATGAAAGCACATAGAATTGCTTCACTCTTCTCCCCAGTTTGCTTCTCTTTTACTGCTATCTTAGTTAATAAACAAAACAAACAAACAAACAAACAAAACCCAAAAAAGACTTTCTGAACAATGTCCCTTTGAAATTCAGAATCTTCCAATGCAGACACATCTCCCACTGACTTCAGTAAGAGTTCTGGCTGAGAAGCAACTGCAGGACTTTGATGTTCAGGCATTCCAACTGTGTGATTTCAGAGCATCAGAATTCCTATTACTAAGCAAACCCCAGTGCTGTGTGCCTAAAGCATTCCAGATTTACCTGATGGGTACCTGAGACTCTACCAAACACCACAGGTCTCCATCAGCTATTCCCCTGGTACAGCTCTGGGAACTCACACATTCCCATCACAGGACTACCACTTATTTCCATCTCAGCTTCATAGACCAAGCACAGCTGTCCACCTTCATCTGGCACACAGGCTGCCAGAGCAGGCACAGAGCTGTTGCACCCCACAGCAGTACGCAGCTCTGCAAATCTGTCTTGTGTTATCCAGAGTGACTGCAAACCACACGCTATTAGTGATATGCCTAGGTGATACACTTTTGCCCCTGACATGACAAAGCACCTACAAAAGAGATCAATAATACATTTACAGGGGAAGAATGAGGCTTAAGTGCAATGACTTGCTTCCAATCTTTCAACAAAACAGTGGCAGAGTCCTAAATCCAATAATGTGTGCCTTGTTACCATAGATTCACTACACATTGTATTTGTAGAGCAAGCAGCACCTTAGTCCTGCCTTCCCCCATGACTATGACTGTAAACATTTTTATGGCCGTTCCACTGATTGTGCTCTCTCATCGATCTCCTAGAGACAATCCCAGCCTAACGCTCAATTTTATCCTCATAAAATAGATCATCATATGAAGTTCTCTTACATGTGATTCCTTTTTCCAGATTTTCATAATATCCACAGAGACATATCTGCTGGAGAAGGTTTGGATGAAATTTCTCAAAAGCTTTCACTTCTTTCAGTCGTGTGAATATTATATCTACATCTTCACTGGAACGTTCCAAAGGCCTGCAAGAAAACAAAGTACAAAATTCTCAAGGGCTTTATCAGAGAAACATCCCCACCTGCATGCACCAAACTTACGAATGTTTGCATTAAACGTCACACTGTAATATAAACCAATTAAAATGCATTTCACAGGTACATAATGAAACCCTTCCAAAACATCCTAACAACTGTCCGTTATCAACTTGAGCATGATTATTATCATTTCAACACAGGCGGTGTCCAGAAGCCCCATTTAGCACCGAAGTCCTGCTGCAGCAATTACTGTAAGTGTATATGATGATACAGTCCTTATCCTAAAGAGCTTAGAATGATATATAAAGTTTGTAAGGGAACACGAATGAACAGCTGTCCAAACATACAAGAGGTCTGTGGAATCAGTGCTCAAAATAGAAGTTCTCTGTCTGGCTAGAAGAAAAGCTTTAGGTATCAGCAGTAACTCTTATATCTACATCTCTCCTCCGCATTTTATTGGGTACAAACTAACTTGAGTGTTCTGTTTTCTCTTCTCACTTGCAAGCAAGAAAGACAACTTTAATAAGTACATTCTCTTTCATACCTTTCCTGTCTCTTAATGTTGGACAAATAAAATAYGCAAGCAAGAATCCTAACTCTTCATTGGTAAGGGTAAAGAGTTTTAATCCAAATATTTAAAATATTTAAAATCTATGACAGTAACATCTTTAAAAAAAACAAGATTTCAAGAAAAATAAAATTGTAGAACTCCCTCAAAAAAAGTAGCATGTGGACCAGCAGTTCAGCAGGTTCAGAAAACTGCTACATATTTATGAAATGAAAGTTAATTAGCTCCATAACATACACTTTAAATGTGATTATCAAACGTTATGAATCAGCAGGTAAGCCAACCATTAACTGACAGCATTAGAAAGAATCTTTCATACAGACTAAATACCTACCACTATGCACAGAAAGAAACATAGAACATTCCTAGTAGATCATATCGGATCAGATGCAGAAATCATTTATGTACAAAGGGGTACCAGAAAGACAGACAACTGTCCATGATCATTAGACCTATCACTCACTCAAATGCTGCTAGTTAATTTTACTGACAAAAATGCTCTTTTAGCCAGTGGATGAGCTTCTAAATGAACAGAAGTCAGGTAGCTTACAATGAACCAAGACTAAGTTCACAAATACATATCTTTATCATCTTATTGTTACAATCATAGTTTAAGCACTCCTTCCAACAGGATTTTTTTTAAAGATTCCGCTTTGGAGTCAAAGACTTAAGGGATCCAAATCTTTGTCTCAGGGAAGAAGCCCAGATCCTACTCACATTGAATCTCTGTCTCTCATCTTTCTTATTAAATTCAGTCTAGGAGGGATTAAATCTCTATCCTCATTTATACTCCAACTTACCCTTATTAACTACAGATGAAAATAATAACTCTCTGGTGTATACAGTTGCTTCTACATCACAGTGACATCCTCTTACCACTTCAAACCACAACCAACTACAACAGCTCCCTTTTGAAATATTTCAAGTAAGATTTTCACCCATTCCTCTTTTTTAACTGTGCACTAGCTGACAGGTACTAATAAGCATTAACTCTATTGTCAAAATCCTTTTAAGAAGATTAGGAGGTGCAGCTTTCAAACAGATTTGAAATCCATTTATACAAGATCCCTACGCAAACTACACTAGCACTTGGAACACTAACTCCCTTAATTTATGGACTCTCAAAATTAACAGCAAAACCCTACAA
Source organism: Phoebastria nigripes (assembly GCA_035582835.1). Lineage (NCBI taxonomy): Eukaryota > Metazoa > Chordata > Aves > Procellariiformes > Diomedeidae > Phoebastria > Phoebastria nigripes. Next base: position 530,730 of record JAYKAV010000078.1, on the reverse strand, counting down.
GGAAAAAAAGGGAGATCATTCTCAGAATATCCCCTTTTCCTAGAAAAGCTGTCTCTGAGACTGTTTCATTCATACAACTGCTCATAGCTGACTCGGTTCAAGTCCATCAGTTCATTTGCATAGAATTGACTGTAGGATCTCAGTGTTTAGTGGTTTTAATTGTTTGATGCAGTCAGACAGGGAAAAAGCAAACAGGGTTAGCAAACAACATGCATCAGGTTGTATAAACTTAATCAACACTGTTCTCTCAGTGCTCTCTCTAAAATGCGAGTGCAGAGATCTCTTCCACTTCTGGTCCTGTCAAAAGGACAAGATTTGGGGGGATTTAATTCATAGACTGTGTAGCTTTTTTTCCTGAGAGTTGCTGGGGGCTCAAGAGACCGGGTTTCCATCTAGTTCAGAAGAAGGTGAGAGCAAGGCTCACTTCCATTGGTGTGGCAAGGAGTGTCTTGTGTCAGGAAAACCTCTTTCTTCTGACAAAAAGAAGAAAAGCTCTTTCTTCTGGCAAAACTGCTTCATGGCCCCAGTAAAGTGAGTCATCATGGAAGGACAAGCATTCTCACAGGCAGCTGAGCCACGCTTTTCAGAGTTTTAAGCATCAGCACAGCAGTGAGAAACCAAACTCCATATTTATTGGGAAACACAAATTAAAGTCGTGTGTTCCTAGTGGCTTACTTTAGCAAGCAGCTGAGCTACAGCACTTTGTATTAGTAGCAGTTACTTCCACCTGGAGTACCTGAAGTGGGAATTTGAAGGGGGACACGCGGACATGCTCTAAACAAAAAGAAGAATCCAAACTTCTAAGTAATATGCATAGTAGTAATCTGAAAATTGTTATATTCCTTACAATGTTTCTTAATAATTCATTACTGCAAGCCATTTGTTTCAGTAGCCTTTCTTCAAAATATACTGGGTTTAATATTACTGTGTGCAACTAAATTTCCACAAATATTTTTACTGGGAGGGCAAACATTTTGATCCAGCACATTTGGAAACAAAGCTAGAATTTGGGAGAGGCTTTCAGTGAATGATTTAACCATTAATCTATCTTAGAAAAGGTACCTTCTCCTCCAGCTGTGTTTTACCGAAGAAAAAAAAAAAAAAGGCAGCAGCCAGCATGGAAACATACAAGGAATCTTAACCGTACCCCAGAATAACAACTTATTAATGTCTCTCAAATGAGACACACAGACAAACACCTAGTTTAAGATTTAGCTGTTTGGTTAAGATTGTGAATAAGCATAAAAATGAACTAGGATCCAAATTGTTTGACAACAAAATGCCTTTGGATTTGATCAGAGCTCCTGGGAAATGTCCTCAATGTTTAGGAGTAAGGAATTAACTAACACTAGGTGTCCCAAGCTGAGGTGGCCCTTAGTCCTTACTAGGACATAGAATCTTGCCTGTGTAAAAACTCCAGATTGCAGTGTAACAGTAATAGTAGTAGCACTCAAACTCATTTCTATTAAGTTGTTTATAATCTATAACAATAAGACTGGTTTCAAAAGGATAGTTTTACTTAGTGAGAGAGCATAATGAGAATAATAAAATACCATGGCATCAATTAACTGCTCTTCCACATGCCTGCAAAACTCAGGCAAAGTTTGACCACTTTCTACAAAGTATCTTTTAATAAAATTATCACCATTGTAACTGTTGTCATCACCATTAAATTAACATTAATGTATCTATGCCAAATTTTGTTTTCTATTTCCTAAGTACAAGCTGCCTAGCATGGAACAACATCAGTATAGGACAACATAAATTTACTTCCTTATTGCAGCTATCTTACTAAACTGCTGTAAACTGGCTTTTTTAAAGCATAGTTGGAATAATATTTAAACAGCTAATATTATAATATATTCCTTGGAACATTAATGATTAAACATATTAATTAGAAAAATACTACTGATGGCAGATGGAGAATTATTCAAGCTTTAATGTCACTGTAGTCACACTAATAGGAGGCAGTGGTATTAATCCAGAAAGGAACCATTCCCCAAACCAGGGAGAAGGGCTGCAAAAGTCAAACCTAAGGAGGTAGATCTCCCTACACCCCCTACATGGCTCCAAAGGCCTCTGGAAAGGTTTTTCCAGAGACCATATCAGAGCACCTGAAGTCACTCCTCTGTGATCATCACTGCTGTTCACCAGAGAGCAATCTCACTGAGCTTAGCCTCCCTCTGCTAAACTAGTGCTGGTGAGGACATCCTTCTGTTCTGTTCTGTGACATCGATGCTGGTATACTACTGGTGTCCCCTCACGGGTGATGCTGCAGAGTTATAACTTGATATCTGTGAGCATAAGAAGTTTAAAAATGCATTTCAGTGAGACTTCAAGTACCACTGGATTTTCTACTAAAGCTTCTGTCCTTTCCTAAGCGTACTCCTGTTTCTGAAAGCTCTAGCCCAATGTATGGAATAGGACCATAGATGAATCTAAAACTGTGGACAACTCTCTTAAACCAATTAAAATTCCTCAGCTCTCAACAGTTTGGTAGAGGTATCAGCTAGAGTAGAAGCATTTTAAGGCAAGGCCATCTTTCCTGTAGAACATCTATGACTCTATCCAGTGAAGTACCCACTGCCTAGGCTGCCTCACCCAATTTAAAATAAATTTAAAGTAAAACAAACTGTGGAAGTGTTATGTTTGTCTTCATCTTTCTTGCTTAAAAAATCAGCTTCTTACTCCTTTTTCCCAAGTTTTCAGCATCTTTGTGGGGCAGCTGCTGCTGTATCTCCACTTCCCTTGTCTGCAGGGTACAAGCCCAGAGCAAGCTTTGGCAGCTGCTGTAGTAACCACACTTCACTAACTAGCCCAGCAACCATAACTGAGTAGATATCATGCCATGACCATAGCAATTGCCAGGACAAAACCATGCACGAAGAATGACTGATTTGGAAATGAAAACTTCATGCTTAGTATCTCTTACCATGAAGGATAATGCATGGGTGACACTCCTACACACCCCCCACTCCAATCTTCAATTTAATATGATTGTCCCTAAATTTGTATCTCAACAGGGTACTGCACTGACACCCCATCTCACTGTGGCCAATGTGAGGTGGGCATTACCAGTGTTGCAAAGCAGGGCTACAAAATGATCAGGAAATTATGAAAAGCAAGAGTATTTAATTTATTTTCACTACCCTACAAGCCCTTCTGCTTTGTTTGACCACTGAACGCTTTATCCAGCTCCTTATTTATATTACTAATTTGCCTCTTCAGAGCATAATAAGTCTTATCTTGCAGTAATGTTTTCACACAAGATGTCATCTATCTTCTTCTGCTTCTTCAATACAACATTACAGCATACATATACAAGTGACAGCATCAATGCTATGCTATGTTAATTATGATAGTTATGCATCTCTATTCAATTATGTCAATAGGGCTTCTTTAAAGGATATTTTACCCCTAATTTATTTGGTTGTGAAGATTTCAGGCATGAATTTTATAGAGATAAAACAATTTTCTTGACAATGTCCGCTTGACTATCTGTAAAAGGAGATCATAAAAAAACTTGCCAGAAGTGTATCTTCAGAAGGCTATTTCATATTTTTAAGTGCAAACTATTCAAGCTCAAAGTTTAAATACAGACAGAGGATAATTGCTACAATTCTTCACATATACAATTTGGGCAAGTATTTCTGTTCATGTGTAGCATATATAGCTTTATAAAAGAAACTATTCTGATGGTGTTAAGATTAAATATTTGAATGTTTATGTATGCTGTGAAAGACTTGTTAACTTAGAAGAAAGGAACAAGTTAGAGTTTTTTGTTTTGGTTTTATCAAATGTATCTAACTATAAACCTATTACTTTCTCTTCTACCATATATGTGCTTTTTTTAGGTTCTTCCTCATAACTGGTTTGACACTTGAAAAAGCAAAAACAGAAGATATGTAGTTTTACCTTCTCTGCCAAGATGCCTCTAGAATTTTAAAATGTTTATTTCTATAACATCTGTTCAAAAATCTGAACCCTGCTCTAAGTGAATGAAAACAGTGAGGTCCGTTTCCTTCCCTTGCTCTTTTTAAGTCTTTAAAAGGGCAATATTGCATTTCAGACAGCAATGAACAGCCCATGAAGGGTGAGCAGATATGATGTATTTCTTCCACTGGCGAGGCCATTTGTAGAAAACAGAGTATCACACTATATAATAGACAAATAAAACTGTTCATCTCTGGGTTAAAACTGAAGCATCTATTCAAAGATGCAAAGGCAAACTCTATGAGCTGGAAGGTACCAGTAACCACTACCATGGACCATTTGGTGCATTTTAATAGTATTTTAAAGTATATTCTGCTTTGAAACATGAGCAAGGAGCGAACAGCAAGGAATGCCATTGAAAGCAGACCATTCGTCTATGCTACCTGTACTTTCTCCTACCTTTTCCTGACATGCAGAAAAGCAAAGCAGTAGGGTGCAGAAGAATACTAGTACCAAGATACCATTATCCCTTAGTGAGAGCAGAACAATACTGAAGCACCTCTCTCCTTCACGCAATGCTGTAAGTCTCTTTGACTTTTAATTTCTCATTGAGAAAGGAAAGCTTAAGACAGGGATACCCGTGACCTGTCAAAGCACTTTAGACGTGTGGTAAGAGATTTAAGTGCTAGATATAAATTAAGTTACTTTTAATCTGAAATAATGTCCAGATAAGGGTTTACTTCCATGGGGGCAGAAGGCAATCAACTCCCCCCCAGAGGCACTTTGCACTTGTTACGGTAGTATTACCAAATCCATGTTTTCAACATTCACATTTCACGTCCTCTTTCCCTTGTCATGGGAAAAGCCTCATCATGAGGCTTTCAAACAATAATCAAATTACAGTTCTTTTCTTTTGATTTCCATTTTATGAGACTCTGGGATTCCGGTTTTCACATTTCCTCTGATGCACAGGAAATAAAATTTTATTTAAGCGCTGTTCCCTAAGATTCTTATACATACAAATCATTCCAGAGTTAAAAAAAAAAAAAAAAAGCAACACAAGTAAAACTGCTGATGCTTAGTTTCCAACAAATTACTAGTCACCTACACTCAAAACCCCTGTGATAATCTCTCATGTCCTGCTATGCAAGGCACAAGAAATGCTGTAGATAATCCTGATTTATGCAGGTACTGATTGACCAGTCAGTTAGTGCAGACTGACTGGCTGTCAGCTGCAGTCAGACAGAGTTTGTAATAGTTGAGTTCTGTCTTCCTCAGTGAGGGCCAAAAGAATGCAAATATGGGGGACTCTCCTTCACCTACACGCTCACCTCATTATTATATTACTCAATTATATTTGTGCCTTCAACTCAGTTTGGCCAATGCACTGAAAAATTATTGGAGGATTAGACAGAGCAATCAAGTGCACTTCATTTCTTTACATACCCTGCTCTCCAAATTATGCATCCTTCCAATAGATCAATTTTTACATCTGTATAAACAGTGGAATGGCAAAAGATGTATTTATTAAGCAATGACATTCATAAAGATTTATCTCAAGTTAAATATACACTACCTGAACAATACAGCTATAATAGGAAACAAAACATAAAAACAATTTTTTCACCTTCATATGCTTTTTAAAAAGACAAAATACTCCAAGAGAAAAAAATAAAATTGCAAGGAAATTTTCTCCTTTTATTTATGAAAATTTTTATGTGTGGTGCATGCTTTGCAACCAAGGTGTGACTAAATCTTATTGAATAAACCCTCCAACTTGCATAAATGTGAACTGGAGCTCAGGACAGTTAAAATTCCAATTGACAGAAGTAGATCTGGATGAAATTACATTAACCAGCACTGTAGCTTCATAATAGACATTAAAAGCACTTTAATATGAAGACAGACTCTGAGATACATTGCAAATGAAATTTGTAATTGAACAATAAGCACAAGTGATGATATCCTTTGATTCAAACTCTGGCCAATGCCATCCACCAATATGCTATGCTAAATGCACCTTTACCCATTTAGGATCTGCATTGTTACAGCTAATGAAAATGTAAAACTTACAGCAACTATGAAATAACTTCTACAGATTTACATTGACATACATTTTGACAACTGCTGAATTCAAAGATGAAGCAGAAAGTCAGTTCAGGAAACATTCACTGAGGATACTGATAAAGCAGCAGGAGCAGTAAGTGATCATGCCAAATACAGTGCAGAAAATACTAAGGCAGTATCATAAGAATTATGAGCTTGTTAAATGGAGCAAATTGTAAGATGCGGACGAAAACAGATGTCACGCTGGATAAGAAAAATACTTGTATTTGAAAAATATCTGGTGGCCACCTGACTTTGAGGGCATAATTTCAATTAGCTAGTTTGTTGGTTATTTATTCCTTTGCTGGAATATGAGTTTTTGTTATAAAAGAAATTTAATCTGCTCAGAATACAGGATTTTAGAGATCAAATCCTAACAACATGCCAGAAATAACTCAGGCAATGACAGTTTAGACAAGTTTCCAGTTTCATCTGGTAAAAGAGAAAACCTACAGTGGCACAAGTACCACAACAATCATGCAGCCACTTCACAAGACTACCAACTAAATTTGAATATATCATGTCCTAATAGGCATATGCACATACTAGTTTGCTCTGGTGGGCCATGACAATGTTTATACACATGAATGCTAGGACAATCACTTTTTCTTCCTCTTAATACCTGTCATAGAACAAGTGTGTAACTTACTGCAACCACATGTAACAAATGGAAGCCGATACTGGAAAAGCCTAAGCCCGTGAGCAGAGAATAAAATAGCTTGAATTTGTTTAAAATACAACTCTTGCTCTCACTATGAGTTATTTTGAATTCATACATTCAATAAAATGCACAGACCTACAAGCTTATGGCAAGCTATATTAAGAATTATTTTGGTCTCTCTGTGGAGATACGGAAAGAAAAAGGGCTTTTTTATTATTCATCAAAGACTGCACCTTTGCACTGGACTAGAAAATGAGTTGCATGATGCGGAAAGATAAATTTGTTATTATTCATCACTCTCAGAAGATGGCACCTTTGCATGAGTGCTAGAAAGCACTTAGGCTATGTCTACACTGCTCTGTGTCTGAGTTTCCACATCCCGGTGCCTGCTGCTGATACATCCCCACGCAGACTTGATCCAAGCATACACCAGCTTAGCCACGTACTACATACAGAGAGAAAACACCAAGCACACCAGCCAACAGGAGCTGCAGTATATGTCCATGATTTTGTTCAGATCCAAACTACATGAAAAATGGTGGTGTTATTTCTATGGATTTGTTACAAATAAAAAGCAAGGGTAGAAATTTAAAATATATACAAGTCAGTGTATGTTTTACCAATTGCATAAAAATATATTTTAAAAACAAATAAAATAGCATCGTAAAGCAATTCTAAAATATTCACAATATTGCCTGATTATAAATCTATATTCCATTACCTTTGACATAATTATAGGTTATAGAGAATGACAAGCATTTTCCATATTTCTTTTACAACAATTCTTTCAGAATATCAGTTCTTCATTCTAGCCTATCTGTATACTCACAAGAGACCTGTTGACTACTAAGCATATACAAGTAACTTACATCTCAAATATATGTTACAATGAACTAAAAAACAAATCCTGATTCAAATATGTTGCTGTTACATAGCCTCAGTCTGAATTTACACTCAAGTCTATGGGAGCTTGGCTTAAGGTACAGATCTGAGATATTATCCTTAATGTGTTATTTTGGTTTTGTTAGATGTAAATGATGCAAGTCAGAAGTCTAACAAGGATGACAAGGATATAAAAGCTCAGTATGTACAATATGTCCTCAAAACGCCCATTGATATTTAAATAATTTATAAATAGCTGAGCAAAGATCATAACATTCTTAGCACAACAGGCTAGCAAAGTTACATGCTTTGCTCTGTGATCTGCTCCTCCAGTCTGCTAAGGCACTGAAGGTTATATTTAATACAGAGAAAAACACAAGATGCCATAGGCAGGTATGAAATCCTGGGATCTCTGTTGTGAATGCTGTACATCATTAGAAAGTTTGTATGTGAATCCAATTAAAACACTTATCTGAATTCATAACTGTGATCAGGTTTAGAGAAATAATAGTTATGTAAAAAATTCTTTGTCTACCATTCAGTAAAGATATGTCAACATGGAAATTTCCTGGTTAGATAGCCTTTGGTGTGAAAGAAACCATGAGAGTAGAAGAGACATTGTTCCTAAGCTAATTATACACACTTGCATAAATCAGCAACCTTCTTTTAATTATGCTTCAGTTCCCTAGGAAATCAGTGGTAAGGCAACTATTTACTTCAAAGATAAAAGGACTGGTTTCCGTAACGCAAAAATTATTTACATCTCCAGGTACAACCAGGATGTACAGTTGCTCACTGCTGATCACCTCTCTCTCCTGCAAAAATAAAATACTCTTGAGAGAGCACAGTGTTCTGACCTTTTCTGTTCCTGCTTTTCCTTATCTTTGCACTTGTGACTTTATATATAAATACTGTTGCACTTGTGACTTTATATATAAATACTGTCCTGTGTATTTGATTTTTAAGTGCTGATCTTTGGCTTTTGTGGTTGGTAACCACACATGGAAGCTGCATGGTCGAAGCACTGGTGGCCTTAGCCCACAGTAATAACATTTCTCCTGAAACATTTTGGTGGTTCTTCTTTTTTATATGTGCTCTCATTTTAGGTATTAGTAGTTCTAGTTCGATATGTGACTTGGGGAAAAACATGAAGAACATATACAAAATACATCATTTCTGTACATTATGTATTTTGTAATTTCCATTTAGAGTTTAATTCTCCTTTTTTAAAGAATGAAGTTGGATAATCCATATTACATGCCATTTTAATTGTCTTTGCTGAGGCTCATCTAAATTCTAAAGCATACCAGTTTTAGAACTGCCTTCCTCCTGAAAATATAAATATATTCATTATCTAAAACATATTAAAACTATCTTTATTATTTAATAAAAACACACAGTATCCTACAGAGAATTGACTCATTAAATGATCCTATATTTACAGAATCCACACCTAGGTTAGAAGGTAAGATTTTTTAAAAGGCTTAAAATACATAGAAATTACATAATAATTAAAATGAGTACACTGATAGATCATCTATAGAAAAGAAATACACTCTAGAAATACAAGTGCATAAATTAATTAAAAATGCTTTATCTAATAGTACTTAAATTGCTATAGTACTTTTCCAACATAGCTTTAACTGTATTTTTTAAGTGGAAAAACAGAACAAAACACGTAAGTGTATTTCCTATGATCACAAAGCAAAGCATGGCAGAGACCAGGAAAAAACCTACAATCTCTCATGTCTTCAGTTTTTCCTATATCCAGATTGCCTTCTGGAAAAGAAGGATAATAATACATAATCCTTCAGGGCACCTGGAACTGATTCCTTCCACTCAACAAACTGGTGCTACTAGCTTACTCCAAGTAACAAAAAGGGAAGAAAAAGTTTCACATTAATATCTCCAATGAAATTCCCATTATAAAAATGGTCAGCATATTAATTTTCATATAAATATAATGGCAGAGAGATTTCTAAATGAAATGCCTCACATGTGTTTCCTAAAAACATCATTCACTCCCCAAGGCTATGCACCTGATGAAGCATGAACCCCTGAATTTTAGTTTACAATTTAGATACCACAATGTATTGCATTTAAGAAACCAGAGAAATGACAGGATCACCTATTTAAAAGTACTGGGGCTCATACTCTGCTTCTTCACATCTACTCAATGTCAGTTTACAGAGCGGAGAATCAGGCCCTCTGCTTCACTTCCATTTTTATATGGCTAGGTTACCATCACCAGTTCTGTTTGTATTTACATTTAGAGTACTTTCAACATTTATACACATTATTTAACCTCTAAGAGGTTAGTCTTCTTTTAAGTCACGTGTTACAGAGAAGGATCGGTATTCGTGGCAGGTGTCTAGACCAAAAGTTTCATTAGGTTCTTACAGTTTGCTGCCTGGACTGTTAAGAAAAACCTAATCAGAGGTGCAGTCCTACAACACTAGGAGGTTACCTGGAAATGGTTGAAATTATGAGAAGAGGAAGGTTCCTTCTGTGTGCACAAAGGGTTCTCCCCACAGTGCAGCCCCAAATGGCATGAACCACCAAAAGCTGGGTAATGATGCTCAGTAAACCACTATATGCCATGTAAGTGAATTCTCTCCGACGGCTTTATTTGAACCATATAGCGTATTTATCGCCTAAATTTTTGTTAACTATTTTCCTAGACTACAGGAGACACACAAATCGAATGACTTCACTTCTGAACTAATCCAGTGTAAGTGTTAAAGGTACGAATACAGCAAAGGCCGTTCAAACCACCCACCATGCAACTCGAGACTGCAAGACTCACTTTCTGCTGCAACACCCAGGGAAAGCACTCCAATGAATTTCTTTTTTAAAATAAATAAATAAATAAATTGCCTGTATTTTTAGAGGTGAGCACACCACCTCTGAGCCCACGTTAGCCAGCCGTAACTCCCACCCCCTCGGTGCTGGCCGCCTGCCCGCACCTGACCCGCAGCAAACGCTGCCGCCAGCTTGGGAGACAACCGCAGGCCCCCGGGCCGCCGCAACGGGGAGAAGAGGCTGTCGCCGCTGAAAGAAGCCTCCGGCGGCCTCTTTCGGGGCGGACATTTTCCTCCCCCTCCGGCCAACAATCCTGCACCTGCTTGCGCCACGGAGCGCTCTGAGGCGAGGGTCTGTCCTTTCCCGCCCGACCTGTGAGGCGGCTGGGCCGGGGGCTGTGAGGTGAAGGGGCGGTGCGCTGAGGTGAGGCGCGGGGCTGTGAGGTGAGGTGAGGCGAGGCGGGGGGCGGTGTGCTGAGGTGAGGTGAGGCGAGGCGAGGCGAGGCGAGGCGGGGGGCGAACTGGGGCGCGAACGCCGCGGGCAGCGGGTCTGCCATGACCGGCACGGCAGGTCCCCGCCCGGCAGCCCCAGGCCCCCGGGCCGCAGCGCCCTCTCCCCACCCTGGAGCTCCCCCTCCTCCACCACGTGCAGCATTTTCCGGGCAGCAGAGCCCAGCGGAGAGCAGCTGTCCCAGTGGGGATTGCCCGTCCCCTCCGCTGCCAGGAGCATTTCGAGCCCTCCTCCTGCCCCGCCACCCTGGCTCTGCTTCCTCCGGGCATTTTGCTTCCCACCTGCACGCACCTTATGTAAGGCAGGATCTGATGGGGAGCGGGGGGGTGTCAGCGCACACACACACACACACACCCCCCATACATGCATGCATGCATGCATGGGGGCAGATTACACGCACACAGCATCCCTCCGCAGCCGCTCCTGTGAAAATGCCGATACCTTTTGTCCAGACAAGCGATCCACTCGCCGGAGGATGAGGAATGGGAGGTGTGAGCGGCGACCATGTTGGACAGCGATCAGGTCGCCGCACACCCGGCTGGCGGCGGCTCCCCCCGCCCGCCCGCCGGTCGGTCGGTCCGTCCTCCCTCGCTCCCTCCCTCCGCGCACGGCGCGATGGGCTCGCCCAGGCCCCCGCGGCAGCCCGCCCTGCCCGCCGCAGGCAGCGGTGCGCGGGGGTGCGGGTCTGCCTGGCCGTCGCCCGCCTCGGCGGCCCTCCCGCCGTGGCCCGCGGCTGGGCTGTGACCTGGCGACGCCTCGGCCGCCCGGGGCACCCGCCGGCCCGGCCGGGAGGAGCGCCCGCCTCTGCCGCCCCGCAGCCGGCAAGTAGCGGCCCGGGGAGGGGGTGGAAAGGAGTTACTCCCCTCCTGGAAGGTGTTGTCGTCCCCCCCCGGCTTTCGTGAGCACCTCAGTACGCACGCTTGAGCCCAGCTTACTGGTCCCTGCCCTTGCTTCACCAGAGATGTCCTTGACTGGGTTTGAGGTGGGGGGAAATACAAGCTTTTTAATTATAATAGGCAGCTCAGGAGTATTTTAGCAGCTGTCCAGAGCCCTGTGTGTCTGTCCCCCCAGTAGTAAACCCACAATAGCTGAGCGGAAGGAAGGTGCAGTCCACATTTGAGGAATATTTCTGAAGCGTTCCTCCAGCCTGCTGTCCATCCAGTCATCGCCCATGAAACTGTGTCCTAAAGGCTCTGGTTTATTGTAGGTGAACAATGAGCTGGGCAGTACAGCCTGTGAATAGGATTTAACAATTCGAAGGAACCCAACACACARCATGAGAAAGGTGAGTCTAGTATACAATGAAAACCACACCCTTCTGTTGTGATAGCGTGGCCTGGAAGATGCAGGTTTTTTAAGGATGCTAATGCATACATAATTAAAAAAGTGATGAGCAGAGGAAGGAATGCAGAGCAGCAGGTYTCCCTGTTTTGCAAAGTTCTATGTGAAATGTTTTCTACAAAATATTTCAGGATCTAGATCATATCTTCCCAAGTAATCTGTGTATAACCATAAGCTCCAGCTTAYAGTCAACACAACCTGCCTTGAGTAGCATGGGAGAAGGGTAGGAAGCTACACAAATCTCAGCAGGATGTTTGGGATTACATGTAGATGATAGCAAAGTAAAACTCAAACTGTGCCTTCCTTCAGGCTTATAACTCCTCTCTGCTTTACAGTGTGGACACAAGTGATTAATTCAGATACTGATAATCTGCCAGTGCCTTTTACAGTTCTCCATGGGCTATCTTCTCTGCCCTCTGTTCTAATCTCTTTTGCTGTACCAAGTATAATTTTCTTACATACATGCACTACTTCACATTTCACATCTACCTTTTAACAGCCTCATTGCTGCCACAGCTTCTTCAGCAGTTTAACAGAAATAAATGTTAACATCGGGATACTGAACAGTATGATGAAAAATCTAAGGAAATATATCTAAAAATCCCTTTTGCTAAAAGGATACAGCTAAGAAATTGGCATAGCAGAGGAGAATGCCACAAAAGCCAATTCTTTCATTTTGCCTTAAAAAAATTAAAGTGCATGCCAGAGGAATAGAAGAGGCTGCCAGTCAGTGAGATCAAAGCTGCAGCTCTTCCTTTGCTATAGTCTGTGGGGAAAAAAAAGAGAAATTCTTGCATCTAAGCACTCAGTCTACTTGAGGAAAATCAATGCTATTCATTCCTCAATATGTGAGTGTTTGGGAACCAACAGAACAAGAGCTTCAAATGTAAGAAACTCTAAATTCTCAAATTAATGATTTATAACATAGTATGTACATTACAGATGAATCAATAAAGCTCACTAATTTTGTACTTCCATGATAAAACATTCATCACATTGTTCCACATAATTACAGTTTTCCTTCTAGAGCAATCACACAAGGCAGCCCTTACTGCCCTTTCTCCCCTCAACCCAGTTTAAGCTGCAGTAGATGCTCTTTCCTCTTAACTGGCATCAGGCCTGAGAAGGAGCCCAGAAATGACTCCTAGCTGAAGGCCTTTATTATTTCTCACAGGTTGTTTCACTGACACAAACAGCATTACACGTACCAGCACCAGCAGTTTTGTACATAGCAACAGCGTAGCTCAGTCAGCAAAACCACGGTGCCGCAACTGTTTAGTGTTCACTCAAGCCACTTCTGTCAAGTCCTTTTCCACCCGTATAATGTTTAATGACCCAACCGCTAGAGGACAGGCTAGGCCTCCATAAAAGGTAGCAGGCAGGGATATTTCCTTGGTAAGCAGATGGCTAGGAGAAAATAGGCTGAGCTTGAAAAGACAAGACCTTAGGAATGCTCTCCTGGGATGCAACTTGTGAAAACCTTTGTCAGTGCTCATGAACCTACCCTTGACCAAGCAACCTACCTGCCCTGGGACAGCCCTCTGCAGTTAGCAATGCCTTTGATTCCAAGGAATGCAGTGCCTGTAGGCATGAAGGGAATGTTGCTCAAATGCCTGGCTGTGGGCAGACACCGCTCAGAGAGGTACCTTTTTGTGGAGTAACCATAAAATGAGAGTTTAACACTTTGTGGATTGTGCGAGCTAGACAGGCCCAGAGTGGGCTAGGAACCCTGGGTATATCCATACTTCGTTCAGAAGTGTCTCAGTTACAGAGCAATTGGAGCAAGACAGCCAAAATATACCTCTGGCAGTTGGATTATGAGTAATCGCGTAGCTTTCTGGTCAAGACATGAGTGAAACTTCTCAGAGAGACTTAGGAAGCAGGGAATAAATATTTGATTGGTTCAGATATCAGCCTGTGTCAACCAAAGGGTCTCCAAACTGCACAGAAATGTCAGGAGCTCCTGACTACTGAAATCAGAAAACCTGGACCCCAGCTCAGTGCGTGTTCTCCTGAGATAAAAGGTACCAAATAAGCAGTGTATATCTCACATGACAAGTCAAATAGAATGCAGATTATCCTGTGACTCTTAAGAATTTAGACCATAACAAGCCTAGGAAACATATCATTTGAGAAYACTGACCTTATGTTAATGGGGTCAAGTGCCCATTCACCTGTGAGTAAGAGCATATGCTAGAAGGAAAATGCTGAAGCACACTTCATTAGTATAAGGACCGAATCTCCTCTTGGTGCCTCATAGTGCCCATTCTTCATTACTTTTCTAAGTTACACACTTGTATGAAAAAGAGATGACCCAAAAGATATTTGAGACCCAGGATTGTTAATGGCCAAAAATGCACTTGTGCTCAGTCTCACCTATACCTATACATGCCTTCTACTACATCTTTTGTGAAGTTTCACCTGAGAAAACATAAAGGATTATACATCATTAAAATGACTGGTGGTGCGAAAATATCTTTCTCAGAAACACATCCTTCTTTTTCAGCATTTGTGGAACTCCTCAATAATGTTTAAGATTTAATTTCTCTCTGTTGAACAGAAGGCTAATGGGACTTATTACAATCTGATTTGTGAGACTTGGTTATGCAGCCAAAAATTTGGGATGGCAGCTGCTTGCAAAGGGGATTGCTGCTGGGAAATGGAGATTTGCCAGCTGAGGTATGTGAAAGATCAACTGGCCTTTTAACTTTCCACAGTTTACAAAGGAGTGACAGGGCTATGCAGAAGCCCTTAAGCCACAGAAAACCAGAAATCAGCCAGCCTTCAAGTTATCCTGTGCCTGTAAGACTAACAGTCAGAAAGCATAGGGTCCAAACTGTTGTTTGCATTATGGGACATAGGGCAGATCATGTTGAATTTCATACCTTGACTATTTCTTTGCTTTTTCTTGCCAATACAAATACTCGTTCCTTCACTTTTTCACTCAAATACGGCCAAAGAGCTCTTGCTAAAATCTTCCAGAAAAAAATCAATTCCCCTCAAACAGGAACTTGCTATGAAAAACTTGAACCAAAAGACTAAATGATAGTTGTTAAAGCTTGAAAAAAAAAATTACTAAATGCATTTATTAAGGTGTGTGTTACACAGTGATAGGGTACAAAAGAGGGCTACTATGGAAACCTCTTTACACCACTAATTATATCAAGAACTTTAAGAAGTTTCAAGCAACTGCAATAATACTGTTAAAACAAAGAACAGTAAGGGTTGCCCTATTTTCTACAGCAGTTTTGGGTGCTATGTATAATACTCCATACTAATGAAATTGCAGTTATGATATAGTGAGGAATTAGTGGACACAGAATCTTAAGCTGCCCATTGGCATCACAGTGGCTAGCAAACTAAAGCAATTTAATTTCAGAGCAAACTCACACAAAACCCCGGAAGCTCAGTCCTCGGTTCTGGCCATCTGTGTTCAAGAGAGTACCTAGGGGAAACAGCTGGCTTCCAGCCACCAACGTACTCCCCAGATTCCTATGTCTGTTGAAGTATTGCTCAGCCTCAGGACTCTTCTAATTCAGACTGACTGTACTGAATCTAATTGATAGCACAAGGCATTGGCTACAATCCTTTGTCCCTAAAATACAACTGGGATACAGGGTAAGATAAGGCCACCTCCAGCAGCTTTAAAGCATTTAAGATTTCCTTTCTCTAGAGGAATCTCAAGTTTGTCACTTAAGCTGATTTTAAGCATGTTTTGTGTTGCTATATGGAAGCCAAATTAATTAGCATAAGTCCAGAATGAGCACATAAATTCTACCTCAAACAATAGTTTAAACTAATGTATCACTCAGAAGTCCTGGAAGTAAAATCGAGACTGACAGAACTACGATGCATGTTTAGAATCCAGCAGTGCCACATTCAGTATGGTTAGGGTTGTAGGAACCAAAATGTATTATCATTTGTACATACACAACACCTACTGACTTCAGAGGAGTAATCAGGATATAGTGGAATAAAGACAGACGAACCTGCATATGAATTCTTTTGGGATTTGTATGCTGTGAGGGCTGCAAAAGATGTGATGATGTACAAACTTAAAACCAACGCATATATTAATAAAACTGTCCTGTAAAGCCTACAAGCAACATATTGATTCTCCTCTCCAACGCTAATCCTTAAACCCAGCACATAATGACATAGCAAAGGCTTTTTTAGAACAAGTAAGGACTTCCTTCCCAAATTAACTTCCTGCATCATTCCCTGTTCTATCTCTTTATTGCTCCTGTCCTCCTCACTGATTCAGGACAAATCCCCAGTTCCCTTCAAAGCACCTTCTTCAGAAATTCCACGGCACCACAAGCCTTTCCCCCCATCATTCAGGAAACCCTTCCATCACCCTTCTCATGATAGCTCTACTGTGATGTTCTGGAAAAGGTCTCAGTGTTGCCAACAACAAAACGGATACAAGTGAGATACAGATAAACTGGTAAGAAACAGATATACTGGAAAGAAAACATACAGTGTCCTATATAGAAGGCATAGCGTGAGCACAGGTGCAAGGTGGAGAAAACACAGCTGAGCTGATGTTTATGTGAATCAATAAAGTTCAGATTCTGGGCTCTTTAAAATTAGTTGGCAGTTTGCTGTTGTGTTCATCAGGACCAGAACTGTTTCCTAAATTCCTGAAAGCAAAAGAGGTAACTGGACTTACAGCCTATGTCCAATTTTATATATGCCTTACTTGTTATGTAGATTTTCTGAACAGTAAAGGATTGCTTATTCACTACATATTGCTGTATTCTGCATCATTTTACCCATCCTTATTTGACATTGTCCTTCCTAATGAACGTAAAACAGAAGCATTTTCCATATCATAGTAAGGGCCAACACAAGGAGGATCGTATTAGTTTACACTCCTTGAAATAAAATACTCTCAAATTCATAGCATGAATTACAACGAGTCTGTGATACCATTTCTCATTAAGAAAACACAATGCAGCAATCACCTTTTGTATTATTACTTGGCACAGGTTTAGCAGCATGTTGCACAGAAGTGCTATAAACATTTTTCTGTTTGATGACCAATATCAAAGCCTTTCTGTGGAGTCACATTTTGAACAGATGGTCATTTGATTTGCACACCTGAAATCTGAGCCCATATCCTGAGATTAATTCCAAAAAGACTCAGAGAAACCACACAGTAAGAAATATGCTTCAAATTATTAATGTTGACAACATTATGGGTATGCATAGGTTTCGTATTTTTACTTTAACTACTTTCTTTTGAATAGGGGATTTCTCCATAGGATTTTTGTCAAATTCTTCCAGTCTTTCTTACAAAACTAGATGAGCAGGGGGAGGTATGAATGGGGCTATTTTGTTTAATCCACTTTCCCCAGTTATGTCAAGACCTAGATAGCGGGGCTGGGAACGGAAGGCAGAATCTCAGAATCTTATTTCACAGGAAAAAGAAAGTCTATTGAAATAAATAAACAACAAGTTCTAACTTAGTCCCAAGAGTATTGTAAAGATTAATTAGCTGATGAAGTATAGTTCTTTGAAGAGGCAATATTTACATAAATGTTCTTTTAATTTATTAGTGTTTCGATCTATAGACACATCAACATACTAGGTTTAAACAGAACTTTGTATGCACAACTCAGGACAACATAAGGAATTTCAAGATGATAAATATCAGGAAAATACTTTGCAGTTGCCAAAGATACTAGGCAGGCTGGGACTCAGACTGTGCTATGTCCCTTTTCAGTACAACATTCAGGAGGCAGTAGAACCTGGTGCCACACTAGACCCACACAGCCTGCCATCATGCTCCTTACTCTGTGAGTACAGGGCAGACACATCAGTACTCCTTAACAGACCCGAATCAAACTGATCAGCTGGGGCTGGATCACACACATGGTCAAGAGGGTCTGGCTTTATGCCCAGTCGTAGGAACAGGGTTCATGGAGTGCTAGGCTGCCTCTCCACATACCCACAAGGGCTTGATGGGTACGTTATTTCAGCTCCCCACTGTCTGAAAGCAGCTGTGCTGCCTCTGGGCCTGACCTGACCCTGCAAGTGTTCATTTATAACACAACAGCATGCACTTAGAAACTCCACCGTACCTTATCTGCACTGCACTGTCAGCTCAAAAGTCTCACTTTCTCTGGGACATACTTAACTTACCATGGCTAATGGAATTAATCATTGGATTGTAATTATTCACTCATTCTTTCACCCAAGGTACAAAAGCAAATTAAGTTCTTACTGTCTATATGTATAATTCCTTATTCCTTTATCCTTCCTTGCCAGCTTTGCTGTATTTCAACGATCATAAATTTTCATCAAAGGCTGAAAGGAAAGGTGGTTTTGCTTAGCTGCAGAGCCAGATGAACACATTTTTAACCGTTCGGGCCAAGTTTTATCTTCACAACTTAGTGTCAGCGCTCTCTGCTAAATACAGATGGATATACTTCTGGGCAGGAAGAGCCCTAGTTCATGGCCTGCCCCTAAATCTGCTACAGCTGCCATTGAAGCCATTAAGCTATCATAATTTGTTATTATGAAATAACTAGTTTTCATCATTTTACTGGGTGGAGTCTGAGGGAAAGCCTGGGAATTCCTAGGAGCAAAGTACCCCATTAAACATCCTTGTGGTCACTATCTCCTTATAGATGATAGCTCAGCAAGAAAATTTGTAATGGGTAGAAGGTGATCCTCCTTAGGTCCCTTATTTTCATAATAATTGATCTTTTCATAGTAAATTCAAATAGATTTCATATTCAACCTTACATGATCACTATAGGAAATTTATTTTTCCTAAAGTCTGTTCCCCATTTCTCCTAACAATCAGTTCCAGAAATCAAATATATCTATTTAGAATTCTTTTCATAATTGTGTTTTTGTATTGATGCATAGGTACTTAAAAAACAAAGGTCTGATGCAATGTCGAGATTCTTCTATTTATCTCTATTTTTGTATTATTCACGAGATGCGTGGCATAAAATCAGTTGACTGCAGTCCCCTTGAGCTCCTTCATGATAATTCATGAAACAACCTCTCAGTGGTAGAGATTTTTATTTATGTGAGTACCACACCTCTCCTTAGAATTAAGAGGTTTTCAAGGGAAAAAGGGATTCCTGGCAAATAAAATTCCTGTCCTGTGGTTCACAGGTGATTTCAATAGCCTTCCCTCTCTAGCTCCCAATGCCTGTTGTTTTTAAATAGAAGTGAGCAACCTTAGCTGTCCCACTGATTCCTGGTTTGTAAAATTGAGATCTGTAAAATATCATCCATATCATAAAATAGACACTTCTAAAAAGCTTTGTCAATGAGTCCTATATAAGTGGGACATGTAATTTAATTAGACCTTACATGAAATAATGACTTGTGATCAGCAGTGAATAAAGAAACAAGACTTTTAATTATTTTCTGCAAATTCTAATTTTCTGCAAATTCTTTCAGTCAAGAAGATAGACAACTATAAGTCCAATTCTGTAAAGTGAACTCAGATAAAACCTGCAAATGATTTCAGTGCAAGTAATAATTTCATAAATACATTCAATGAAAGTCAAGGACATTCAGTAAATCTGAGACTGTCCTGTTTACATAGGTGTTCTTCACTACTCTATGGACAGGATTGTAACTAGCATCATAGGAGTACTCTAATGAAAGCATTCAGAGCTTTATATTTACTTGTACAGTGCAGCATGGTCTGTTACAGGTAAAGATCGTACGTGACACATTTGCACATGACAACACATTTATATAGTAATTCATTGTGCAGCTTCATATACATTCAATGCATCTATTCTATTCATCACAATACAGTAAACAAGTTAATTCTTTCTGCAAGGTTTGATTCACAGGATTACAGATTTAGTTTTTCTGGAAGCCTGCTGGGGGCACCAACACACACCCATAAAAAAACAAATAATGAAATTAGCCAAATGAAACAAGAAAGACAAATTCAATCATTTATTTATGTGGTAAAAATGACACAGTACACCTCAGATTATATATATGTTTATAGTCTTCTTTTCACAGCTTTGAAAATACATCTTACAATAAATTTGCTTGCAGGCTTATACACACAAATAATTCAGACCAAATGAAACTAAAGAGTGAGCTGAATACAGCATAGGCAGCCTTAATAATGTATTCTGGCTGAGAAAAAAAGGTGAACCAATTGGTAAGTGGGGAAAGAAACTGCCATGGCTGTGGGCTGCATCCTGGCTCGTACAGACAGGTGGCATTTGTTGGTTAAAAACCAGACTGTTGAGTTGTGTAACAGGAAATCCAGTTATAGCAGCCCTGTAGTCAAATAGCAATCATGAGGTGCTACCTCACGTGTGTAAAAACAGGAGGAGGAGACCTGGATGGATTAAAAATATGCTAATGAAACGACAGTAGCATAAAAACAATAAATACGTAGTTTGAAGCATGGTTTTTTTCACATATAAGTTGTTTTGGTTCTAGGGAAAAGTTATACAAATCTGAAAGCTTTAAGCGGAGACTGTACAACGTACAGCAAATCTTTACAGAGATGCTTTGTTGTCTTCAGTGTTCTTTGATTTTCTTGATGGAAGAAGGACTCCGCATTTCAGATTCTCCCTTGTCCCCTGAAATTAGCAACGTTCATGCCTGACAGCAGCTTTTAAATCATCTTGAAGTGCCCATTTTTCTAATGCTTCTTTCATAGTGGAAAGATGGGAAGGGTAGATAAACAAAAGCTAAGAAAAAAAGCAAATGAGAGGCCGGCACAAAAAGAGAGTAAGAGGTGAGCATCAGACTGGAAAGAAAAGAGGTTGCTGGGTCAGAAGTTCATTGACTCCAAATTTGTACAGGATCTGAATTTCTCAAGGACCATGGAGAAGAATCTCAATTAGAAAATTCCATGCAGATAAAGAAAAAATGAAGTTACCACTGGGGAAGTAATAGGAGCAAAGACCTCTTAGACACTAAGCAGAAGAAGTTGGGCTTCTAGAAGCAGCCAAGAAATGCACCAAGGAAGCACCTCCTCATTGAACTAATGGTTCATCAACTATCTGGTATTTGGAAGCGTTCCTGAAAAGGGAAAGAGAAGTGACAAAATATTGCACAATTGCTGGCAGCTTGTATTATCCTCCCATAGCCACAACTTGCTCCTGACAAGGCAGGGATTCATTCTGTATTAACATTTTTTGACATTTTGATTTTTGTGTTCTTGTTCTATTTCTATTCAGTCTAACCTGATCCATTATTCAATCATTGTTACAGTAATTTTTTTTTTTTTAATGTTCAAGTGAAATTTCCTACACTTCAATTTGTGCCAGTTGTCTCTTGTTCTGTCTCTGGACATCCCTGAGAGGAGTCTGGCTTTGTCTTCCTTATTCCACCCTCCATCAAGTATTTATAAATATTGATAAGATCCCCCCGAGTCTTCTCTTCCCCAGGCTATCCAGTCCCAGCTCTCTCAGCCTCTCCCCATATGTCAGGTGCTCTAGTCCCTTAATCACCCTCATTACCCTCTCCTGGGCTCTCCCCTGTAAGTCCATGTTTTGTGCTGGGGAGCCCAGAACTGGACACAGTACTCCAGATGTGGCCTTGTCAGTGCTGGGTAGAGGAGAATAATCATGTTTCTCAACGCGCTGGCCATACTCTCCCTAATGCAGCCCAAAAAGCTGTTGGCTTTCTGTGCTACAAGGGCGCTTTGCTAGCTCATGTTTAAATAAAATGAGATAAAACAGATACAGGAAATAAATCTTTCATTATTCCAAGCCTGGACCTTGAAATGCATTGTAGTTCACAAGTCAAGGCCTGCAGAGTCAGCTCCCCGTGGAAAGGCAAAATTCTGTGCGTTTGTTTTAGATGACTGTTCCTAGAAAGCTTAAACTTCATTGAACAATTGTTGGAGTATTCCAGCCACAGGAGGTGGAAAAGGAAGTGGGACTGGAGGGCGCATTCTGGGACCTCACCTGCCAGACTTCCCACGGCCACTACTGTCAGAGCTACTGTTGGTCATGCTGGTGACAAAATTAAGGTTGCTTTACATGTCTCACACATGGACCCTCTTTTCAGACATTTATGGGTTTGTCAAATTTTAAGATCTTAAACTGAATTTTTCCATATTTGGGATCTATCTTCTGTCAGAAAGCCCCAGCCAATGCTGTTCAGTCACCGAAACAGCTTAGGACATATACATTGTTCTGCTGTTGTGAATATTCTGGTGACCTTTTCTTTAAGCACCTTTATTGTGTTCCTGGTCTCAAACAGGGACCTGAGATTGGAAAGGATGTTCTTTCTGAAAATCTATCCAGGTTTTTGCTTTTTCCAGTGAGAGTACACACATGCAGGATATTTCTCTTAGAGGTCGGAGCTCAAGTCTCTTGAGTCCATCCTACTGAGCCACCTGAAAAGAGAGAATAACAGTGATACCTCTGTATTTCCCAGCACTGTTGTGAAAGTTAATAATATTTGAAAAGTACCTTAATTCTACAGTGATGAGCACAGAGAAAAGCTCATAAAAATATCATTAACCTTGTGGTCACAGTAGGATCTGAACACGCTGTATTAAATCAAACACAAGACATGAGCAACACAGAAAACAAAGTTCATTGGGGAAGCATAGTCCATTTGTTCACTGCATAGAAGAAGCATCCTCATGAAAAGAAAAAGGGGAATCTGATCATAAGTAATTTCAATAAATATATACAAGTTGGCCATGGATGATTTTAATCCAGTCATTTCCTAGATTTTGAGTGCTTGACTTTGCAATTTTAATATTGTTCAGATACACATCATTTGTGACCACCAGTAGTGGCCAACTTTCCTTACTGCATGTAAATATTTCCTCTAGTCAAGAGCCATAAAAATGAACCTACTGGGTACCTCAGAGGGCTAGGATGGAAGAGGATTTCTAGGGACAGTTCACTCCAGGATTTCCTGTGATCCTTTTACTTGACAGCAGGATGGGTATGGGCTAGGTCTCAGCACAGCCCAGGAATATTGCCCTCAGCCGACCTTCTTGGCATACTTCAGCCCGGGGTATTCAGAATATCCAACAGTCCTCATGTTGCCATAGTCCCCAGGGACAGGTATGTGGCACAGCCCCAGCATGACGGCTAAATTTGGTCAATTTATGAGCCATGTGCTGATCAAAAAACGTTAAGTCACCCCTAGACATCTTTTAGAAGCACATGTACCCATCCTTCTCCCTTACCTCCTTAGCAGAGCTCTCAAAAGAGAAGTTCATAGAATTACCTACATTTGCTCTCCTTAGTAATTTAGGCCCTCAAAATAGCAGGAGTTTGTTAGCCCACCTTTGCCAAAACAGTTTCTAAACAATGTAATTAAAAGGTTTGGGGAATTTTGTCATGTTTGTGCCTTTTACACAAGCTAATAAATTTTCCAGGGTGAAATCACTGTGGCTAGGGATACAGATACTACACATTTCTTTCTGTTGCAGCATGATCCCAGGAAAACTTAAACAAGGAAAGTCCTGATTCACTGCTATTGTTGATCTTTTTCAGGCTTACTTACATAGAAGATTTTAGGTTTTCAGCTAAGGTTTTTGAGTGTTGAGGGTTGTACACTTTACAAGCACACATTGCCTCTGACTAACCCATCTCATTTCACTTTCGCAGAGGGACTGATTTATTCTAGGCTTTCTCCTCTCTGGAAGAGATGAGGTTACAGTATCCTTCTATTGAGAACATATTACACAAATCCACCAAAAGTGCTTCAGTCAATATTTGCTAGCAGACAAACCAGGGAAATATGCAAATCGTACAACTTTCATTTGTTAAGGCATTTTTGGTTTTGCCCTCAATAAGCCAAGAAATATTATGTCATCTTATTATAATCTTGTAAAACATTTCAATATTTGAAATATTGAATAAGGAGAGGTGGGGCAGTCAGTCAGTAGATCCTGTAGACCCTAAACATAGGACACAGAGACAACATTGCTCATCACTATCTTGCATGGGGTTTTGGAGAAAGAGGAATGGGATCTGTAATCAATCACCCTAAGGCTGCTGGGTACAAGAAATACAAACACATTCACTTTGTAGGTGCAAAAATTGCCAGCATTTTGGTACTATTAACATGCACTCTGAGAGGATTAATGTGCTTGATATAAATTGTACTGTTGCATTACGCTTTTGCACTTGCAACTGCTACAACATGAAATCAGATTAACTAATATTATGCTCTAATATACTCTAATGTACTCTACGTTTTCAATTATTTCAAAAGCACAGTTTATGAAAATGATGCTCATTTTCTGGCAGAATATTTTATGCCATAGCAGACACCTCAATTATAAGACACTATACAAGGGGGATTTGAAAGTAATGTTTTTGTGCTTCACTTGTCTTAATTTGTAGTGCAAGAAGCTT
This sequence comes from Phoebastria nigripes, assembly GCA_035582835.1. Classification (NCBI taxonomy): domain Eukaryota; kingdom Metazoa; phylum Chordata; class Aves; order Procellariiformes; family Diomedeidae; genus Phoebastria; species Phoebastria nigripes. The sequence goes on along the minus strand of JAYKAV010000078.1, from coordinate 506,157 downwards.
ATGAGATTTGTATCTCTTCTCATAATACTTTCCTTCTGCTTTCTTCAAATTTTTACTGTGCCTTGGTTCAGAAATTTCAACTATTGCCTTTTGGTTTTGGCATTTTTATTGTTCTAATTTCAGTTTTAACCGAAACCACTTATCTCCTTATGGTGCACAAAGTAGGATTTGTATGCAATCTTAACAACAGCTTTTTAGATTTCTCATAAATTAAATAAAAAAGGAACTGAATGTGAATTAGGTTGGAAGTGTAGCCAAGTGACCTTATCAGCCAAGTGACCCTAGTGGTGCTTTGTAGAAAGATCATTATTATTCTCAATGTTTTTGCTGTTTAATATTCCACTGCAAGAAACAGAACTGTTCTCCCTGTTCCTACCACTGCAAAGTGAATACCTGCTACCTTCTCCAACATTACCATAAAAACAATTTGCAAAGTGAATTGCATTCACCAGTGTGCATGGTCCATGGTTTTATTCTTTACTCTATGAATATAATTAAATTTAGCTTTCCAGACAGTAGACAGAGGAATAAATACTTTTAAGTGAACTGCACAGCTATGTATCAAACCAGAAATGAAAAGACCATCTGACTGAGAAATGTGTTGAAAAGCTTATGTTGAGAATTCCAGAAATCCTCTTCAAAACAAAGTATCTGAAAATAACTTTCTTCATTTATGATACTGGGCTTGTTCTATTTCTGATAAAAATTGCAGATCTTCTTAGACTGGAGAAGTTAGATAAAGCTAAATCAGACTTTGTTTGAAGACAGATAAAACTATCAGCTCACAAGCTGCTGGACAATAGCTTGCTGGAGGTAAGGGAGGCTTTGGCTGTCACCAGAAATGTTCTGACTTCCTAATCATCAGAAAAAAAGCCAACCTTCTCTCCCGCCTCCAAAAGCAGGATTAGAAAGCCTTTCAGTATGAGACTACACTTTTGCAAATAACATGGAAACAAGGAAAAGGAAATCTGGAAAAATATAGATCTAGGAAATAATTGTCTGGTTTAAATATATGGGGCAATGGAAGTATATTCCTAGATTATTCTAAGCCAAACACTTACTTTACTTATCATTCTAGCTATCAGCAAAGAGGATCTACAAATCATTTTAAAAAGCATGCAGAAACTAATTAACATTTTATGTTCATTTCTGAAAATTTTTACACATTTGTAGCATTAGAGCATTTGAGAATTCCCTGGATTCCAGTGGAATACGAAGAGTCAAGTATGCATATGCTGAAGTCTTTGTGGGATCAGGGATGTCATTCCTATTCTTTTTGTAATTTCTTTTCAAGTTTTTATTGTTGTATCACTATAAAGGTGATGGTTTAAAAAGTAACAACAAGTCTCTGACACTATTATCCAGTTTATTAGGGCCAAACCTGAAAGGTACTACACACAGTAAACCTACATTTTGTCAGTGATTGTAAGCATATTTGTAGAAATTAAGGTTATATCATTTCATAAATAAATAATTTCTCACTGAAAAACCAATGACCTCTAACAATAGCCAAAAGCACCCGTTCTGTAAAGATGGTACACAATGATTAGGGTTTCCCTGGTTGGTAGTTTCAAAGAAGCCAACAAGATGCACAAAATTGACAACTATCAGACTGACAAATGATAAAACAATTGAGCTGAACTTGAACTGCACAATCATAGTGAATTGTTACTAGTATTTCCTATACAGCATACTGATCCTTTAATATTTTTCTTTTTAAAACTACCTAAGTATTCAGGATAGTGAAAGAAGCATTATATTGATATTTCAGGGAAAAAATGTTAGTGAGATTTCAGGCATCCTCTAGTGTGGCTATAAACACATGGCTTCAGGAGTACTGACACTGACTTGGGACGACTCAGTTTGTGTAAAGAGGAATCAGTGGTATTTTTCATCGGTGTTTTTAATATATCTGTCATAATGATTCCCCACACCAAATACCAGCTGAAGGGTCATACCAAATTTTGCTGTAAAAGACTCTATCAGCCACTGATTAATATGCTGTAATCTATAGTACCTGTTCATTCTTCTTCTCTAATTTTATGAGATTCTGTAGTTGCAGTTTCTGAGCTTTCTCTGCTGGATAAAGTCATGTGTTAAAAAAAAAGGAAAAATATTGAATTTATCATGACTTATAAGATCACAACTTTGTCATGTAAAACTATGTGAAAGATGATTCATACTCCAAGAAAGTTAGAGAATGTTGTTATAACTATTTGTCTTGGCCACAAGTTCACCAACTGTATATATTTAAGTAGTTCTCACTGTTTCCGTTTGCAGATAAAAATGTGATCATATGATCCTTTCAAGATAAGCTACCACTAATTTTAAACACTATGATTAGTCCCTTTTTATTTTTCAAAATAGGATCTCACGGAATTTCACTGTGTTGAATGCAACTCCTTGAGTTGTGAAATGCTCGCCGAGAACTTTTAAAATTCCAGAGATATTTTAGTCCTGACAACATGCGATGTGTGGTATGTCATTCAACCCCTCATGATAATACAACATTTTTGCCTGCATGTTGTAAATGGATCTATTTGCTCCATTTACATTTTGTGTTCCTGCAGCTACTCTGAACTCTGAGGTCACTTCAGCTGACAATACAACCAAGTCTTTTGTCTACCAGTTACTTTAAGACTCCTAACTGTATTTTAAATCCAACACATCACTTAAGCTTCAAATCTGAGGGTTAATTCTTCCCAGAAAAGTTAAAAATAGATACTTTTTTGATTATTTTCATGAAATTTTTTCAGCTTAACATGAACAAGACTGAAATCATCACCATTCCTTACCCTACCTCCAAGCATGTCCACAGTAAAAAACAGAGGTGTTCTCACCATTTGAAGCTCCAGAGCAGATGGAGTTTGGCTGTTCTTAGTCAGGGTCACAAGGTTTCATACTTCCCTCCGTTCAAGCCTTGTAACACTTGGTAAGCATTAGTCATATACCAGGCTTCTGCATGTTGCCCTTATCAGTGTGGCTGGAAGGAAAAGTAGCTTTTTTGGTAAACTGGGGAGGCTGAGCAGAGATTCGAAATTGGCATAAAGTCAGCATCAGTCTCCTGAGGCCATTAGTACTGCCTGCCTTCTACCAACCAGACTAGCAAATTGTTCATGTTTGCTCTTGAACTTTGTTCTGCATATGGCAGGGCAGAGCATTAACAGCTGCAGAAATGGACCAACCCGTGAAAACTTTTTGTAATTAGCTGAGTATGACTGTGCTGTTCAGTGTTGATTCTGCAACTTGGCAATGCTATCCATTGCCGCATTTGAGGAGGTATATTAGGCATGCATTTAACAGTATTTGAGTTTATAAGATCACATGTGAACACACGTTTGTAGCTGTCAGGAGCAGAAGCTAAAATATTTTCAGTGAACTCCATTGCCAACTAAACAGAAACTGTAACTAAGCAACACAGAAACACCACTTCAGTTATTCATGACTCGGAAACACGAGTTAACCAATGTCTGCCTCCCCCTCACCCCCCAACTAAACTTAGCTGCTTTATTTCACTAATCTGCAATATGTTATACATCAAAATTTAAAAAGCCAGTATCAAACTGAATCATCCTCATCACAAAAATTAGTAGAGCAATTTGATAATGCTGAGTCCAGGCACAATATTTTCAAAAACTCAAAATACTTTCACATGATTATATGGAGAACAAGATAAGGAATAAATTAAAGAAATGCTTTACAATTTCATTTTTTCTTTATAAAACTGAAAGTGGCTTTTTACTTAGAGATTTAGAAGGACACCTTCACAGGCAATGCCTGTGCTACTATCCCAGTAATACAGGCTTACATCTGTGCCTAATGCAGTAACCCATCACTTGAACCAGGTCAAAAATACTTCTTCCCAACAATATAGTAATGCTGGCAACGTGAACTTCTGCTGTGACTTTAAGGCAGTATGTTATGCAGAATGTTTGTCTTGGTGTTTCTCCATCCCTCCTAATCCTGTTCCTTCTCCACTTTCTCTGGGTCTTAGTGGATGAAGAAAGGTAGCAGAGCTACCATTCAACTCGGTCCTGAGCTAGGAATTCTTATAGAGCATTTAGCATTATACAGGAAGCAACTTTTCTCAAAGGCAGAATGGTATATGTACTGGTTTATACACCTGAGATGTGTAGACGTTTATTGGGAAGTCAAAATTTTTCTATACCTCTCAAGTATAAAGAGATCTAGACAGTCAATAATACGTGTTCCATGAAAATGCCATGCTAATTATCCCATGAGTCATTCCACATGAAATTAAACATTTTTACAGTCTGCATCAGTATTTCAGCTTCTGTCTCTAGACAAGTAAGCAATGTATAGTGAAACATACTTTCCAAGCTACTAGTCACCAGTAGGTTCATAAGGAGTATCACAAGTTCACAACTCCACTGGAAAAAATGGGGACTGCACCTGAAATTTACTTCTGCGTCCAGAATTTTAAGCAGAAATGAAGTTACCAACTTTGTGAGTTGTGGCCTTGGAAGATGTGCAAAGTCCAAGTTAGAAAACTTCGTAATGCCAATATTATGGGAATTCTGCAGGGTTGTATCTGTGAGGTGTTTTCTGTAATAGCACCTTAAATTTAAAAAGCAAAAGATCATTAAAACCACAAAAGAAGTCTGTTTTGCTTTTCACTGATGTCACATCAAATTAGCTCAAGTGTGGAAAAATACATATACTCACATATGAAAATGTGCAATATACAGATACTGCTTAATTGTTGGGGGGCTCTGGTAGACATTTTTCACCTTTTTCAAATGGAAACAGATACGGTTTTCAACTGAAAAAGAAATATGCTTGCACATATGACTATATTTCACTATCTTATTAAAATATGCTGAGCATTTTGAAAGCAAAGACAATGTCTCTGCCTTCGTCACTTTAATATGTATGAAGAATACTGTATCTCTTTTCCCAAATTGTCAACGTACAGAATGAGCATTCAAAATATGTTCAAGTAAATCCTTCATTCGCTGTTATAATTACTTCTTGGACAAGTTACAGAGTTTGAATTTTTATACCAATTTTTATCACAGTTTCAGATTTCAAAAAATAACTAAATTTTTAAAACATAAATTAAAAATATCTATTTTGGCCATCTAAAGAACTTGGTTTATGTTTTCATATTTTGACACAGACATTAAAAAGGTACCATTTTGAGTTTCACTGAAAAGGAATACATTTTTTATTTAAAAAAAACCAAACTTTTTAACCAATGGTAGTAACTATTTTAAATAGTTCTTTAAGAGACTGGACAACAGAATGAGACACCTGAGCTATCTTGGGTCCTGGGAGCAATCTCACAACGTTAGTGCTGACCTACATGTATTTTGATTAGCTCACTGAGAGCCCCAGTGGTATCCAGCTATTCCGTCCTCTTTTGGATAATCCATGTTCCTCAGGCATAGTAATTAACTTACACAGGCCCTTCCCTTGTTATGTATTAATCACATTTGTATGGGCTACACACATCATAGCACTGTAAGATTTCCCAGTTAAAGGGGTTTTTTATATTTGGGAGAGGACAACTCCTTTCTATGCTCTTTTTATCCTTGTCATTGTACCTCTGTTAAGACAGGTACCTAACATGACGKTTTCTAAAGAGTTCAGATCTACCTTTATGAGCTAACATTCCCATAAATGTTATTATAGGCAAAAAGAGCTTCAAGAAAAGCAAACTAAATAGGCTGCTTCTTGGCTGAGCTTGGAAAGAGACCTGCCAACAAGACAAGGAGCTTTTGGAATTGTAAACGGTGCAAATGAGAAATAAAAGAATTATAAGCCTAATGTTCTCCTCAGGCTGTCGTCCTTCCCCTTGGTTGCAGTCCAGCAGCTTTTCAGAGACTTGTTTTCAGGCCAATAAAAGTTCTCTTCCTCCTACCTCAACCAAGAGCCACATTTAGGTTAGAAATAATCCCATCTGCCAGAATGTTCTTTGCGTCCCTGCAACCTGTACGTCTGTCATTCAACAGGCTTGAATAAAGTAGGTATCACTCCTAGCAGGTTTGAAATCAGAAGAAACATGTGAGATCTGGCAGATTTCCTGATACAGCCCAGAACCTGGATACTTAATATCCTGAGCCCGTTTTGAAAGAGAGCAAGGGAGACATAGCGAAACATTTTTCAGCTTTTCTTGTCTATCAGACCAATCAATAAAGGGTTTCAGAAGTTCCTACTTCTTTTCAAAATCTAACTTTTAAAGCCAAATGTCTTCTAGGTGTTAAGCCCTGAACAGATCTTTTTTTTCATTCTGGAGCTCTTACCATGTGGGATCTGAAAACACATTTACAGCTTGTATATACCTGGCAGGTATAGGCAGCAACGTTTCACATGAACTGAGTCCCCATCATCCGGATTTGAGACCTGTTTGGACCACTTAATGCTACTTTTTGGCCCACATGCAAAGGGCTTTCTGTTCATGAAAGTTAGAGCTCTGGGGAGAAACACTGCTCAGGTCTCATCCCCGAGTTGAATGAGGATGCAGTTACAATGCACACCTTGAGATCACATCCCATACCCCAGTAATGACAGCTGTTTATTACCATACAAGTTTGAAAGGGTCCAAATCTGAATGGACAAAAGCAGCTTTTCATAGGACTTATGCTATGTTCTTGAAGGATCTTTTAAAATAAGCAGCAAATAAAGTATGATTTTATTCTCAGAGGAAATGACAAAATAAAAATGCCTTAATAGAACTACATGCGTACTTAAACACATTTATACTTCCTTGCAAGTATGATAGATGGGAGTCCTCCCTGAGTTACAGCACCAGAGCAAAGCCCACTACATTTATAACAGCCCCCCAAAAGCTGTAGACAATGCGCTTCATCCCAGTCTAGCCATAAAGAATATATTTCTCTCACATGGAGTTTCCTTCATTCAGAGTACTTCCCATGCCCCTGACTCCATAGCCTGGTCCCTTATTATCCTATATTTCAAACACTTGTGTTGTGGACTTCCAGTTTGAAACTGTCATTTTGCCCATTTTCCCTCTTTCAGGCTGTTGGGGCACCTATGTTCCTGTGAGCATGGATGAACTGTTACATCCTCTAGGACTTTGTGACCTTGCAATAGTGGGTAAGTGTCCTGAAACTGCCCCTGCCCATCCATTTACCTTCCAGCACAACCTTAAAATCCTGTGCATTAGAATGTTCAGCTTGTCAGAACAATATCCAGCCCTGAGTGCACTTAGAGTTGGTGGTGTAAAAGATGCTGTTAAACTGTTTTAGGGATTTTCTCATGCATTACTGTTCGTTGAAATAACCTCAGAGGAGGATAGCGGTTGTGTGTGTCATGAGGCTTCAGAAACATTTTGTTTTTCATCTCAGTCCACTGACCAAAAAGAGATGAGTCACTTTATTATAAGTGTCCTGTCTCCCATTGCATTGTTTAGGTTTGCACCTACCTCTTCCTCAACAGAAGAAAAGATTAATCACACAAACATGCTGGTACACAGATGATACAATGAGGAATTAAAACACCGTTCTCAGTTTGCCATGTTTTACCACCTAAAGAGCTGTGTGCTAGGACTAGTTCCTGGAAAGACTCCCTTGCTTAGAAAGTGGTCAGCCCAGGCAGGGAGAGAAGGGTTCTGAGGAGCACAGGGCTTCCTAAATTGCGCTGATAGCATTTAAAATGCTAATTTGAACTTTCTAAAGAGTAAACTAAGTTTGGGAAAGCACAAAGGAAATTTAGTAATTGACATCAGATAAAGATGATAAGAGACAGTACCCATAGAAAGACTCTCCAAGTCTTGTGTCCCTTCCTTATGCGTTCAGCCATTTAGAGTAAGAGAATAAAATTATTTGAAGTGTGTTTCTGTGTTATTTTCCAGAAGAAAATTAGAACTGCAACAGGGCCTCTTCATTTCTTTTGGGCAGGGGATCAAGTTGAAAAGCAAAAGGTTCCAGGAGCTTAGTGCCAACACTATGCTTCCATAAGAATAAATCAAAATTATGACACCTACTCTGTAATAGGCACCTTTTCATGCTTATGTTCGTTAAGTGAATGTATGAACCAGACACTGTTGAGAAAAGGCAATCTTTGATGCACAATCATCGCCATAAGTAGTACAGTACATGATGGAATTTAATTGATTTTGGGTTTGAAATTAACCTGAAAAACTAAAAAGTGCATCCTTTTTTATTCTATTACTCTGATTAACAGAACAGTGAAGCAGTTAGAAGGCTGTGGTCAGCAGAATGACAGTCAGTAACTCTTATTACATAGATGGGTGTTTTGTGTATAAAATTGCTACTTCTTATACCACTTTTAAAATCTATGTTGAAGATTTAATCAATGCCATTCAGGCCCCAAAGCAGCTCCCACACTCTTTCAGGATTGCCTTGCCACTACCGTCTTAAAGTGCTCTCCTCCTACGGAGGATCTGGTCAGCAACAGCAGCAGCTGCGGGAACAGTGCATTCAGCATGCCAGACTGAAATTCATGTTTCAGGAATGTCTCCTAGGGGGGTTGAGCAATTCAGTCAGATTCGTAGTTAAAAGCCTTTCACTGTAACACAATTACCCTGCAGTAGAGAAGAGGAATGGTCGGCATTTGTTTGCTACAAATGTGCTTTGCAAAAACCACTATTACGAAATCCTTCCTTAGGTGAAAATTCCACTGACAATGGGGTTTACCTCTGCTAGAATTACAGGCTGTTGGATTGGGAATATAAGGAAAAAACCAAAGTGATCAACAATATTTTATATGGGTTTCAACATCCATTTGCTCAAAAATATTAGGTTTTTTTCTGTCTGAAATGTAGTAACTACCACTGTCCAGCAGGACCCCAACAGTGCCAGGAAGCCGTGGTTTAGGGCTGTTTAGAACAGCACATATTTTATTTTTTCTGGTTCTGATTGATTCTCATTATCATACAAAACACAGAAGGTTCTTGCAAAGAATGTATCATCTGCTTTAGGCAGGTGGGGTACTCTCACTGACCAGGTTACAGATTTAACTGGCCTGTAGCCATCCAATTTGCAATTTCCATCACACATTCTGCAATTCTGGCTTAGTCTGAGTCATGGCCTGAAACAAGAGAGGAAACCGCCACTGTCTGGCCAAACTGTCTCATCTTGCAATATGAGTACTGTGTATTCCTCTGCCTCATGATTCCCACAATCAAGTCCTAGCCTTCCAGCCCACCAGGGAACAAAAACAAGGGTATCCAAACTTGGCCCTCTATAGACCACCTTTCTGCCTCCTGGTAAGTGAAATGAAGGCTCACACACAGCGAGTGGGGCAGAGGATTGAAGCACACATGTGCTAGTGAGAGTTGTGTGGTACAGGGTAAGAAGAAAAGAGTGAGGGGTGACATGGATGCTTTATAGATTATTTATGATGAAGCCAGAGATTGTGACAGTAATTAAAGCTTAGGAGGCGCTTGGGGAGGAGATAGGGCCAGACCCCAGCTAGAGTTAGTTAAGGCACTTGTTTCCCACTCAGCTGAGATCTAAGCAGGGGAAAGACAGAAGAAAAAGGAAAAGAATAGTAGTGAGTGGTGATGCAAGCAAAAAACTGGAGGGAGGAAACTGTGAGGGATAGTGCAGGGAATGGGGGAAAGCTGTCTGGAGATTGGCTCTCAAGACTTTCAGGTGTTCACTCAAAACGCCCAGGGTACAGAATGGTGGTTTCATACCTCAGGATACCAGACCAAACTAACATGTTAACACTTTGAGCATGTACTCATCAGCCAGCAGTATGACAGTGAAACACCTAGGCCAACGCACAGGTTGATTCTGCCGGAATAGACATAAAGGAGAGAGCTTGACCAGTCAGATCTGCACAACCCCTTGGCTTTGCAGGGATAAGTATCTAATTTTTGGCCTGACATGAACTCCCCGAGTCATGTAATTTGAGTGGTGTGAAATACAGAGATCTAGAACTCAGTTGAAGGATTGTATGCTCCATATTGTCTGACGAAGCAGTCTCATGGCAGTATAATTTTCCTCCTTTCCACACTTACTTTCTTTTGGAGTCCAGAACTGATATGCTTTCAAAAGTACATTTTGTAAGGGATTATACAGACGAGGTGGTCAGTGCACAGAAAAGAGGCAATTCATAGACTTGTCAGACAAATCTGTAACCTGGACATAGGACAAAAAGAGAATCTGAAATGATAGCAAGGTTGCTGGTCTGGACAGAGGGAGAAGGCAGAACAACAAACCAGGAGGAGACTGAATTTTTGTAATGTTAAATTTGAGCTGGTGGTCCAGGTGATATTCACAAGCACCATGCTCTTTTCTTCGAAGCTGCTACAGAATAATAATAATTGTATGGGTTAAGTTCAGTTAGGCTACTGAAACAAAAGTCTTGTAGATAAATTAAACAAGAGACGCTTCAAATCATCGTGCAAGCATATGTAATCACTCCACAGGTACATGTGAGATTGCAATGATTTTAAACACACTGGGAAGAGGTGGTTTTGGGAAATATCTATCTACCCTTGTATAAGGGAGAAACAAGAGAAACACAAGAAATAATAGGAAAAAAATACTAAGAAAACATGAAATACAGCCTGAAATAGCACTAGGAGAATGGTTGTTAGAAAAACTTCCATATATTTAGTGCTGAAACCTGGTGATGCTACAGGCAAAAGAATTTGCTTCTTGTTGTTCAGATCCTCCTATAAGCACAAAATTTGATCTTCATACATTGTTCAATGCAGCTCTCTACAGAGATCCTCTGCTCTTATCATGAGCTTCTTTTCCAACAGAAACAGTCTGCAGGATGTCAAACTCTGGATAACCACTTAGGCCAAGAAGCAATAACAATAATAAATACCTTTTGTGTCCTTCAAAATGAGTCATGTTGTTCAAAAGGTAAGAGGGATTTACTCATAATGGACAGGCAGTGATGATTCAGCAACTACATTTTCAACAGACTGTCAAACAAACTTCACTGAACTGTAAGAATGCAACTGTACTGATCTCATGGAAATATACAAAGGGAGTTGTTTTTACATGACTAGAAGCAAACGCATTACTCGGAACCAGAAGTATAAAAGAGAGACTGATGAGCAGCCAAGTCTCCCAGCAGACAAGCCGAATAGATTTCTAAGCCCTCTTGAAGCTGTCTTTGCATTCCTTCCTGGAAGAACATTTTCATAAGCAGTTATCTGGATTTCTTTCAAAGCAATGCACTCCCATCATATAGCTCCAGGTCACTACTGCTAAATGCCAAAAACACACCAATACTCCATTCTGTGCTTCCGGAAATACTTGAAAATGCATCAAATGTTAAAAATGTTTGACATCATTGCAAAGTACCACATGATTAGTTCATCACAAGTGAGTTGTGGTCTATCAGAAAGTTTGCATATAAAGTTTTTTAGGAAATCCTTGAAGAGAAATAACATCTACCTTTGTAGCACCTAGTGAAGGCTAGCCTTTATACATATGTATAAAATACAGGCAATCCCTGCTACGCCAATCTTTTCCAAACAAGTATGGTCTCTGTTTCTGGAGTCCAGTTGATTTCAAAAGGCCCACATAGATATTAATGTCTATGTATGTACGACAGAAATTTAGAAGTCTCTGTGTGGATACAGAGAACTTTTTCCATCAACTTTAGGAAGAGCTGAGTAGGACTCAAATGCCTGTGATGCAGTTCTCTTTGAGACTGAACCAACCTTTGAGCCACCTCCACCCATGTTGTATTCAGGTGAAAATGATACATTTAAATCTATTGACAATGCTTACAGAACTTAACAGTTCTGTATAACCACCACTTTATAACTTGAAAATCAGTAACAGTTTATGATTTTTTTTAAAAAAAGAAATACTTTTTCTTCTGAGACACAGGTCAAGGAAAGCTTTAAAGGGAACATGATATAAAAACGTTCTAAAAAACAGTTCCAACATGGATGGAACCGTATACAAATGGCACTCAGTCAAGAATTTCTTAGAACCATCCAACTGAGAGGTTAGAGTTCAAAGACTTTAAAATTCAGATTTATTTCTGGCTGAACAAAATATGTAGTGTTGACATCCTGCTGCTTAAAGTAAAAGGCACTGAGCAGATTCCACCAAAACAAATGGAAAATGGAGCCTAAGCAAGGTAGCATAAGACAGACCAGCCAAGCTCCAGCACTTCTGCATTTACTCTGCTTTTCTTATCCCATAGGATGGAATACAACAAAATGTGTTTGTGTGTGTGTGCCCATGCAGAAGACTATGTGAAAGTATATAAATATAAGCTTGCRCACAGTTATTCTTTACAATAAATAAACATAATACACTTTTTATTCTACATATTAGCATTCAGGCTCTGGCTGCCAGATCAGAACATTTTGTGTGTACACATTGCTTGGAAAATGACAAAAAAAGGCAGCTGGAATCTTTGGCAAGTCGTGTAGTGCTGCTCACAATCAGCATGTAGAAGGTTAAAATTAGAGTCAGAATTTGTTTTTGACATATTTTAAAAATAACTGACATTTGTCCTGGGAATGTGCAACATCTAGCATGCATTAGAAAAAAAATCTTCCTACATCTGAGCACACTGTAGCAAAACAACAAGCAAAAAAAGCAAAACAGCAACATGATCTTGAGATGCATAAACAGGAGAATAACCTGCAGGGCATGAGAAATAATACCTCTGCTCTGCTCTGCATTGCTTAGGCCACAGCTAAAGCACCATGTCCGATTTTGGTCACTGTATTTCAGAAAGTTTGTGGTGTGAGAGGACTAGAGGCAACATGGTAACAGTCTACAAGGATATAAAAGGCCATTGTAAAGAGGAGAATAATATTAAGTGTTTTCCCTGTCTACTTTGCACAGGGCAAGAAGTAATAAACTGGAACAAAGCTTAAAATTAGACGTTAAGGGGGGAAAAAAAAATCTAACAGTGCATGTACTGAAAGACTGGAATAGATTGCCTGGAGAGATTGCGGGTTGCCTGTTATCAAAGTTTTTTAGGAAGAAATAAGGTAAATGTCTATCAGGAATTACAGAACTATAACTCATCCCATTACAGGGCAGGAGGATGGGCTAGGTGACTTCTGGAGGTTTCTACCAAATCTACGGGTCCATGTTTCATTGAGAGGAGTGATAGCATGCTAAGACATGAACCTCCCTCCTAAGTTRTGAAATTTCTTGAGTGTACAGTGTCTGAATGGACAGATTCTGGTTCTGTTCACATTCAGTTGTATTAGCTTCCTTTCAGCGCAAGTTTTTACAGTTTAGGCATCAGTCTCTGATAATCTCTTTTTGTTTAATCACTCAAATACAAAGTTTTCAATGGATCTTTTGGATTTGCCTTGGAGAGGCAATAGGTCACAGTACTGAAATTTGCATCCCTCAGATTATATTTATATGATGTAGTTTTATATATATGTTATAACAAGCAAGTAAAAACTGTTTTATTATGAAATAAATAACTCAGTGCTTGAAAATTGGATCAGCTGTTACATTTATGATTTAATGTCTTAATTACCGTTGCCTTAGATGGATTTTTTCCTACTGATTGTGCTACCACTTCACTTATTTACAGTATGTGTCCAAATTGAGGGCCACTAGGAGTTTCATGCTATCAGCATGGCTCAGAGCTATTTCCCTTTTCTTTCCCTATTCTTTTTTTTTTTTAATCCATTCATTAGGCTTTTCCCTCACCTCCAGACTTAATAAGATTGATCAATAAAGTGAACAACGATGAAAAAAATTCAAGAACAGTACTCCCCCTATGCAAAAATACAATTTAAAGCAAACAATGATGATATAGAACTGTTGGAACCAGAACATAATAACAATAAAACTGACTTTTTCTTGACCTCAGATTTGCTTTTAAGGTTATGGAATATTTCCAGTTGTGTGGGTGTATAAAAGAAAGCAGGAACTCTAAATACTAACTACACCAGCTTTAACTTCTCTTCCCACTCACAAAACACCACTTACATACAAACAGATAGGAAATCAAAATACTAATACTGTTCAAATCTTCATTACACGTGTATTAATGTTGAGGCTGAGAAAATTACTATCAAAATATGAGCTTAAAATGTTTTGTAAGTTCAATTCCAAGGCATGAAGTGTTTTTCTGTATACCTAATACTATCATGAATAGCTCTCCTGATGATCAGTCATCTCCAAAGACAGCATGAATCATAGAATCATAGAATCATTAAGGTTGGAAAAGACCTCTAAGATCATCAAGTCCAACCGTCAACCCAACACCACCATGCCCACTAAACCATGTCCCTAAGCGCCTCATCTACATGTCTTTTAAATACTTCCAGGGATGGTGACTCCACCACTTTCCTGGGCAGCCTGTTCCAATGCTTAACCACTCTTTCAGTAAAGAAATTTTTCCTAATGTCCAATCTAAACCTCCCCTGGCGCAACTTGAGGCCATTTCCTCTCGTCCTATCGCTAGTTGCTTGGCAGAAGAGACCAACACCCACCTCGCTGCAACCTCCTTTCAGGTAGTTGTAGAGGGCGATAAGGTCTCCCCTGAGCCTCCTCTTCTCCAGACTAAACAGTCCCAGTTCCCTCAGCCGCTCCTCGTAAGACTTGTTCTCCAGACCCTTCACCAGCTTTGTTGCCCTTCTCTGGACACGCTCCAGCACCTCAATGTCCTTCTTGTAGTGAGGGGCCCAAAACTGAACACAGTATTCGAGGTGGGGCCTCACCAGTGCCGAGTACAGGGGCACGATCACTCCCCTACTCCTGCTGGCCACACTATTTCTGATACAGGCCAGGATGCCGTTGGCCGCCTTGGCCACCTGGGCACACTGCCGGCTCATATTCAGCCGGCTGTCAACCAGCACCCCCAGGTCCTTTTCCGACAGGCAGCTTTCCAGCCATGAGAAGAACCCTCATCCAAATACACCATGAGAAATGTCTACCTTTAACATGTCCTTTTATTACATTCATGATAAACAAGGCTATTTTTCCTAAGGAAAGGCAGTTTCTACCATTTCTAATTATATTTTAAAATGTGTTACATATTTTTGGTAATCCAGCTCAGATGACACATACAAGCTACAGGAAAGAGGAAAAGAAAGAAAGAAGGTGAGACAATTCCTGTCTGAGCATGACAGCAATACAATACCCCACACAAGTAATAACTGAACTGTTTTGAAAGCCAGGTGTTTTCTGTCATTCTTTACAAGAAGCAGCAGTAAAAAAAAATATTTCTATGCTTAACACAAACTATTTCCCAATTTCCTCATTAAAACCAGGAACTCACATTAAAAGTCAACATACCAGTAAATAAAAATGGTACTACTACTTTCCAGTTATATTCATATCTGTTTTGGTTTACATATGTGATGCAGTACATTTAGCTCAATCATCAGCAATGAGAACAGGATTTCTGGCCCTCCAGAATTTTGGGGATCTAAAACTTCAAGCACTCATACACACTTGCATTAATTTTTGGTCCAACAATTAGAATGGGAAAGAATACTGCACAAGCATCATGGCTAAAAAAAAAAAAAGAAAAGGTGCCATTATATGTATAATGTAATACCATCTGCAGTAGACTTCATATTAAAAAAGCAATAAATCTAGTGCATTAATCCAGGCTTTGCAATTACCCTATATGGACTAGAATAACTTAACTCTTTGAACAGGTTTAAGAAAGGGAAGTATAATAACAGATCATATTAATTTTTTCTGTTTTTTTAATCTTTTGCTATTGTTCAACATTACACAAAGTTTGTACAGATTCTCCATAAAAATAAGCCAGTGGTTTATTTATTGTGTGTAAGCAAGTACTTATAAATGAATTTATTACAAGTGTCTGAGGGAATCTTTGTGAAATATATGTTCGTAAAATAGTATTACATTCAGCTAAAAATGAAAATCCAAATTAGTTGCAAAATCCTATCATTATAGTGATTAAATCCAAGGCTTACCTAAGCCTATATTTCAAATTAAATATTTCTGAATTTATTTAAAAGGCTGTGACCAGACTACTTAACAGCAAGAGCTTAGCACAAAAAAATGCTGCTACAGCAGCCTGTCATCCTTCAGCCAGCAGCTTTACCTTTCACTAGATTCTAAAATGCTTTTTTCCCCTCATTGTAGATGGACAGTTGTAGCAGCATATTTCACAGCGACGCTGCAGCTGCACTTTAAAGCATAAATTGAAACTCACATTTTCAGAAGCTGAGCCAAATTTAACCTTATTTCCATATTTGGATACTTACCACTGTAACTGAGATAAAGAAAATGAAACAAATCACTATCAGAAAAGTCTTGCTGTTCTTCTCCACTACAAAAAGCCATGAGGTACTATGCATGAATTTGACAGTTCAACTACCTCTGCCATTTAGTCCGATCCATCTCTTCCCCTTCCCGTGCCCTCCACGTGGATTGAACAGCCCCTCCAGAATGGGCCGTGTTCCTCCGGAATTACTAGAAGGGCATGTAATGTACCAGCGTGTCACGAAGCCAAAACTAGTCTGGGTAGTAACCATTTTCATCCGTAGTGTATGAGATGACCCATGTGTGGCTGAAGAGAAATACACACAGCCAAATGCATTTCCTTCTAAGTTCTTGAATGCTAAACAGAAAGTAAACAGAAATTTGCCAGCAGGAATAACCTTTGTCAATAGTCTCAGAGGAAAATGCTAAAATAGCACGCAGGAATTAGCCTGTTTAGTGATTCTTCTGGAACAGAAACATTACCTTTGTCATTCTTCATCAAATCATTGCTTTGTCCAGCCCATCATTCAGCCTCTGACAGTGGCAAGTTCTAGATATTTCAGAGAAAATGCAAGGAAACCCTATAGAGGACAGTAACGAAGTACCTTATTCGTAACTAAATAACTGTTTTCTCTTTCTGGCCCAATCATTTATTTTTCTGTTGTCCAAAATATTTGTGGCTGTTCTTATTATCCTTTAGAAATTAATTATTCTTTTGTTCAGTCCCGCTAACCTATTGGTTTTGCAGATATCTTGTACTAGTGAATGATTCAATTTATTGACACGTTGCATCTAAAATATATTTCACTAGCTCTAAACTTAGGTTTTAAATATGTGACATTTCTCTCTTTCATCTCTGCACCGATCTTGGATTGGCAGAAGTAGTAACTGAAAGTAGCAAATCTATCTTCCTATTTTTTATATCTCTACATTACCTGTTTGCTGATCTTCATAAAGCTACACAGTCCCAGACTTTTCAGCCCCTCTCATTTGGAAATCTACACATTTAGCTTTGTGTTTAATCGCTTTTCTTATTTTACCTGACTTTTTGAGAACAGGTGTTCAAAACTTAAATGTAGTGTTTCAGAAGGCAGTAAAATTTGAGGTCTTTGCATGCACACAAGCAGTTTACTGGAACAGACGTGCTGTGCAAGCCCGATCAGCTGCACAGCATACAAGCAGTACTTGGGGTACATTCACCATCCGGTGAGAATGTACTGTCACAGGGTCCCTTTCCCACCTTGGTCCAGAACCTGAGCACCGGGAGTCGATGCCTTCAGGCATCACTGATGTGGTGCCGAAGGCCAAGTCATACTTGTTTGGAGGATAATGAGTCATCTGCATAGGTAAAGTGCAATGTATTGCTGAACATTCACTGGGTCTGTTTAGCCAAAATCTAAATTGCTGTTCCTGTAAAAGGGACGGTTGCTGTACTGTCACCATCTCTTAGGCTAGCTAGAAAGGACCAGTGTGGTCAGTTGTAAGCAAGAACTAGCAACCATTTAAACTAAGAACTGACTACTGCACTCAGCCATGTCCTGATGCTTCAACCCAACCTGATGCTTTTATTGCATTAAAGACATGGCAAAGATTTACATTTTATTATCTGTACAAGTTAAAAGACAGAAAGTCTGCACACACTGTGTTTCATTATGGAGATGAGTTTTCTTCTGGTAAGTAACTGGATGTGCATGAGATTGCAAAGACAGACACTACAGAAATTGTATGATGACTAAAGTAATTTTGTAAAAGATTATATCCTATTTTATCTCTACTGTTGCTAGAAGGGGGATCACAATGTTACAGCGGGTGTGGCTAGGCTAAGCATTTTGTAGTGTGCGACCTGCATATTCCCAGAAGCACGAGCATTTATTTCTCTGAGCAAAAAGAACGTGTCCATACGCTTTCTTTTCAGGCAGCTTACCTTCTGAATATTCAGTATACCCATCACAGGTCTTGTTTAGACTAGTATAAAGTATGTGGGGACTCTCTTATTGGGTGAACAAAGCTTACTATAAGGAGCAAAAGGCAGATGGACATGAAGCTGGCTGCATGCTACAGAAACCAATATGCCTTAACACATTGACCCAGCGGGCTGCCTAGGCCTGAACAGCTCTTACTAAAGTTCATTTGAACTGACAGAGTTAATACTTTTAAATGTAAGTGAGTAGATCTAAGACACAATGTATTGGCTTGTATTGCAAGTTGAGATAGTACAGGCCCAATTCACCAGACCAACAGACTAAAACAAGGCTGTTTTCATATGCTTCGTGGTATATCAATATTCTGATGGTTGCAACGCTTCTTTCTCAACTCCAAGTTTCAAATTCATTTTTGTACAGAGGAATTCATACCACTTGACCCAGAAGAGATGTAATGAATACAGTAAGGGTGAGAAACTTTTCATACAACTGAACCCTCAAAAAAGATACTACTGCATTTGGAGAGGTGAGGCAAATTGCCTTTATGCCTTTCTCCTACCAAATGAAATATTAACAAAAAGATTGATACCTTCTTGGCACAGGCTGCAGCCAATGAATGAAAACCCTCTGAGGACAACAGGGATTCTGTGCAGAGCGTTTAAAAGATTTTGCTTTACCTTCCAGACAACTCTTCATCAACACACCTGCATCTCAATGACAGACTAATAATCTGGAACTTAGAAAAAAAAAACCATCTAAATGTATATATTCCTTTTTAAATGACGTGAATATGATCATATCAGTATAATAAAATGGTCTCAAGAGTTTTCACAATCACCTGAAAAGCCTTATACCAGGCAAGTACTTGTACCAAAAAGTGAATCCCTTCAACACAGTAATATACTTACTATGCTTAAGAAAGAAGAATAGAGTGGGAACTGACAGCCAAGGAAAGAGATGATTTTATACATCTTGTAAGCAGTTCGAAATAACCACGTCAGGACTTGTTACACTATTGTGAGCATATATGCTAGTTGCGCACAAGTTACATCTTGTTATTTCTCGACCATCATTAGGTATAGAACAGTTTTACATCTCTGAGCAGTCAGATATAGCTGAAGACACCAAAGGAAGCAGAAAGTACCTCTAGTTATGTATCCTGAATTCAAATGTCAAAAAAAATCAACGTTTGCCTAAAAATTCAACACTTGGTATATTTCCAAGCATAAAAAAAAATCAAATTTCCAGGAAAAATGCTTTTTTAACTACACGTGTTGCTTATATCTAAGCATTGGAGGCTTGCAAATGTGACGCCCATCTACAAGAAGGGCCGGAAGGAGGATCCAGGGAACTACAGGCCTGTCAGCCTGACCTCGGTGCCAGGGAAGATTATGGAGCGGTTCGTCTTGGGGGCGCTCGCAAGCCATGTGCGGGACAACCAGGGGATCAGGCCCAGCCAGCATGGGTTCATGAAAGGCACGTCCTGCTTGACCAACCTGATCTCCTTCTATGACCAGGTGACCCGCCTAGTGGATGAGGGAAAGGCTGTGGATGTGGTCTACCTGGACTTCAGTAAAGCCTTTGACACTGTCTCCCACAGCATTCTCCTGGAGAAGTTGGGCGGGAGTGTCGATCTGCTCGAGGGTAGGAAGGCTCTGCAGAGGGACCTGGACAGGCTGGATCGATGGGCTGAGGCCAACTGTATGAGGTTCAACAAGGCCAAGTGCCGGGTCCTGCACTTCGGCCACAACAACCCCATGCAATGCTACAGGCTGGGGGAAGAGTGGCTGGAAAGCTGCCTGGCGGAAAAGGACCTGGGGGTGCTGGTTGACAGCCGGCTGAACATGAGCCAGCAGCGTGCCCAGGTGGCCAAGAAGGCCAACGGCATCCTGGCCTGTATCAGAAATAGCGTGGCCGGCAGGAGTAGGGAGGTGATTGTGCCCCTGTACTCGGCACTGGTGAGGCTGCACCTCGAATACTGTGTTCAGTTTTGGGCCCCTCACTACAAGAAGGACATTGAGGTGCTGGAGCGTGTCCAGAGRAGGGCAACRAAGCTGGTGAAGGGTCTGGAGAACAAGTCTTACGAGGAGCGGCTGAGGGAACTGGGACTGTTTAGTCTGGAGAAGAGGAGGCTGAGGGGAGACCTTATCGCCCTCTACAACTACCTGAAAGGAGGTTGCAGCGAGGTGGGTGTCGGTCTCTTCTCCCAAGTAACAAGCGACAGGACGAGAGGAAATGGCCTCAAGTTGCGCCAGGGGAGGTTTAGATTGGACATTAGGAAAAATTTCTTTACTGAAAGAGTGGTTAAGCATTGGAACAGGCTGCCCAGGGAAGTGGTGGAGTCACCATCCCTGGAGGTATTTAAAAGACGTGTAGATGAGGCGCTTAGGGACATGGTTTAGTGGGCATGGTGGTGTTGGGTTGACGGTTGGACTTGATGATCTTAGAGGTCTTTTCCAACCTTAATGATTCTATGATTCTATAAAGAGAATTTTAAACAGTGAAGATCACCTAAACAATTCATAAGACGTGGCAAAATGTCTGCTTTATAATTAATGATTTTCTTTTGGAGAAATATTTTTCATCCTGAAAACAAATCCGTGTTACAAAGAGCAGATTATAGTAACCATTCTGGGTTAAAACTAAAAACAAAACTAAAATTGTTTTAATTGTCTTTCTTTTATCTAATTTAATCCACCACTAGCCAGTTAATTTAAATAACAACAACCAGCTCTTAAATAATCTTCTGATGAAAAGCTAAAAATAGACTTCTTGCCAGTGGTGACAGGAGATTTCCATATGCATATAAAGAAATTCTTACATACCTGTGTAAATCACTTTGTACTGGTTGATTTGATAAGTGTGCAATTAATGTCAGTTTTGGGGGTATAATTCCCTGGGATGGTAATGCTATCGCTGAAATATATACATATACACACACTCTTAAGCTGTTTGTTCTGGGTAAATTCCTGTAAATGATCAAATATGAAGACTACATGACCATTGATTTAGTTTATATGCAGAACAAAATCATGGTTCACAGAATCACAGAATCATTGGGGTTGGAAGGACCTTTGGAGATTGTCTAGTCCAACTTCCTTCTCAAAGCATGTTCTAGATGACTCATATCAAAATACCCCTTACTGATTCACACTTCTACGAATTTTCACTTTTTTCACCTGTTACAACAAAGGCCTTAAATCACCTTTTCATGCTATTTCTATACAGTGGTGATAGGTGCCTTGGAAATCTTTTACAAAGCAGGTAGTTGGTTTCTTTGGAACACATCATCTATTGAACCAAACTAATCATATTCATTATTCTGAGATGCTCAGACATARGATTCTAACTGGAATCAACTTTGCTATGACGTTATTTGTATCCTTCAGCCTCTTCAGTCTACACAATTCATCGTTTCTTATTTATACTTTAGTTTTGCTCTGTGGTCTTTGTATAAAAGCCATATTCTTTCAAGACCAAGATCTATTAATAGCTTTGTGCACTGAAGATACACATGCTAAACAGCAACACTCCTGGACTGAATATTCCACTCTGAGTAATGCAACAATAGTGGTCCTTCGAAGAGGACTGTAATATAACTACACACGCTATATATCTATGATATTCTTTATAATAATATAATAAGTAAACACCAGTCAACAAACTAAGGTTCCAGTTTTCAGCCTCAGATAATAAATAATGCTTCCTGTTTCTTGGTTGTTATTTTTGAGGTTCCTTCCTCAGAGCATAACGCAGTGATGATGGGATACTTCCCCCACATCAGAATGGCAGTAGGGAAGGTAGTTTTCATTTGTTCTACCACCCGGACTGAATTTTTTTGCAACTGCATAGCCATTTCCTTTTATTGTAGTAGAATTCCTTAAGCGAGCAAGATTAAAAGTGAACTGTCTGTATAACAAAGAATACTGAAGCAGAAGGAGTGGGAGGAACACCAGAAAAATAGGGAGCATGGAGGAGGAGCAGAGAAATATCAAAAAGGGTTGTGGAGCACATTGCAGAAAAGGGCAAGAGATCATCAAATAGTCCTCTACAAATCTAATATATTAACCAATTTCTAGGGCAGAGGGTTAAGTGGTCTTTCTAGTCCTATTTTGTTACTCAAAGAAACTTCCTATATCATTAGCCTCCTTCAACTACAGTATAAAAACATCATAGCAAGGGGTTTGTTGTGTTTGTTTTTAGAGAAATTAAAGAATGACTGAGATATACACGTGACTAGTTCCTAAGCAATGCAAACAGCAATGCTTCTCTAAATATATGAAAAACTTTTATGGAAGCATCTAAACCACTGGACTTTGTATCTAGCCTTCTTTGGAAAGAAGGATGAACTGGCTTGGCTTTGCCAGTCTGTTAGACGTATTTAAAAGAAAGTCAAGAAAAGTAAAGAGTCCGAATAGACGTCATGAAAACTAAGAAGATAAGAAAAGTTGAAGTTCTGAAAAGAACCCTTTCACCGAGCCTGCTAATAAAGACAGTCCATCTCTTCATTACCATGCTACTCATCCACCTCTGTTACACTGCACAAAAGGGAAAAAAGCAGTCTTTATAGTTGTACATGATTATATTTTCCTTTTGTATTGAGTTCAAAGTCTTTTCTAAAAAAGCAAGAGTAGATTGCTCACAATGTAATGGGCCATTCCCAGGAAACGAAAAAATGGCCTTAACGTTTTATATTAATACAATAGGTTATGTATAAAACAGGTTTTAAAAAGTTAATGCATATTAGCTTAGAACAGCCATATTTTAACACTGTGCGACTGAAAGTTCCAGTAGAGCAGATGAATGGAACTACAGAAGAAAAAAACCCACTATGACAAAGGGATAAAGGTTTAACTAAAAGGACTCAAATCTGTATTTCAGGTGCCTCTTTACCTTCCATCAGGAAATGAGTTATTAGGAGTAATGAAATCAGAGATAGAAAATACAAAAACTTTTTAGATCCTTCTGTGCAAGGCGGCGACACTGGCCTTTACTTCTTCACTTTATAATGATTCCTTTGAGTTGTGGTTCTGAAAAAGCTGTGAAACATCTTCCTGTTATTTCTTTTTCATCTTTCCAAACACTGGCCAGGAATAACCCCATCCTATTCTTTTCTTGGGTTTTTGAAACACATATTGACTGTAATGACTATAAATTATCTGGTTAATGTGCTGGATTTATAAAAGTGTTAGAGCTCCTCTACGCTGCTACCAGGTGCCTCTGAGAAGGTGCAAGGCACGAGACAGAATCTTACTTTTTCCGTGCCTGCTTCTACTTTAGACCACTGCAAATATTTAACTTTTGAAAATTTTGTAAGTTAACTGGATTTTAGGACAGTCTCACCACATCACTCTCCACCTGATGGGCTGTTAGCTCTTTCTTCACCAGAAGTAGCAGCAGATTGCTAGCCAACATCACCTCTGCCGAGTGCCTCCCTATAGTCACCATCTTGATGGCCARCTTCTGGGTGATAATCTTCCTTAAGTTTGCTTTTAAGTTTCAGATACAGGCTTTTACTGAACCCCATTACAACCTGCATATGTAAAAGAAGCAACTGTAACATAGGTCACCCTTACTGTACTGTACTGACTACTCTAAAACCACCACAAGTACTGAACCAGTAGAAGTTTTCAGGATGCGCTATTACACAGACACCCTGCAAAATACTGGAAGCCAATTAATAAACCTTGCAGTATCTGCATCTTCAACACTCGTCTTTGGCTGCTGACCTAGGAATGTAGTTGAATGCCTCAAGTACTGCATGACAGAAATAAACTGGCACTACAGAATTATATATCCCCTCCATAACCTATTCAATCTCCTAAACCAACACTGGAACAAAATCAAGGTCTTGGGATGAAATGTCTTAAGAAACACCAAAACCACCTCTTCTTACCTCAAAATCTTCTTCAGATCGTTTTGATCTGAGCAGAGCCATGACAACCAGAATCCAAAAGGAAGTATTTCAGTGTCCAGAGAGGAGCTTCTGCAGTGGAAGATTCCGGGCTCTGGGATTTCTCATGACAAAGATTAGCAGCAGTCATATTAGAATTTTTTTGAAGACTTTTTTGGACAGCTCAATATCTACTACATAGAGAAAACTTCCAAAATTTAAACAAGTGCTCTCCTCCAACAGTTCCTCCCATCCCACCTAAAATCCAATTCAAAAAATACAAACTATCTTAAAAAGAGTTGTCAGTAGTCTGTTATCAAGCATTGGCTGACCTCATCTCTTACGATGCCTGTTTCTTTGCTGATGGCACCAACCAAATTATTTAGATACATAATACCATTTGGGTTTCCTGCCACGCTTTGCATTTGACTGGTAATTCCTGATAGAAAAGTGACCTGTATACAGAATTGTGAGTCAGGTAAGGAAGCAGGACCACATATGCTAGTGATGATCTCGAGTAAAGGATATTACAAAACCACAGTTTTAAGTGCACATTTATCTACTATGGATCTAAAAAATACGTATTTCCTGGTAGAAGGCTTTCAGAGTTTCTGCTCTATATCAACCATTCTCAGGAGAAATTGTATTTGACCTTCTTCATATCTATAATTATTGTTTCATTTATGCTATGGTACTTCCCCATGGTCCCAGTTTGGATTGAGACCACTTTAGATCTACACCATCTGGCACTGTATGCACACCATGGAAAGACAACCCCTACTTTGTGCAGTAAAAAGTTTAAAAATCAACAGTACTTGAAGATAGAATTTTGGTTATCTTTTCAGAGGTATATTATCAGACTGTGAACATACTACCAACGTGAAAATGGCAGGAGACCTGACCTCTCCCCGACTTTTCTGAGTAGTTTCATGAATCCAGTTTTTGTTTGCACAAATGGTGCACATGGAGAGAATCCTTTTATTCCTATGAATGAAAGTATTTGTGTGCAAATGAGCACATTCACATGCAAATTGATGTATTTGCACAAGAAGCATTTGCCCACCTGCCACACGAGCCTTGGCTTTTTGACTTTCAGCGTCTGGGTGCTCAGAAGCAGAGAGTGAATAGGAGGGTAAGAATGCCAGCAATATTTCAAAAGTTGAATGGTCAGTCACTATGAACAGCGAGCAGGAAGGATAAAAGAAAACAAAGGGGAAAAAATGAAGAAAAATGGAAATGTACAGGGAAGATTCTTACAACTCTTCAGATAAGGCAAGTAGAAAGACTATCACTTCCCAGAGCTGAAGCAACGGCAAACTGGAAGCAAGGAAAGAAGAGGAAGTACTACAAATGAAATCAAGGCTTTTGACAAATTCCTTTGTTTGCCTTCTTATTTAGCAGCTAAATAAATTGCATGCAAGGATAAAATCTTCTCTGAAATATCTTATCACACCGAGATCCTGTAGATGAGACCTGGAGAGACTCTTAAAATACAGGAAAATTAGTTTTTTCCATTCACATATTTCCATTCTTTTTCCTTATACAAATCATTGGCTCATAAGAAATAGAAGTGCTGTTGCTTTCTGGACTCCCTATGCTGCCCAGGATCACTGCTACTTCGACAGCATAGGGCACTAATCTGTTTCACCAAGCCAATTTGGCCTTCTAGTAACAAAAGTTTAACAGTCAGTATTGAAAGAAAAAATCTGAGAGTAGTGCATCATGCAGTTGAGGACCTGCATCCTTAAACCACATACTATCAGAAGCAGCAAGACTATCCAGCTCATTTCTTATCTGTTTCTCATTACACCTTGTATGCAGCCAAGAAATTGCAGCACATATCCCAAAAGTCTATCCCAAAGACAAAAAACCAACACCAAAACCCCATTGCACCCGCAATGGCTCTTCAGGAGCTGGCTGCTGACATATGCATGCAGCAGGTGGACATTCAGTGAAGCATATAAATCCTCTAAAGAAGACTAAGTGAGTAGGCTTTCTGGATGCAGAGCAGCCTGCCAAAGTATGGCTGCTAGGTGGCTGATGCATCGTATCTCACAGGAGCCTTCCTGCACCTAGCAGAAGATTTTGGGGCCATGCAGCCCCCAGAGATTATTTTTTTCTTTTTAATTTAAAATGTGTGATTACCCCTTACTTTCTGCCACCTGTTCTGCTTATAAACTTCTGCAGGGCCCCTCTCTCTGCTCTAATTTCCAACAAGCTGTCATGTTACCCTAACCCATGGAGCTACCTCCTCCCCTAGGCATTGGGATGACTCATGTGCATTCACGTATGCAGAGTGGCAGCTGGCCCTAAGGCCGACCAGGGATGTGACCCATATATCAGATGCTTAATTTTCTTGAAACTCTGCACCCTGCTAAAATAAAGTAGACAACTCATGTGGAGCTTCACTTCTAGCAGCATTTCTGTCATTTCCATGTCTGTTATAATGGTTTCTGGAAAGCGACAGTTCACAAAAAATGTATGGAAAAACTTGGAACTCCATTAAAATTTTCAGCATTTCGGACTCAAAACATCCTTACTTCTACAGGAACCCCAGGTGCAAATTCAGGGAGGCCCCTCAGACAAAATTAGATGTATTCTTTCTGAAATCATAGTCGGCTTGCTGCTACAGAGTAGCCATCCTTACCCACATACTCCTCCTCCTCTTTCTTCACTTTCCACCAGCTCACCAGACAACAAAGCCTGTATGATGTATATCACTTAATTTTGTGTTACCAAAACCTCACCAACATAATTTCAGCTAGTACAAAGCATAGTCTCTGTAAACATTGCTTCAGGGTGTTTGTGCAAATCATTTCAAAACTCCACAAGGTACTATTGTCCAGTAATGCTGCAAAAAAGGAAACAATATGAAAACATTTTAAATAAAAAGCAGTTGTTGATGCCAAAAAGACATTATAACATGAATCTTCTTCAAACAGAAGTTGCCAGTGCATCTTAGTATGGAGTTTAAATGTGAGATTTATATTGTAAGAACAAAGAACACCCCAGAAAACAGATGTGATCATCACTTTTTAAGGTTTCCTAAATGCCCCTGGATGAGCTTAATGAAGGAAGATGTCCTGATATCTCTAAAAAATGTGAATACTTCTGCTATTTGAAGAATAGAATGTAAAATTAGATTAAGAAATACAGAAGTCTCAGCCTTTGATCTCCAACTGTTTGCAGATGCCAGCCAGAACCAGAAATGCTAATTTATTGCTGGATAAGCTTATTTCATTTCTTCATAGTATTTCTGGTTATCCATGTGTTTACATCCCAACGTGAAGCACAAGAAAGACTCAGCAGCTGAGACTGTGGTCCCAGTTGTGTCACACTGAAAAAACATAGAGATATCTGGACACCTGGTTAGTTGGCTGACTGAAAAACAAATATTGAACCACATGACATTTCCTTGTCACTAAGGTTTCAAAAAATAATTAAGGCAATTGTAAATCTATACCTTAAAGATTTATTCATACCATTATATATGACCAGGAATTCCACATCTGCCACATGCAGTCACTAAGCTCCTTTGCAGTACCAATTTAAACAATTCTTAAGTGTTAGGTAATGAGATAGACAAATTCAATATAAAGTCTGTTCTGTAACAGGGATTCATCTGTTTTTTTCTTAAAGAAAAAAATTCTCAGAGTGTACCATCTTTATTGTCACTTTATGTGTCCACTCCAGGGGTCAGCAACAGCTATGCTACCAATTGTAGATGTAGGCAGACAGGCTGAACTATCCCAAAAGACGTAAGGAGTTGAGCCAGATGCTAAAAACTTGTAATCAAAATAGTCCCTTCACTGCAAGCTTGATCACTGCCCAAGAATAGATTTTTCTAATAACCTCAGTAAAGAAACCATACATGGTTATACTCATGTACAGACAACAGCAATTTTAATGTAAAGACGACCAGTAAGGCATGATTACAGTTACCTAAGCAATGGAAGCCAGGGCAGGAAAAAATTGGCCGTTCACATTATGTAAGGACTGCACACACCAAAAAAAAAAAAAGAGATTATGCACATGAAAAAAGACATTCTTGACCAAAATGAACAGAATTACATGGGATTATTGATTATATGTTAATATTCTTGATATTTATATGAGAGTCACAGGAAACAACCTGCACCATCACTGTCCCAGATCATCTCTAAAAATAAGATGCAGTAGTACAGAAGTAACCAGAAAAGGGTTATTTAATGAATGCTATTTTAAAAAAAAGTTCTAGTGTCTTGTATTCTAATAATGGCTATTTTCTAGCCATTCTTTAAATGTGTGTTGTTACGTAGAATGACTAAAGGGGAGTTGATCGAAGGGTACAAGAACACTTCATCTTTCTGTCACTTGCTGAAATTCAGCCCAAGAGAATAGCAACCAGTAGATACCCAGATGAAATTCCTATGGAGTCCAGTATACACACAATGACTTTAGTCTTTTTTCTATGTTTTCCTCCGAAAGAACCAATTCCTAGTGTTTTGATTACAGTACACAAGCAAGCCTTTCAGGGTGGCATGGAAGGGAGGTTTGCTGGTGTGACTCTGAATCTCAGTAGCTCGTTTTTAATAATAAACATACACTAAAACTCAAGAGGGATATGTTTGCAGGACACTATCGGCCTCCCGTTATAGCTGCAAGACATTTCCAACATTTAAGAAGCAACATTTCCAAGCAACGTTTGGAATAAGTTTAGGGGTGTTTGGTCACTGGGCAACTTTTGGTACATTCTTGGATTTTAGCACATTATCTTGAAAATGTTCCAGTTTGACCCCAGGAGTACAGGCTGCCTGGGAAACAGTCAAAATGAGAAGCAGGCTGTAATGCAGGAAGGAGGTTCAGGCAATGAAAGCAGTCCCGTTGCATTGTATGAACACATTTCTCCCTGAAGACATCACAGTTTGAAGGTTTTCTTTGTGACCAAAACAAATAAAAGCTTTTAAGGCTTTCTGAGTGTTTGTACACCACAACATGAGCAACAGGGGAAAACCACATGAGCTGTGTTTCCCTCCTCCATTTCTAGCTCGGAACGGGAAATGAAGAGAAAGAAACCTTGGAAGATTTACTGGATGCTTTAGCGTTTCTTTTCCCCTGAAGTGATCATTGCAGGATTTCACTCACTGCCTCTAGAAGTATTTTCAAACAGGTTTTCCTCCTTCACACACATTGTGAATTTGAACAGTGCTTCGATTAAGCATTTGATTTCTCTTTCCCCCCAGGAACTGATATAGATTTCAGTGTCTACACAAAGTGCCTCGCTACTATATGCAATGCAGCCTGTGAATTAAACCCACAAGACTTTATTTACCATGTCAACTTTTATAAAAATCTGGTTTTAAACATCTCCAAGTTTTAAAACCTCAGCAGCTGTTAAAAGCTTTGCCTGTTTGCTGGCCTGTTGCCTTCTGCTCTAAGCAGTGCCGAGAGCTGCACGTCTCATTGCCGTGGCCAGTGCTTATGCTGGCATGCTCTGAACCGCTCCTGCTCAAATCCCAGCTATGACATTTTATTAAACCATGCAGTTATCACCATAATCCCACATTAGGGCCTGAGGAACCTAACTCTGATAGTAGTGTGTATTTTCAGTTCAAAGCCTGCAGCCAGGAGATTGTTAAATCCCCCAGCTGTGAGAAAATTTTCCCATCCCATAGTCAAACCAGCGAGAAAGCACACAGCTCCCCCAGCCCCCTTTTTAGGCTGGAGTCAAGTAATTTACTCCACATTTTCAGATTGGTGAAATTAATTCCCCTCACACCCCCAAACCAACCACCATGAGGTTTTGCATCTTCCTCAACTGCTGGATAAAAGATATATGACTTGGGCTTTTTACACTCTGTAGGCACTAGTGGAAGACTACAGGGAAGAAAAAAATAAGGCTTTTCACCCCATTTCAGAGTGCCCAAATTTCTTATGCCCCGCTGTCCACCCAACTAATAATGCTTTGCCTGGACAGGGCATCACACAGCACTTCTCGCCAGAATTTGTCACCCTCTATGAAGTGTTAATTCATATACAAATTACACTTAGACACATGAGACAGTTAAAGGAGCAGTCCTACAGACAAACGATGATGTTCTTGTACCAAAACAGCACCAAATACTACAACCGCATGATAGTAATGAACAAGGTTGCCCAGCTGACCCCACCAAAAAATGAGAGCGCACATTTGCACGTATCAACAGGCTTGCACAAAATGGGAACTGAATTCACGAGTACATCTCCAAAAGTACAGGCTCGGAGAGATGAGATAAACAGCACCATCATGACAAGGAACTAGATACACTTCAGGAGGTCCAGTATCTCTTATCCCATATACCACTACGCCACACTGTAAGTTAAGGGCTTGGAGAAAATGCCGATTCTCTCTGCAGGGGAATAAAGCCTGTATCTACAGCACATAAAAATATAAAATTCCAAGACTGTTGAGAATCAAGAGCAACAAAGCAACGCCTCTCTTATTTCTAATTCCACAAGGCAATGATATTAATATTAATGAGCCAAGAAAACCCTTGCCACTTCATTTTCAAATGTTCATTTGTGTTCTGCACTCTGCACCAGATCCTTCAGCGACTTGCAGGTTCAAAGACTGCAAGGGAGACAGGGTTACTCAGGGCTACAAGCAAAGAAATAATGTAGTGCTTTAGTCACAGACCATCCCTAAGTGGAAACCATAAATTAAGGATCTATACCTATATTACAGTCTTTCTTGAGAAATGTTAAGTATTTTACAGAATGATAATTTCAGTTCTAAGTAGACTTTATCAATGTCTACAGGTGTTTTAATCGTCTATTGGTATATACTTACTGGTAGTTTGATGGAGCGTGTTCTACAGCACTAACAAAAAATATTGATCTATAGCTCTAAAGTACCTTAGCATTGAGTCATCAATCCCATTTCAACAGGACTTATTAATGTGATTTTTTTCTTTTTGTGATTTAATGCACTATGGCTATTTTATGCTAAATTTAGCTTTCCCACATGAGGCTCATAAACCAGAGAGCAGACAAAAGAATGATGATAAACCACGCTATCACAAATAAATGTACAAGAATATAAATTAGACACACATCTCTGTCAAAGGTTTAGATACTCCTGTTGGAGATCCTTGACCATAGCAATAACTGTTCTCTAAAATCCCCTCATCATCTCCCTCCCTTCATTTGTTGATCCGCCTTAAAGACCTTACACTTAGTTTCAGCTTGGCTTCCAGATATTCACACACACAAAGCATTGTTATGGCCATAGTGCCTGACATTGGTGAAATTCATGAAATATTTTCAAATTTTGATACCTAAGTTTTTTAGAAGTGGTTTCTGAGCACTAAGTGACAGATTCAGAGCTAGATGCAGCTGCAGTGTGGAGGAAGCAAATGAAGCAAACTGCTCTCCCATCCCATGAACTGGCAACTCTGTCATACAGCATGATGGGGAGACAGGCACCACAGTCCTTTGGGACTCCCACTAATCCTGTGCCAAAAATTTGCTGTCAAATCACTTTTGAAGACTATAATGAGAAGGCTGATTCTCTGCATATATTTTTTGATATTATGAAACTTTGCGTCTTCCAGAAATGTCACTGATTTTCAGGCTATTTTACAAGGTAGGTGTGAAACAAATCAGACATTATGCCTTGCCAAACTGAAAATCCAAGAAATACTTGACTTGAGCATCATGCAGATGAAATTTGATAAACATTTGCAGTAACTATGTAGCTGACAAAACTCAAGGTGTAATTTCTGATTACAAACCCCATGAATTTGGTTTTATTGTTACGTTATGTTACTGACCGAGATCCTTTCAGCTGTGTTTGGCCTGTAACAGAGAGTCCCATTACTTTGCTTTTATGATGTTAATGACAATAGCAATAATTTTAAAAAGGCAAATATCAGCTAACACAGAGCCATCTTGAGTTTGTTTTGTGGCCGTGCATCTAGAAATATTTGCTACAATTACTCACATAGCTGGGGCAGCTGTATGCATCATATTTTTCTGGTTTGGGAGTTGTGTGCTATTTTGGACAAGCCAGACAGGTCTTTTGAATAAGTGGCTTTCGTGTCTGTCTTGTTAGATGGCAATAGTGGCTAAATGATTAAATGCAGGATAAAATAACAAGTTAGTACTAATTATCAAATTTTTAGGGTGTCATAGAACAATGATGGCACACAGCTTTTGCAAGAGGAAATTACCCAGCTTTGCTAGTCGATTCAGACGCCAAGCTCCAAATTTGCTTGTTTGATTGGGCTGGCGTTCTTTCCTCAGAGACTAGAAAAAGCTCCCATAAGCTTTCATTGGCCTAAATCAGAAACATCTGTTAAAAGCATGAATCACTCATTGGTTGACATCAACAGTCAGAAACCTGCACAAGGGCAGATTTTTTCCCCTCAGATAGGTGACAATTCAGTCATATGCCATCATTACTCTGCATGTCAACCTATGCATATATTTAATTGAATTGCTAACTCAGCCCAAGCCTGCATCTTTCTTTGACCTCTCTTAGTGATATTCTAAAATTAAAATTAAACATCCTACACATTTCTGTCTTCCTTCAATACGGTGCTTTGTTACTCTTCACAACAGCATACAAATGCATTAGAAGTTCCAGAAAGCTAAGGAAAAAAAAGTCTTACAATCCTTCAGAGTAGCTGAAATACAGTGGAAACATAAACTTACACATTGATTTCTTTTCCATCTCATGCTCTTCTGTTTTAGATATGGAGATTTGATTTAGAGCATTCTGTGAAACCACTTCTAGCTGATGCACGCTACAGACTTACCAGGATCCACATCATTGCTGTTTTTGAGGAAAAAACAATGCCCCATCTACAGGTATCAGCTATAGCCCACTGAAAATAAGCAGAAATATAGAGGATTATTCAGCACGTAACTGTGAAGTGTCCGTGTTAGGGTATGTTTGGCGGCTGTGCTAATTGCATCCAAACCCCCACGCCCACGCTCCTGCTGGCACGGCTCCATCTCCCCATTTACTATAGCTCTGCCTCTTTCCCTCTAATAGATTCTGGCATATTCTCCAATCCCACTATTTCTAATCCTGACATCCCTTTGCCAAATTGTGGGGGCAGCCTGGGGAAAAGGAAAAACAAAACAAAGCAACCATCATCTTCAGCTGAAACTCACCCGCCTGCATGGCTGCCTTCCAACATGTCTGCCAATGCCTGGTTGCTCCAGGAGCTACTGCAGAAGTTGGAAACTTGAGGGGAAGGAGAAAAAATACACAACAGGCACAGAAATGAATGTTAGTGGCTTCAAAAGGAACAGCCATCTGTTTTCCTTACTCCCTGGCAGCAGCAGGAGCTCCCTGCAGTGAGGATGGAGATTTGGCAGGTTTCTGTAACCCTGTTGAGCTTTTACTATCCCTACCAGCATCCCCTGCTGCTTCTCTCCACACCCTCAGACCAATTATACTTTGACTTTTTCCTGCAGCAGCAGTGCCTACACATCCTTATACTCATGGGCACTTTAATCACCAACATCTAGTCAAAACCAGCAAAGTTCAACTACCGCTTAAACATGGCATTCTCAACTTTGGAATTAGTAAGGATTTTGCAGCCATGCTGCATCCAAATCATAGGAAAACTGGTTTTAAAATGTAGCTGAGGCAGAGTTTACACCTGAGAAAAAGAACTTGTTTTAGTTCTGTGATAGCATGGTCTGATCTGTATCACCCAAGATGTCAAGAAAAATTGTGTTATATTTTCCCACTGTGGCTGCCATTTGAATTTTTATTTGCATAATGCTGCTTTCTCATGCAGAAGGTTGCCAAGAATACAGAGCATGAAACCTGTCACAGAAATGCAACAAAGAGGATTCAGGGGCTTTATTTTCAAGTAGATTTGAACTGATTTCAGTGTATTTCATTGCCATAAAAATCAAATTAGAAATTTGCTCAGTGTTTAAGTTCATTATTGATACTTCTCATCACGGTGTGCTATAGGTCAAATTTTAAGAAAAGCAGCAAGTACGAGAAAAAATGTAGCAGGTAAAAAAATGTAAGAACATACATGAGGCAGAGTAAAAAAACCAGCTACCCACAACCGCAATCTCCCCTTAGAGTACCAGCTTTTTAGTACAGTTCTTCAAGGCTGTTTCTGTTCTCAGTTATCACCATTATCACATAACTTACAATCACTTCCTAGAGACTTAGTTATCCGGATTTTACAAAGTGTTATCTGCTTTAGGGAAAACCAGAGTACTGCATACAGTAATCTGTTGTGCAAGAGCAAGAGCAGCTGGTGTAGCTTACATAAAGTGGCAAATAGCCCAATGCAATAAAATGTAAGCATGTTCATAGCAAGAGCAACTATTGGCATAGAATAGATGCCAGAATGTGTTTCTATTTGGATCACAAATAAAATGATCTGTTTATCTTCTATCATAATGAAGACAAAACAACAGGATGCCATTTCCATAAATTTGGGGGTGACAGATTCTCTTTGAAATTTAGATTTTCTTATTTTTATTTTATATATATTTAGTGCTCCCAGTTACAAGGTCTGAGTTATCACATAGATCTAAGCAAGTTGAAATCCAATTAGCTAATTTATCTATCACCTTATCACCTTAATTGTGGGTTTGGGAGGGGGGGTGTTTGGTTTGGGGTGGGTTTTTTATTTTGCTTTGGGTTTTTTACATAAAAGCAGAACTAGCTAAATGGAACATGGGATCAGTGAGTTTTTGTTGTTTGGTTTTGTTTTTTAAAAGGAAGGAGATTGGCCACTCAGACGTATAGTCCCTGCCTCAGTTTATTCTTTTCTTACTAGTTGTGCTGCAATAACTTTAACCACCAGGTGTACTTGGATCACAGATTACTAATGCTCTGCTCTTGTATTACCAGAAGCACATTTGAGGAAGGCTTGAACTAGGCTTCATCCCAGCTGCAATATGCATTGTACAAACATACGGTAGTTGACAGTACAACAAAGATTCCTGGGATAGGGATGAGGGGAAAGATGTGACCTGCTTAAGACTTCTGAAGCCATTGAAATATAGACTAAAAATAGTAGCAGTGATCTCCATCACATCGGGATCCATTCTGTCCATGGACTTAGTGGCAATTTAATCACTGACTGCAGAGGGTGCAGTTTCAGACCCTGTATTTTCCATATACCTCCAAAAGAAAGACGATCTTATATAAACTCTGCATGCTGTCAGAAGAGGTCAGTAGTCCCTCCTGTTGGGAAGGCATTTACAAATCTCCTTTAAGGCTGTATTTTCTCTCTGTTTTCTTTTTTAAAGGAACATTCACTCAGTTTGGTTCAGCAAGATGATCAGGTCCCCATTTTCTACTCAAGGGCCTTGCCAGAAATGCTTAGTGTTTCAAAGAATTAGTCCCTTAGAAGTCTTTGTTTCCGTATCATTGAAAGCAACACATACTATGGGCCCACAAATACACGTAGCCGGAGTTTTCAACCAACTCTGCCTATAAGCCACTGGCCAAGTTATTTGCTGAGGAATGAAAGCCCTCCATGGATCAATGTTAACAGGTATGAGATAAAAGGAGGAGGTAGGGAAAGCAAAATGGCTGCTTTGATTCATTTTCTCCATCTTTTTGTGAGCAAAATTGTAATGATGCTAAAACTTAACATCTTGCCTTTTGCATAGCGGTAACAGCAGAAGCATGGCTTAACTATATGTGACAGCCGCAGTGACTCTTTATGCAATACATTCAATGATCTGTGTTTAATGAGAGCTGAGACACTTCCTGGACACTGTCCATAACAGTCCTTCTCTGAGGCTATAGTCACACATTTAATGCAAGAAGAAACTCTAGAGGAAATGTTTTCTTACTCTCTCTGCTATGACTGCAAAGTCATCCGAAGTGAAATGAACATTGGAATGACCCTGTGAAAAATAGGAAATAAAAGCTCAGCAGAGGGAGCCACCCCATTCTTCTGAGTGGATTAACCCAGCTTCCTAGAAACAGTAATTTTAACATTGCTGTTAATAAAGCCTTTCATTTTTCTTGTAAGGTCATATACTTCCACGAGTGAATTCCCATTTCAGTGTCACAAGTGGGTAGGATTTGGGGTGTAATGCATACCTCCTCCCATCTCCCCTCCCCATAACTTCCTAGTCAAGAAGGTGCTAGTCCTAAGGAATCCACAAGAACCTACGGGTGGATTGACACTCACCACAAAAAGCAGCAAACCAGTCCTACTGTTAGTATCTCCAGAGTGCCACCAAGCCACTGGGAAGTGAAGGGTACTTAGAGGAAGAAACGCACCCTGCAGAGAAACAAACAAACAAAAAAATTTTTTTTTAATAATTCCACAATTATTTGAGCCTCCCCCATTTGTACATAGGAATACCTGGAAAGCACATCGGAGTCTGTCACAGCCAAAGGACAGGAAGTTATACGTTGCACATGGATCTCTGCGAACAAAAAAAATGAGGGAAACACCCAGTTTAGCATGAACATTATGGTCTGGATTGTGCTTTAGAGGCTTAGCCCTTTCTCATTTGGCAGGAGGAATGAGGACCTGTTCTGCTGGTATTTTGGCATTTTAGCACAAATGCCTCCTGGGGACTAAAAAGCATTTCCTGGAGCAGCAACTACCTGGTGGGTTCAATGGGTGCAGCTTGGACTTGGCGCTCGCTAGCAGATCTAGCACATCATGCTGCAAAGGAATGGGGCCTGGGACCTTACACCTATCACCCTCAGCAGGCTCAGAGCTTTTCATGCTGCATTTTTCATTCCTCTTATGTTGTGGATCCAGTGTAAATTTGACCCTGCTTAGGAAGATCATCACTCCCAGCAGAGACTCTGCTCCCCAGGAGAAGAGAAACTGAAGGAAATATTCCTTGAGCTCTCTCTATCCTGAAATATTAGGATTACTAATAGAGCTCCCAGCTGCTATGATAGTTTGCATAATATAAACACCTGCCTGCTGCAATGACACAACCAAATTAATAGACATTTGGCCACTATACAGCTAGAAATTACTTTTCAGCACTAAACCAGGCCAGTTACAAGCAGGTAAGCTATAGCTAAAAGATAGGATAATCCTGTTCTGGTCTGACAGCCATCCAGTCCTCTGGATGCATATATGTTTTTTAAATGGTCACTTTAGCTCTGCATTAAAGGTGTGTTTGAAGCCAAGAGCTCACTGCCCTAAGAAAACTGCATTCCTTTGGGTTAATATTTCACTTGACAGGAATCCTTTCTGGCCGGAGATTGACTATGCAAACAGGTATCTCATTGTTTCCAGGAACAAGAGTTTACCAAACCCTTCTCAAACACAGCTGAATCAAAATATATACTCCCCAATTCTCTTCCTTCTATTTAAATCTGTAACTCCAGGTGTACTCTTTTCTCTAAGAATAGCATGTTTCTTTACATTATTTACATATTATTAAAGTACAGTATATTTATATTAATAACAAATTGGATACTATAAAAGCATATGATTTCAGAGCTCACACATAAAAAGCCATTAGAATTATTTAGTCTCAAGGGGACGTTCAGGACAACAAATCCCTTTCTTTTCCATTTGGGACTATCTGGCCTCACTGGGTCTAATCTCATGTCAGGAAATGTGTCTTCCTGCTGCATCTATTATTATTATCTCCTCTGAGTAACATACAAGACAAGCATAACATGCAACAAAAATATCACATACCAGTACATTACCTAATCTTCTATTCCTGTCCTACAACATATTGGTGACTAACAAAGAGCTCTATCTTTCTTCTAAAAGCTTTTATATCAGTAGCCGCTGCTTATGTCTTACCTTACATACCGTGGGCAATGAACAGTTTGGAGTTTCTGCTCCTACTTTCACGTTTTACTTCTGTCTCCCTGGAGCCTAACACAAGGGAGTGCACCAGAAATTTGGGAATTAAGCTGGAAACAGGAAGACCGGAAAAAAATCGCCACAATTGAGTCCGAAAAGCTAGTAAGTGATTCAAGTGAGTAAGATGAATAAGGACCATGAATCACAGGGAAATTATAGACTGTATATTGACAATAGAGTTTGCTTTTAATAATTCTGTAAAATGCTTACTTCTTTTTGAGTGCTTTGAGTCTCCCAACAGCAAATCTTTACTGTAAAATGTGTGTGGTGAAGATAAACAAGACTGCTTCAACATATTTCTGGGCCAAGTATACTTCACCTACAAAATCTCAGTCCAACTCTTTATGCACGATAGAGGTACTATTGCTCTTTGGCTTCCAAAAAGTGCATCAGCCACTACCCAGCAGCAACTTTTCTAAAAAGCTAGAACAGAGTATCATTCTGTATCACTTACAAACACACTGATCATAAATACTTCTGATATACAATAATATATCAGAAAAGTTTTCAGATACTAACTATTTATAGGACTAACCTCAGATTGCCTCTTCAAAGCACATCTAATTACCTCTCTTCTGCAATAAATCAGCGATGGAATTAAGAAGGGAGTCCTGAATCCTTACCCTCATAAATACAGGCAGGAGCTCCCAATCCACACACCACCAGTGAAATCAATGCAGCTTGCACCTTGTGCCCTTCTTGGCCTTCTCAAACACAGGCAGGTGATGACTCAGAGCATATTATTTCCTCCTCTACCGCAGTTTCCTGAGGAAGCCACAGCCCTCTGTAGTATGATATGCATCGATCACATGATTAAAGCAAGTCCCTCAGCCCAGTAACAAAGGCATGTCTGTTATGTTAGGGGAATTTGTAAGCATTCTGGGTCATTCAACAAGACTGCTTGCATGTCCTGGCCTGTTACTGGGCTTGTACCCACCACACGACAGAGGATGTCTGAATTTTTATCAAATTCCAGATATGTCTCATCTCACGGTGAGAAGCCATGTCCCATGATCCTCAAATGCCTCTGTAGGAAGCTCTGTGGCTTCTTCTACCTGAAATGTTGGGCATCGTTAAGGCTGTAAGGGACAAATGTACTCATCTAGTCTCAATGTCAGTAAACAGAAGACTAGAATGGTTTGATTCCTGCTTCAGTTTCAATAGCTGTGCTTGCATCAGAGCTCACCTTTCCCAAAATATCCATTCCTGATTCAATAATTTCTAATAATGAATGACCACTGGAACCACTGGTAGCCACAGCCTTTGGTTACCAGTTCATTATTCACTGTAGCCATTAAAAACATACCTTGCATTTCTGGTCTAGCTACAACTTCCTATTTTGTATTTGAGCAGTAGGCTGAAGATCCTTATTCTGAAACTTCTGTGCCTTCCATATTTTTTTAATAGCCTGAGATCAAGCTGGCTATTTACCTCATCTCTTAAGAGCTAAATAGAGTGAACTTCATTAAAGTTTTTGCTGCTATTTTTCAGCCCTTAAATTACTCTTTTACTTCTTGTCTGTACAACCTCCAGTATAGCAGGTCTCTAGGTCTTTTGATTCCCCTACTGCAAAGTGAATGGAGGAAGGATATTTGAGATGTCCTGAGCATTTGCAACAGCCTGATATGTCCAAGAGTGGGCATATTGCTGCTGCCAGTGCTCAGAGCAGGAGGGAGGAGAGGTAAGAGGGAAAGCCCTTAATCTTCCTTCCCTTTCCAGTACCTCTATGCTCTGCTCACAATGACATGCTAAAAATTATCATTAGGATGTTGTAGTCCATATGATGTTTGTCCTGTTGACTTTTCTTTTGTTATTCTATTTTATTAATCAAGATGCCTCAAGTCAAAAAGTCTTATAAAAATCTGTGCTTATTATATTGATTCTATGATTCTAAGTTTGTAGCCTCATCCAAAAACATTAAGGTAATTTGATAAAACCTGATGGGGGAAGGGTTGGGGGTTTTTTGGTTTTTTAAATAGATATCTCTTTTCTGTAATGAAGCTCACCTTGATTGGCTCTGTTAATTGCCTGTCTTTGCCCAGGTCTCTCCACACCCAGTCTGTTCTACCTTTCATTTGAATTCACTAATTTAAAGAGTATGCATGGATGTAAATAAGGTGTCAATGTTATCAATCCTTATTCTGCAATACCAGGTCTCCATTTATGAGCTTAGCTTTTAGAAGCTGTTATTTACCCCATCACAAGATTCTTGCAGATGACAGTAATTCTTCGTATTATGACTTGCTTTTTCTGTCAATTAACATTGGCTCAACAGTATATTTAGCAGCTTAGAACATCAAAAAAAAGTAAAAAAATTGTCCARACCCTGACAACAATTCAATTCTGGTTGCCAACTTACAGATTATCACACAGGACCACAGAATAAGGAAGCTGAGAGGAATCTCTAGATCGACACCTTCACTGTTCCAGCCGAGCCCTCTAGATTAAGGTCTTCTCTTACTAGAGATGGAGCAGTCCTGGCCGAGTGTTTCTATGGATAGCAGACCTTCAGGGTGAAGGAAATCCACTGCATGTCCCACTTGCCAAACTGAAGGTACTTTTGTATTTGTGTGGCCTTTCTGTAGTACCAGTGTTAGCATTTGAGTTAGACAGAAATGTTATGATAGTATTTATTTTTCACCCTGAAGATATATATTAGCAAGAACTGGAATATTCTGTTGATTTTGAGAAACTCTGCTTAAGGAACTCTGTTTAGCATAACATGTGAAAACATATTTTTAATTCTGTCAAAACTTATTTCATCACCTAGACCTGTATAACACGCAGAAACAAGAAACAAAAACTGGTTAAAGATTTCAGGAGAAACAAACAAGCAAAAGCAGAATACTTCAGCCACACAGATAGATTTTGTATATAAAATTTTTATATATAAAACACTGAAATTGAAAACTGCATTGACTGCAATGCCGACAGTATGTAGCTTCCAGGATAATGGGCTGAACATTTTCCTCCCTTGTTTATTTAATGAGAATACTTCCTTCCCCCCCCCCCCCCCCCCCCCGCCCCCCAGTGACGCAGGTGTTGGGTTAATCTTTCAACTCCCTCAGAGGATGGGAGAGTAGCACAGTAATGGAATTACAGTGAGGTGGCTAGGCATCATTCACCCATTACTATATCTCATTCTTCAATTATTGCAATGTAGTAATAGAACACCCATCAAAGTTAGAGATATAGTTGCAGACAAAGGTCAAAGGAAGATCATCTACAATCCAGCACTTTATTTGTTCCTTCTAGTTACAAGGGAAAAAAATCTTCACAGTTATCCTACTTCCTTCAGCAACAACGTGGAGCAAGTACCAACAGACCTCAGTATATATGGGGAGCTTATGACTATCTCATTCTCCAAGTCCTGCCGGATTTGTGTGTGTGTGTAAGCTTTATGTGTGTAAAGCTTTATGACTTGATCCAAAGCCAGCTGAAACTACTTATTTCCATTTATTTCAATCAATTTGGAATCAACACTTACCTCAAAAGAGTTCTAAATCATTAGGATAACATTAGCTACTACGTCTTTTTATTGCATCAGTATTGTGTTGTGAAAAGTGCTCAGCCTCTTAAGCAATGACATCACATTTATTCAAAAAGGCTAAATGAGGGATAGGCCTTGTACGAAAGAGGAAAGCCTAGGGAAAGGTGCATCTTCTGTTCTGTATAAAATATATTCCAGTGGCAATTAGTGCCCAAAGCGAGTGTAGTCTTAACAATATTTAAGATAAAAGTCCATCAAGACAGAAAATAAAAATGGACAATGACCAGACTGAATAAAGATTTTTGGTTATATAAAGCATGCTATACAAGTGCATAAGCTAGAACACATGTATTTTACAATTATCATCATCATCATCTTTAAATATATGTACATAAATACAAACCACTCCAGGGCATGGCTATACTGATGCATGCTCAAGGGCACTCTCCCGAGCAAGCCGCAATGACCCCTTCGAGTGGCAGCTGGAGTGCATAAACAGGCCTTGCTCAGCGCAGAATGGATTGAAGAGCTGCCGTTCCATCTCAGGACCACATCTGAAGTTCTTGCATTTGGTTTCATTCATAGTGGGGCAAACCCAAAATCTTTCACACGTTCTCGTTATAGGCAATCATTTCCACACATTTGTTCAAACCAAAGCCAGAAGTTTATGATTCAGAAAGGGGCGGAGGGAGTGGAGGAATGATTCTGTAATTCCATAACTATTTTAGCATTTTACTAGTCTTTGAACTTCTGCAAATAAATTGGGCTACAGGAATAATTCTAGGAAACAGCAATGTTTTATATGCTAAATACCTTCTCAGATGTTTGGATATAGAGAGGGTATTTGAATATTTGTGTTTAGGTTTTATTAACTGTAGTGTTTTTAGCCACATCTGCACAGAGTGATCTAGTTGAAAACAAATGCAAATAAGGAGAGTTAAAGCATGTCTAGTGTGAGCAATAGGGTGTTTATGCTATCCTCACACATACAGAACAAGCAAGTCTACCCACTTTTTTATTTGCTGTTTACCCTTATGCAGTATGTACTCTACAACTGTGTTAACATGTATTGGCACGTCTGACCCCTCTGTGAAAGACGAAGAGGATTCTTTGCTTCACTCCATGTGTACTGGGCATTAGACCCATGCAAAGCAAAGCAATAAATTATTCTTCTGATTTGGTTATGCTACCCCTGACTTGATAGTGCTTCTGCTCCTTTTCTACTTGTTTTACAAAGGAAAAAAAAATAACCAGAGAAAGCAACAGTGAACAGGGATCTGTGTGTGCATAACCTTCCAGTTTTGTTTAGCTTGAAACAAAAGATTTTTTTTTTATCTTTAAGAATTAAGATATGAAGTACAGCACAAAGGACTACACAAATAAGATGGAAAGAACAGTACCCAGTTTTCACCTGGCCTGACTCTCCAGAGCAGACAGTACCTTTCCTTTGCAAATTCCTGGTCGCGTTGAAGTGGAAATTTTAGTTACAGTTATTTTGTTTCATAGTGGCCAGTCTGAAACACCTGCCACCCAGTTGACGGAAACATTCGCAATTGGAATGAAATTAAATTTGTTTAAGGAGATATAGCGCTACAAAGGGCTTCATCACTTGAAGAAACAGGAGTCAGATCACAAAATCTTCATGTAGTCACTCAAAAGTAGCACTTGAATAACTCAGCTTTGCAACCCAAATATACTTCTATAATGGATGCTTCTAAGATATATTTTCCCTTTGAACAGACTTGTTTGACCTTTCTACAAGGCTTGCTGACTTGGAACAGTGGGTAACTTCAAGTGAGTGACATGCACGGCCAATTAACCACACATGTCTGAGCCAGGCTTGGCACATGGAGGTGCACCTGGGATGGAAACAGGCAATTACAAGAACCCAGGCATTACTGAAAGGAGGTGAAAAGAGAGGTGGAGCTGAAACAAGTTTTTAAGAAATTGTTTGAGTGGATGAAAGGGCAACCATTAAAAAAGCAAGGTTTTGTAGATTTTCAGGGTGGAGAAAGCCACATGAAAGGGTTAAAACCTGAAATGTAGTCACTTAATTTTACAAATAAAAGTTGATTAATCTGATTAAGTTGCGAAGCAGCTAGTTTTAAATAATAAGTAAAAGGTACATATATATGTAAAAAAGCTAGGTGGAAAACGTTTACCATTTGAGTCAGTCAAATTTTGCTATTGGACAGAGAGAGGTTCAAACTCGTATTAACTTCATAAAAGATGCTGTTCATTTATGAAACAAATTTCATTTGTTGTTTATTTACTGAAGATTTTATACAAACAAATACAAATGAACTGTCCTGGTTTACTAACATAATTTGGAGAACTAGGCAAACCTTTTAACGAAAGTTTTAAAAGGCTGAAAAGGCAAAACAAAACTTTAAATATAAATTAACTCAGGTTAGAGGGAGATGATGTTTCAATACCAGGAATTC
Organism: Phoebastria nigripes; assembly: GCA_035582835.1. Taxonomy (NCBI): domain Eukaryota; kingdom Metazoa; phylum Chordata; class Aves; order Procellariiformes; family Diomedeidae; genus Phoebastria; species Phoebastria nigripes. Next base: position 462,440 of record JAYKAV010000078.1, on the reverse strand, counting down.
AGCATGAGGAAGAAAAATATTTTTCATACCCTACTGGAAGAGAATTCTAACTGCAGAAATGGTGCTGTTTGTTTCCTTCTCCAAAAAGGAGATAGAAACCTCCTCAGGAACAAAAAACCCAAACCATACTTTGTATTGTATACAGCCTCGAAACAGCCAGGACAGCTCACCACAGCTGGGGTGGGCAGTGTTCAGCAACACTGCCACAGTCACAGAAGGTCTGTGTGGAGGAGTCGGTGCAGACAGACCCGTTTTGTGCAGCTTCTGGTCCAGGCTGGTGAGGTGCTCCTCAGAAGTGTGCATCAGTGCTCTGCCTCAGCTAGCATGCACCGACTAGAATATTAGGGGGGTTAATTGTTTTCATGGAAGTGTTGTATTAACCATGGAAGTGGTGCCAACTCACCAAACCTCCATCATTTAAAGAGGTTACTATTTTAGGGAGGGTATGGCAGGATCCAGCTTTGTCCAGGAAGAGGCCTCTCCACAGCCACACGACTGTTCCTTCATTGCAGGAGCAGTGCTGATGGGCTACAGCCATCTTCATCTCCTAATAAATGCACCTGCAATCCATAAGAAATCCATATGAAAGCCATATCTGTAAACAAAATTACCTTTCTACCACCTCTCTTGGTGGCAGAGAGGACTAAAAGACAGTGGTACAGTCAAATCACTCGGCAGGTCTGTGTGGGCAATGAGAAGGGTCAAGCGCTGATTGGTGATTTAGAAGACAGTACTGGAACAGAAGGGTACTATTTCTGTCACAAAATTTAAATTGAACCAAAATTAGATCATACCACTGGTATCGGGAAAGGAATACCTGTTACAGTAATATTAGGAAGTAGAAGGAGTAAAACAAGAACTTTAAAAACAAGATCTTTCACACTGGCAGGAGATGCTATTTCAGCCCTAACAAATCCCTGTGGATGGCATAGCAAGTCGTTTGACTGGTAGTTCCTTATCCAGGAGTAACTTGTCATAATATGAAATTTTGTATGTATCTAAGACTAGATTCTGACCCTTAAGGAAAGAGGCAGTGTCCCCCTAAACTAAATTCGTAATCTTAAAAGTTTTTATTATGTCTAATCCAGGCTCTTTTTGCACAGCTTATTCATGGTTTTAGTACATATATGGTCAATGATAGTATTCACAAACAATCTTTTTTCATGCCTTGATCCATCCTAAGTAAATTAAATTAAGGGAAAAATATATGATCCTGCAATTATAAATTAAATTATGATCAAGGTAATATTAAAATAGAACACATTAGTGCTGCATAGACAACTCTAATTCTGACTGCATCTAATTTTTAAGTGCTTGACTTTGCAATCAATTTTATTTCATTTTAAGATGCACATGAAGTATAGCATTTCCATGAAACTTCCTGCATTTACAAAAAGAAAATCTGCTGGATAAAACCAAATTTTACTGTACGGAAGTATGGTTATGGTTTACATGCTTGCAAGGGGTCATCAGCAATACCAGACCTTTAGATCTATTTTTTTAAGCCTTTGCTAGTTGAGTTCAAAGAGCAACAGAAAGCTAGCGAAGGCTATTCTTTCCAGCTTGGACCACCTACTTTGCCAGTGGGTTTCACAGCTGTTTGCAGAGTGTCTGTAAACCCCAGCACTCATCTGCTGGGTCCTAGAGTGCAGTTTGGGGAGTAAGGCTTCTTTAATGGTTACATTCCGCTCCTGGTTCCTGCAGTATTATTCCTTTGTTCATATCCTGTAAGATGCCCCTGTCTACAGCCTGTCCCAYCAAGCCCTTCCCGCTCCCTCTGCTGCTGACTCTGCTCTGTTTCTCATTCCTTTGTGTTCAGGTCAGGTTGTCTTCCGCTTCTCACTTACGCTGCCTGGGCGTCCTAAGTTGGAAGGCAAAGAACATCCTCTGGCCTGGCACTGTAAGGGCCTCAGCCCCTTGCTCAGAGCCGGGGAATGCTCAGACAGCTTCACCGCCAACCTCCAGCTGAGCACCCACAAAGAGGCAGATCTATACAAGAATAGCAGTGGTCCTTTCTCTGAATCTGAGACGACAGAGAGGTCCTTACCCTCTTTACTGAACCTTGCTTCAAAACATGGAAGGCAGCATTTCAACAACATGGCTATAAGAATTTAGAAATTGCTTTCCTCTTATTGAGCATCAGTTCTCTCTAGGACTTTCATGTCTACTGTGTACAGAAGGAACTCTTTTGGGAAAGGTATTTTCTTTTGTCACTGAGGTGGATTGGTGAGCTGGAGCCTGTTGCATCTAATGTTTTTCATGACCCTGTGGCACATTCTGCATCTGTCACCAGAAAGTTCCCTTCAAGAGAATTAAGGCCCACTCTGCGTTTGTTCAATTGTTTTTCTTCCTATTATAGGAAAGGCTCTAAAAAATGTCTATGACAAACTGCCTTGGTATGATGTACCTTAGAGACGGTCAGCTTTTTTCTGTTGGGAAGTTTTCTTTCCCACTTGCTATGAAGTCAGCCTTTTGGCATTCTTGTGGCATTTTCTTTACTTGCTTCACCTAAAGTTAAGTCAGCAATAATTTTCTTTGCTCACAGAGCTTGTTAAATTTTGCCATTAAGGTTTTTGTCTTTCATCCCACAAACTTCCCGAGCAGGTGCTACTGTTAAAGCTTTGCGACGTGTATTTGACTATTTTATTCAATGGTATGTACAAATCATTTCATTTAATCTCATAGAGCCCATATCAATTATTTGCCACTGGTATGGTCCCTTCCATTAACGCCTCATAATTGACTCTGAAATGGTAGGCTTGAAATAAAAGTGCAAGAATGGGCGACTTGGGAATTGTCAGATCATACCAAATCATGTCCAGCTTGCAGTGACAATATATTGATTCCTAAGGTAATATTAATATTCAGCAGCTAATGCAGCTACTCATATATGTAAGCTGCACTCCACTGACACAAGGTATTCTTTTCTGACTAATTTAAATAGAGTTGTATTAGCTTTGGGCCAAGAACAATTAGGAACCTCATGAAGTTTCATTGGTTCCTTTGTGTTCTCTTCCCTGCATTACTGGAAATTTTACTCTTGAAAACATAATCTGACATGGCAGTATATCTTGCAAGAGTGGGAGATCTTAGGTTTTGCAGAATATATTTAACATTTCTAACTCGTTACATACATGGCTTACACACATTATTTTTAAGGAGGAGGTCCATTCTACAGAACCTTAGCCTAGCCAGAAATGTTACCCACATGATGTTTATCTCTATCTATGAGCTCTTCAGAGATACTCTGTCTTGGCTTCCTTTTTTACCTTCTATCAAAAATCCCTTTCTCAAGTTCTTTTAGTACTGGATTGATTCATAGATTTGTGTTTCTTTCTGAAGTATCTCCGATTTTGCTTCAAAATCAGGAGTTGTGTTTGAGTTGCATTTACTTCAGACTCCCCTTCATGAGTCTTTGTTTCTTTCAGCTTAACATTAAAGTTCTCTTTGACGTCTCCAAAAGCCACATTAGTTCAGATCAACAGTTTCTGTTAGCCTATTATCCCATCACTGGCAGGAAATGCCTGGGGAAGAATAAAACAGGGCAAGACCTTAGTGATGCTTTCCCAGACTACCCTCTCATCAACCAAGAGTATTTTGAAGATTAAATAATTTCCACCTACAATTTACTTGTTTATTTTGATACATGCAACTGGAAATATATGTTCCACTAAAAAGATTTTCAGCAGAGAAATTTAATTTAATTCCCTTTCTTCTATTTTAGATGTCCTACTTGCATGAGGAAAATGCCATAAAGAGACATAGTCACCATTAAATTCAAACCAAGATAGCATAAGGGTAAGAGCTGAGTGTTTAAGAATTAATGCTGTTATCTTGTCACACTGTGCACTGAGATTAATCTTTAACATCTTGTAATTCTATGACACATGTTGGATTATGACTCAATAATGACAGTGCAAGCTTGAAGTCCACTGTAAAAGAGAAGTTAAATATAATGAAAGTAGAAACAACAAAAAAATTAGAGTGTCTAAAAGGTTCCCTTTTCATATTGTAATGTGTAGTAATGACTCAAGAAAAGTAATGAAGAGAATGACACGGCAAGACCAGTGGGTATTTTGGTTAGTTCCTGGTACAACTAAGGAAACCACAAAACCACATCACTCCCTAGACTGCTCAACTGGTTACAACAGAAAACATTTCTGGTTTTGTTTCTAGAACTGCAAACCACAAGAATAAAGAAGGTTTAGCTTATTCTCAGGAATTAACCTAGATTGCTTTCAGAACCTTATTGACATTTAAAACTAACGTCTCGGTGCTTGGGTGTGACATGAAGCAAGCCATACAAGCACTGGTACCGTGTATGCCTCATGAACTGGAAAAACTTAATTCTGACTATTTTCCATTTCTTCCAGATGGAATAAAATTACTTCTGATTCCTGCAGGAATCAACACATCTCCTAGCCATATTTTATATCGTGCTACAAAGGGAAAAGAGGGTTATCAGTGTATTTAAATAATCAAGTTTTATTTTCATGTATCAACAGTTTCACAAAATAAACCATGAGTAATACAAATTGGGGGAAAAGATTATTCTCTGTTCTTGGCAGTTCTTAAGTGATTCTATATAGCTGGGCCTGATGACTACTGTTTGTTGTCTACAAATGTTGTTTTCTTTGCTTAAAAGGTATACCATGACCTTATGCCTATGCTTCTTACTCAGCAGTACCTGTATGCAGCAGACAGATACAACCAAGCATGCATCTGTCCCACTGGTTTGGAACGGTGCTGAGATCACTAGCCAGTATTTCAGCCAAGCACCTGAGGGATCTCGAATTTGGTGGTTACGTCCAGCCATGCTCTTGGATGACAGTGCTGACCCAGAAGGGGTCCTGAGAGCTTTCTTAACGGTTTCCACAAAGCCTTCTCAAAGCAACTACGCAAGATATTACAGGATCCTTTAGTATCCCTAGAGCAGGAGAGATATGCTCCCTATCTCAGAATCATTGGAGGACTATGGAGTAAAAGCAAGGCCAACCCATTTAGAAAGTTAGCCCTACACTGGTACTGGTCACACAGACAGTCCCTCCACGTTCAGCTATATTGGCTTCTGGGTATGCAACAGCGGAGTTGTGTAAACAGCTGCAGCACAGCCAGGAATCCAGGAACATAGCTGGAAATGTTTTCTGCTTCTAAAAAAGGCTGAACCTTGCAAGTATAATTAAATCTTTCTGTAAATGGAAAGCCAAAGAATGGCATTTTTCTTTGACGCAGATCATAGTCAAACAGCTCCTAGTTGTAAGTATAGCAGTACTTTAAATCAATCACTGCAGTCTTTAAGCTGGAAATAACCTAGAAGCACCCCTGTGTTTGACATCTGTAACAAAATGAATGACTGGTTAGCATTCTTCCTACTTCAACTCCTGTCAGTTCTTCTTTTTTCATCAGCCTATAAAAGTAAAGGTTATCTAGAAATTAGCTCATAGGTTATTGTATACAAACAGTAATGTGTTGACCAAATACCTGTCAGGAACTGGGATTTTCTTCTCCATTTATGACTCTTCTAATAACATAATAAGCAGAGCAAATATATATAGATGTTCCAGATAACTGTATGTGACGACCAATATTTTTTCGTTTATTCATGATTCAGTAAAGAGAAACATGAGGAAAACCAACATTATTTAGGATAGCCAAATCCAGAAAGGCACCAAAGAATACCAGAAAGATTTAGTAATGGTAGATGGCTAGTACTGAAATATCTAGGACTTTCAACTTTTCCTAAGGATCAGTAAGCATATGATACAGCACATTAATTCAGTTCTGAGATTTGTTTGTTGATTTAGCAAGGGATCATCTGAAATGGTGGCAATCTGCAGAATGTCTATGACCTGTTTAAAAATGTACTCAAAGCTAGTCCTCCATTTGGATGTGATTCCTAAGGAAACAGATAGACCTCATATGGCAGTCCAGCTATGCTATCACAATCGCCTCTTAAACTGTTTCCTCTTGATGACTGCTTGGTGAGAAATATTTTTGAAGTCTTCTGTCAATCATCACTAGAGTAGATAATAGCTTAATATATTCATTGTTCAAGAAAGCAAACATTTAAATCTTTATATCAGAGCTTTGCAGGGTACAAATGATCAAAATGTGTTAATCCTTCTTCTCATTCCTTACAGAAGCATTCAAATAGTCTTCTGTTGACAAAACAACTTCTTCTAAAGAAAAAAGACAATTTTGGAAGACTAAAGAATAGCTTTCCTAGTCTAAGTGCCTAACCATAAATTATAATCAAGCACTCTGTAAGAAGTTAAAAAGGAAAAGAAAATCACCTTTCTATTTTCTGAGCAATTTTCTGGGCAATTTTTAATAAAGAAAGAGGTCTTAGGGAGCTCTCTTTATAGGGTGTTCTAATTGAGTATTAAAATCTACCATATAGATCGTAACCTGTGGAATTGTTTTTGCTAAGTACCCTTACACTACTAACATTAATGGTTGAGTCCTTAACCGTTAAACTTTTAATATTGCTGTCAGTGTGTTATTTAAAATTAAATCTAAAAATCACCAAGGAAAAATATTAATATTATTAAATTCCCCAAACATACTCAAAAACATAGTTCCTGAAATACTGACCTTCACAAAACTGTAATTAGGCTTTCTTCCAAGGGCTTTATTTTTGATTTGTGAAGAGCTTATGCAGTATTTTTACGAACTAAAAATAAATCCATTTGATGTTATGAATGTAGTTTTTTGAGGGGTTTTGGGTTTGCTTTTTTTTTTTAATCAAGCAGAATTGATGATTTAGTAAGCATATGAGCCTATTTCTGAGCTTCCTTGTTAGAAACAGTTCTGGAACTCTGTGATGAGGGATGCTATTCAAGAAACATGTGATAGGCATTTAGCTTTCTAAAATGTGCAGCATGTGAGATGAACCAAGGCACAGTAATTGCAATGCTTCCCAGGCCTTTTCATTTGAAGACTTCCAATGCCCGTTGTGGCAGATCTCAGCTTGGCAGTTTTCCACATCTACTGGAATAACTGCCTCATCTCTCTTCATTGGACATGCTTCCTTCCCTTTATTTCTACTTTAAGCCTGGCCCTGAAGCTCCCCAGATTTACTTTCTTTTCCCTGTTGCTTATGCTATTTATATTCATAGGTCCACGCTATTCACGTTCATAGGTCTCTGCTGCATATTTCTTAAAGGGGAAAAATACACCTTTGGAAACAGAGACTTTTACTTTAGCCTGTCTTTGCTTTCGACTGCATGATGCTAGACTTCTAGATGGCTTTTCGATGATGGAGAGGCACTCAACTGCAAATTTACTGGTGCATCTGTTCCCCGCCGTGGTGAAGCACCTGCTGGCAGAGGCACCCTGGACTTTTGCACCTGGCTCTCTGCATGGCAGAACTCTGTGTGCTCCCCTTGGTCTCAGAGGACTCTACTGTCTTGTCATGCTTCCCGCAGCTCTATCTGCTACTTCTTTGTCGAAAGGGAACCACAGAGGGTAGCTGACCCGCAGCCACAGGATGTACACGCTCTCCCTTCCTCAGGATATCAGCAAGCATAGATTTTCCACATCTCTGTTTCTTTACAGGCTCTTCTCTCAGTTTCCCTCCTCAGGGACACGATAACAGAGCAGCAAAATCTGTGCAGATGCCAGAAACTTTAGCTGGTGCAGCAAGTCTGCAGACCTCAGTGAAATAACTGAAAACATATTCTAAATTTCCACATGCCCTTTTTGTTGCCAGTCTTGAGCATTTTTTTTAGTTTAAGTTAGAATTCCCCCTTCCTGCATGTGCCTTTTTCTCCTAATTAGGGTCTTTTTTGACATCTACAATTGTTGCTGTTCTTCTGTCTTATATAAATTACCGATGCTCCGCCCTTTACCTAAAATGGTGAGTGACATTCCTTCCATAATCTCTAATTGTTTTTGAAAGCTGACTCTCATCATCTTCATCAGCTGATCCTTTGTCGTCTTAGCTCACTTGGTAGAATCAGTTTCCCTGGCACAGCCATTTACTTAGCAAATCTATTTTAGTGCTCAGATAAATCTATTTAAATGTTAATAAGCCTCACTCCTCCTACCACCCAACTCAGACGTGCACAGTGTATTTTTCAGTGCCAATGGGTGTCTCGAAAGAAATTAGCCCATTGGCTTAAGATAATACAAAATTAAACTACTAACTTGGTTACTTTTCATGTTCCATAAAAAGAATGCAGAAATCTTTCTTTCATGCTCAGTATCCTTGCATCCCATCAGCGTTATTCAGCATCCTGGAGCGAGCTGTTTGGAAAAGAGATTCTGCCTGTTGCCTCCTACTCAGATGTAAAGATATTTAATTGAATTCAATCTCCCTCATCAAATGTCAGCTGTACTAAAGATTTTTTTTTGTATGGCTGTGCATTGCATAATGCTTACCAAGCTTCTTGCACAGCTCAACAGAGTTATTGCATGGCCATCACGGAATGAGTTGGAATTATATTTCTCATCTCCTGGGCCAATCTATTGCACTACGTGGGAGAGTTTCTAATCTCAGTTATACTAAAATCAATTATAACACTCTGGATATTTGCCAGCACAAGATCAGATTCTGACTAATTCTTTTGTGTTTTGTGTTTTTTTCCTCCTCATTTCCTTTTCATTATGAAACTTTGTGACATAGTCAGAAATCAGTTATAAAATGATATATTTTTGCTAATATGTTTTATATTTGGAAGCTTCTATTCAAAGTTAGTTCTTATATAATTGGGCATGCATACTTTTGTTCTATGTGCTTTGAATACCCACATTGATAACCACAAAAGCCTGGCTAAATCTATGTTAAATTGTAGACATCTTAAATTCCTTTTCAATTATTAACACAAATAATTGATTCTAAAATCCACTACCCCATGAGCAGTATACTATAACATGTTGCTCTGGTTTGGAGGGGGCATGGAATTTACCCCCCCTTTACTGTATATTATGCATGACTTACCAGTGAAAAAAAGAATGACTGCTTTTCCAACAACTCCTAGAAAACATTTATTTTATGTAAGCACATCTATTGTGCAACTTACTGCTTGTTTAGTAACATAAATTTTACTTTCTCCCAAGAAGTGGGATAACTTGACTCAAGTGGCCAAGGGTGTAAGTCACTGTGAGAAACATTTTCAATGTTTTGGTCAACAAATCCAGCTTCCAGGCATTCTGATGCTCTTTAAAACCTTTCCTTTCCAAGGCATTCACCAGGCCTTCCTATCAATTAAGTCCACTCACCTCTTACTTTGAAAGCTTGTTTGTCGTTTAACAAGTGAATAGACTTTTTAATAAGATTTCTGAACAGCATTCGTTTTCCCTGGTCAGTTAGCAACAAAAGTAGAATTAGAAAGGAATTAGCTCGGTTGTGAGATTTTCACCTTGTTCTTTAACCTAGCCTTTTCACGGAGGAAGCTATTAATGGCAATCTGATTAATGGAATACATGGAATACTTCCCCTCCACCCCCCAGTTTCCAAGAATTGTTCGTTTTTGTTTTGCAAAATAAAAAGTAGCTGCAGCAATTCACAGTCTTTTTCATTTCCACACATAGAGAAGCCTGAAAACAAGCTAGGCCCAACCTTCCCAAATTGGACCAAATATTGCTCTAATTTACACCCTAAAAATCAACATGAATGAAGCAGGAAGCAGAAAATAAGCTACCGACTGTAATCATTCTAAGTGACTCATCTGTTTGATTTAGTTACTACATCCACCCATTCTCCTTATTTTTCATTTGCTTCCACTTCGTATCAAATTTATGACATGAACACATACAAGTCTACCTACTGCATCCAGGCTTCGCAGTGTTGGCTAATCTTCCCAGTACTTTTCATGCAAAACATCACAGAACAGCTGGAACAGACTGTTACATTCGGCCTGCAATTCACTTTGAACCCATGATATGTCTGGCTAAATCAGTGAGCAGTTGTAAAATTGTATTTTTCCATGGGAGGGGGTACTTTGCAAAGATAGCAGGGGAGAGAGATGAGTGATATTCTTCAAGAGATAAACATAGGTCTCCCAAACCTTCAAAGAATGATGTTATCCTAGAGGAAATAATCTCACAGTGCTCTATTTAGCAGAATATCTTTTTCCGAAGTCTCGTGGAACATATTATTTTACTGCTACAATACTTAGGCCGGGGAGCAAAATCACAATTTTTCTTTCTCAGAAATGAAAAACTAAACGGCTGCCGTTTCAATGAAATGCTGCGATGTTCAGGCTACTCAAAGAGCCCCAGGGGCTCAGCACCTTGGGGAGTGGTACAGCAGGGCTCCCAGGCACCAGTGGGAATCTGTGATTCTTGTCTATGCCAGCGGGCAATGTAGAAAGAAATAGCAATATGAGTTGAAAATGGAAATAGTTTCCCTTGAAATGCAGGGTCCTTGTTCAGGCTGGTCAAATATTTGCTATCAAAACTGTTCTTCAGTGGCAGACTACTCTCATAAGTATTTTTTTTTCTAAAATGTATCTCTTATCTTTGGAAAACTGACTTTTCATTATTAAAAAAAAAAAAAATCTCTTACGGACACAGAAGGTTTCAAGTAAAAACTGAAAACCGTCCAAAATTTTCTCTGTGAAAATAAAGGCCTTTTTTGTTCATGTCTAGTCCTCGCCTCTTTTACCCCTCCACAGCCGGTCTTAGAGTTATTAACAAATAGAAACCTTTGTTAGAAATTAGTTCTGGTTGAAGATATGTCACAAGAACCTGCCTAAAGGCAGAGACTATCTAATAAATATTTTCCTTCTCATTTTTTATTATTTTATTCTTTTATCAATTTGCAGTGAAATTCTCATTTATTGAGCAAATATTTGAAACATTGAGCAAATATTGAATAAATAGTTTTTATTACTTGAAAACAGATCCTGAGCTTTACATCTTTATCTACGTGAACATCGGTTCCCCACAACAACAACAAAAAAATCATGCACTAGCTTCTATTATAATTCCACTCTGTTTTTATTTATTATACATTCCATTACGGCACCTCAAAGCCCCAGCGAATAAAGAGATAATCCCTGCCTCAGGGTTTGTGATCTTCACAGGACCTTGCAGGCTGAAGCAAACAAGCTCCTCCTCGCTCCGCACCTTTGAGATCCAAGCCAGCTCCAAGCTGGGAGCAGCGTCATTAACTCAAGTCGGTGAGTCCTGCTGAAAGGCAGCGTACGCTCCTGCAGCAACACCCCTGAGTTAGCACAGCTACCTGCAGCCTTCTCACTACACCTTTCAGGTGGGCTCATAGCTCTCCATGAGAGACGATATAGGCATACCCTGGGTATAAAATAGGAGCCAGTAGACAAATATATAAAGGCAGTTGATAAACAAGGAAAGAAGGGAAAAGAAGTCAGCCTTGGTAGCCAAGCTACTATCCATTTTCTGTAGGCACTGCGGTTACAGACAAGTTCAAAGAAGCCATTTCAGAAAACAAGATGATTTTTTTGTGAATGTCTACAGGACGGTCTCACGCAGTGTGTCGAGAAGCATAGGAGTGTATAAATGTGCTTCCTTGAAAATTAATCAATTACGTGATGGAGACCAGAATCCAGTCAATCACAGTCTTCAATGAAAGACTATAATTTCAGGGGCGTCTAGAGCCCCAGGCATGAGAACACATGGCACATGTCTGAAATCACGGAGAACCAGTGGAGGAGGGCCATGGTCAAAGCAACAGGTTGGGACAATGACACTTGCAGCAGCTTTCTGTATGTACAGAGTGGGGAAAACTGCATTTGTTGAAGCTGGAGAAGAGGATTGGGCAGTGATCGGAAAGTGAGATAATCAGACCTGATCAGTGAGTTTTAGCAATGAGTTTAGAGTACCTTAGACTTGTTTGGAAAAAAAAAGTGTACTGCAGCAGCTCTGACTTCGGCTCACCTGCCTGGTTAAATCAGACATATGAATGTTTTGCATGACAGGAATGCTACAAAACAGCCAAAGCAGACCTTCTGTTTTTCTGCAATACACTTCAGCTTGGTTGTATATATTACAGAAAGGAAATATTTATTCAACATTTGAGAAAAGAACAGAGCAGGACTTTGAAGAGAGATTAAGTACCTAGTTGTGGGGGGGAGGTTGCATGTTTGGGTTGTTCCAGTATCATACAAATCAAAAATCTAAAGAGGTTGTTTTTTTTTTTATCCCAGGCAAATCTCCTATGGATGTCAGTGAGACTTTTTGGGTAAAAAGATTTCAAGATTTAGCCCATGTTAGGTTGTAAAAATGATGAAATGGTGCTGTCATGCTATCCATAGTAATCAAGTATGTTTCACGTAGCATAATTTGGGAAGGAATACAAAAGAGTTATCTATATACATTGTAAATATGAAGCAAATTAAATTTGTATAGAAATATTTATCATATGTATTTGATTGATAGAAAGCAAGGGTATTTCTAGATACTGCATCTATGTGAATGTTTTAAAAGTTTGATTTAAGAAAAAATGCTCTGATAGCTGCTGCCCTTAATAAACCTGCATTTCATGCTTTTAAATATTGCCATTGATACAGTTAACTTAGAATGAAAGATGTGTTTGTGTACGGGTAGGCATATATGCATGTATGTAATATACAAATTAGTTTTGAAACATTTATTTCAAGGCTTAAAGTAAAATATTTTAAGGCACTACGGTACGAATTAGGACTTATTTTTAGATGTAGAAGTTTCAATGTAATGTCATTAAACCAACCCCTGTCTCAGTCTCCCCTTGTCCTCATTCCCCTCCAATTATGAAGCCACGACAGAAATTTCCAAATCTAGTTTTTAGTTTCCCTAACTTCTCTGGCTGCAACCAGTGGAGAAGTGAAAGACAGGACCTGATCTGCAATGTGCTGTAGGCAATATCAATTTGAATGTTTCATGACACCGACGCCAATAAAAGGACTGGGCACTGATACCACCGTCTTACTACTAAGCCTTTTGGACAAAGGATTAGAAGACTTCAAGACGGAGGCAAGATTTTCTTTGCTACTCTAAAAAACTAGATTCATACACTTCTGTCATTCTTTAGTGAAGAAAATGGGGCCGAGACATGGGGGGACAGCTAATGGCACAGAAATAAAGCAGAGCACAAGACTTGTTCCGCAGATGTCATGCAAATAGCACCTAGCAATTTTGGTATAACGTACTTTTAGAATGATAGTACTACTACAATGTCAATGTAATGCCCATTACTACTTGTAACATAGTGGCAACTGTATGCCAAGTTTACAGTTAATAGTTTACAGTATGAATTTAATGGGAAGCTATTGGGACTACTCAAAGGGTTCATAGAAATTAAGAGTGGAGAGACCCAGAGAAGTCACGTATTACACCTCCTGTCCCAAACAGGATCAGTTCTGCCTAAAACACTCTTAACAGAGGCTTGTATTACAAGTTCTTAAAAAACTTCCAACAGTGGAGATGGCACAATCTCCCTAGACAATCTATTCTGTGCTCCACAATCTGTATCTGTTGGAAAGCTTTCCATAGCATATAATCTAAGTCCCCCTTGCTGTTTTAAGCACATTACCATATCCACTAAGAAAAGGGCAAGAAATAAAGAGCATATTGTTTTCCTCAAAGTAGCAAACTATTGTATATTTGAAAGTAGTTATTAAGTCTCCCTTCGGTCTATCCTCACCAGACTTAACAACCCCTTTCCATCTGCTTTTTTAACTCATGTTCTGTAAAAAAAAAAAAAAAAAAAAAAAAAAACGTTTTTCTCTTCCTGGCAATCATTATACACTTTTAATGTGAGGTATCAAAATAAATTCTATCTTGGAAAACATTTATAAAGAATAAGGAATATGACCAGTGAGAAATAAAGTATCAGACTAAAATATAATAGTAAAAAAATTCTGTACTGTTTATGAAATAAGGGGGTATGCTAATGCATACTAACATACAATGAGTTTAGTCAAGCCTTCCTTTAAGCAGTTTGAAAATACTTATCACTATATGGAAATACATGTAATTTCCATATGCAAATACTTTTATTAAAAAGGCTCAATTCTCCATTCTGTAATTGGCTTTGGCCGCCAAGCAACATGCTAACAATGAATTTCATTTCCTTTTATAGCACATCTGCTGGTAGTGGATGACAGTCAATTGGCAGAACTGATATCCCAAGCACTGGCACAAAATCAACTTTTTTTTCCCCTTGATTTCATTCATTTCCTGCCAGTTGAAAATCACAGCCTCCCAAAAATGGTATCAGTTCATACTGGCCCTCAGAACAGAGTGGCATTACTGTAGTTTAGGAAGATGAAGGTATTTTGAAGTGAACTAATAGGATTTGTTAGAAAAGGAATGAACAGATTACTTAGTACAATCTGGGAATTTTCTGTTCTTTAAATAAGATATATCTGCTGATGTACAACCTTCTACACAATTCAAATGCAAAACTTGCATGAAGAAAAAGATGTTTCAGGGACAGGGTGGAGAGGTCAATCTATTTTCCCACCCCTGAGAAAACAGGTGACAATAATCTGGTCCTGCAACATTCTGGCTGAAATGGCAGCTTTCTCTTTACACCAGCTGTTCTAAAAGATGTAGAAATCATTTCTAAGTTTGATGAGACAGAGGGCAGGGAAAATAACAAAGACATTGAGCTGGCCAAATAATATGCCTACTTCTTACACCCTTGTGGAGAAAGTTCAGCACTGAGCAACATGGCTTTTCTCACTACGGAGACCCAATGCGATGCGGAGACGCCCCCGTTCCCTCACAACCCCAAGCACTGTTATTCTCCATTCCCTGGGGCACTGAAGCAAAGTATTTTTGTGCTGCCCTGACACAGGAGTTTCAGACAGACACAGACAACGCGCCACGTTGCCTGTACTGACGCTAGCACTTCATCCCTGCCAAGACAGGGAATTCCCAGGTAGCTCCATTATCGTTACAGGCCATGTCGCTGTGGTCATTCCTATCTCCCTCTCCCACTCCTAAGAGAGTAGAGTACTGTGTTTTGCAACAAGCGTGAAACAGTTGCTCAATTGAGCTTGTCCTCTAAAAAGCCAGATGTGAATTGTACTAAGTACATTTAGGAATATTTGAGAATACTTTTTTTCTTTAACAGAGGTTGCCTAACAAGACAGAGTTCCACAAATGTCAACATAATTATAATATTTAAGAAAATACAGATTAAAAAAACCCTGAGGACCTAACTTGTATCTCTGCAAACATCTAGCAATATTTCAGTTTTCTTTCTGAAATGCATTTTCCTTCCTGCAGGTAAACTTGGAGGCTGCTTGTTCAACATTCAGGTAAAAACTTAGGTAAGTTTTTCTGGTTTTCTTTTTTTCTTTTTTTTTTTTTTATTTACAAGAATATGATTTATATGAGGGATGTCAAAATAAATATAGTTGTATAGCAAAAATATGGAAGTAAATAAAGCCTACGTTTTTTTGGAAACAAGATCATACAGCTAGCAAGAATGATTGCAAAATGTTCACTTCAAAAAGATGAACTTCATAAGAAATTCAACACATACTGTATCTAGTGCTACTCATTATTTCTCCATGTAGTATTTATTAAGAAATCTAATTTTTAAAAATATGTAATACAATGAACAATGAGGGAAAAAAAAAAAAAAGCTACTGTATTTTTTGGTTTAAGAATTGTCCAGTATTTCCTTACTGATGTTCTTTTAGTGAGAGTAATATTCACAGATACCACTGTTGTTCTTGAATTAGTGTGTTCTACATTGACAGAGCAGTTTAGAAATAATGTTTTACTTCAAATGTTGTTTTATTTCTCTGTAGAATAAGGTGTTAATCACCTTGTTGGACTCCGAGGTGTGATAAAGAAGCCCTCACTCGGTATATTTCTTCAACTTCTTCTGCAACACATGCATGTAAACAGCTGTTGCTGGCATGGCAATGCAGTTCCTTGGGAGGTAAGTCAAAATAGAAGGCCTCTATCAATATTTGTTTTGCTTCTGCTAACATCAAACTAAACCAGTTTCCAAGTTTTGTCTTTGATGAATCTGTATGCCCTGAAACACTGGAGCCGCAGACGGCGGGGCCACACTGGTATCTTTACAACACGCACTAAGTGGTGCCTTCCCTTCCCCATCATCTGCCTCAGATCATGGTATATGCAAGGTCTTACTCAATGTCAATCAGAATCTCAAAATCTAGCTTTTTCTTCCGACATCTGTCCTCAGATTACAGGCATTTTTTCCACATTTGTACCAGTACTATAAATTAAATAATTCCATGCCACTCAAATATGTTAATTGTTATGTGAATTCAGATATTCAGATGAAAATGTTTCAAGATTAGCTTGAAATGGCTTCTGAATACTTATATAATAAACCTATGACAAAATACTAGCTATATTACCTGTAATAGTAGATCTACTACCTGTAGTATGCTTGGGAGGTATGACTCGTCCTGACTTACCCTCATTTTTGAGGATGTTCTAATAACGTTTGAGCTGAACTGAGTTGCAGACACACTAACCCAAACAAGTTTAATAGCTGGTATGACGATGACCTCACATTGTGGTCTAGACAGGCTAACGAAATGACTGCATAACAGAAAGAGGCCTCCAGAATAGGATAAAATACAGATTTTGGTGAAGATAAACAATCAAGCTATGGGGTATATAATAAATTTACACAATACATTTAAGTATGTTCCGTAGAATGATAGTTTTCATTGAGATGTGATGAGGCCACTTTGATGGCTGCACCTGCTGGATAAAACAGAGGGTTGAATAGATTTTCAGGCTTACTATCTACACAAACCGTGAACCTGCTCCATAGTCCATAAACCCAGCAAAGACAAGCCAGATATACCTATTGACTTTAAATCTAGTCTGTGTCTAAGTGCTTTCCTTTGCAGGGATATTTTCCAAAA
The DNA here is from genome assembly GCA_035582835.1 of Phoebastria nigripes. Taxonomy (NCBI): domain Eukaryota; kingdom Metazoa; phylum Chordata; class Aves; order Procellariiformes; family Diomedeidae; genus Phoebastria; species Phoebastria nigripes. Next base: position 445,614 of record JAYKAV010000078.1, on the reverse strand, counting down.
CTGTTTTTCCCCTAAGTAGCAATATCATGGATAAAAATAACTGCCATGGGAAGATGGTAATTTTTTTTTCTTTTGGTGATTAAAGTTTTTAACAGTTAATCATCAAAAAATTCAGCTAATTCTGAATTGAAAGTTTCTTATTTTGTGTCTCTAATTCAATTAATTTTGAAGTAAGAAGAAAAATGTTTTCTGACTATTTTTGTCCTGGTGCCTAGCTCTGGGCTTGAAGGACAAGAAGCAACCCCCAGAGAGGCGAGGTTAGTGGGCAGATTACAAAGTGCAGAAAATGTAGCAAAGGCCATGGCTGTCATTGATTACAGTTTTTTCACATGAACATCATCATGACAAATGGTCACTAAGTATTTTTGCACTGATTGGAAGGAGCTTTGAGTCACAGTATCTTATTTTAAAGAGGAGATGACCTAAAGAACTCCTCTTTTATTTTATATAGGCAGGCTACATAAGTCTGCATTAAAGTACAAAAGAAACTTTGTGATGGAGCACAATACCAACTTTTTATGACTGTAAGCTTTTATTGCCTAGGAATAAGCTAAGGAGGACAATGAACAAGCTACGTAGCTCTCACCAAGTGACATCTAATAAAGGCTTTATATCTCACTATGATAGCAATCAAACAAGTTTAAAGAGAATACTTTACCATTCTTGCACTCCCACCTGTACTTTTTCGAAACTTCCCTATACCACAGAAAGGAAGGGTCAAATTTCTCCCTAATGTCTATGAGTGTGGTTCCAGTGTCAGCAGAGCCATGCTCATTCCCATCACCTGAGATGGGTGTGAAGGAAACTATCTACACCAAGCATAACCAGCACAACACTTCTGCCTCAGTTTGCAGAACATGAACTCTTTACGGCACGTAGAGGAGCACTACTACATGGTGAGGCCGAATCTGCTGAGTCTAATTCTAGTGGAGTTAACTTGCTCGTATTTTGAACATCTGTAAAGTCTAATGTGAATTGAATGTTAGGTGAGTCAACTTAGTTTATTAGTAGAGCATGGCATATTGCCATTTATTTCAATTCAACTTCTTTTCCACATCATATGCCTTTTGTGTATTTCATACATGCTTGAAAGATACTATTTTTGGAATAGTTTTCAAGGGTTTTGCTATGTTTATCGAACTGATTCTTGTACTTTTCCTGAAAATCTGGGTAGTTAGACCCTTATGTGCAAAGGTCTCACAACAGAGAAAAAAGATCAAATCAATGAGAGTAAAACAACCCAGAAATTACCCTACGTAAGTTTTATTTATTTAAAATTCTAACTTTAGGCTGTACTGAGGAGCCTTTTGGGTCAGAAGATAAATGCTGAAAAATAACAATAAGGAAAAACTCCTATTTATCAAACAATTAAAGCAAAAGTAGACAAGTTATTGAGCTTTTATTACTGCAGAGCTGAATGTTGCCTAGTCTGCATCTCAGATAGAAGTAATTTTGGGAAGAAACTTAGGAGCTAGGGAGCAAGAAATATTTTCTGACTATTTCTGATATTAAGAAATGGGCAGCTGCTTAAAAATGCAGTGGTTTGGAATGTCAGCCCGAGCACTGGGGAATGACTTGGTGGAAAGGTTCACAGCCAAAATCATCCAGTGCACATCCATGCTATCAAACCAGGACTTCCAAAGGCACGCCAGGTTGTTGTGTGACTTGGAAATGGGACAGATGAGCAGCATACAAGGACTTGCTTTTTGCTGGTAGGTCTAAGTGTGTAGACAGACACTTCCAAAGTCTCATTAGGATACCAGTCTTTGGAAAGATGTGATTACAAACACAGCATAATTTACTTTGCCAGCACGCTTTACCACAAGGCTATGATCTCTAGCTCTCCGGTGTTTGGTATGTGAATATACACCTAGCGCAATAGGTACAATAAATATATCAGAGCAAGATTGTGCCTCAAGGCAAATATTCTGTTGATTCTACTGTCCTTCCTGTTACATCTTGTTATGTTTTGCCGTACCCATCTACTCAACCCATAAGACATCCATGTGAGCAGTTCTGTGGTTTTATTTTCATGTTTAAACCAAGTTGCTGTAATCAGCTTTTCTGTAACCCAAACTGCAGTTGTTATGACCATATTAAAGCACAACTTTTCAGGCTCAGCCTGTAACTCTGCTATTAGAGGTTTAAATCTCAGTGTGGAGAAAGTCTATAATGAAAGTGAAGCTCTCTTTCACTTCCTATGATTCAGCGTAGCCGTACTTGAGAATCGCCCGGTTTTGCTTCCCATGCTGTGACATTTGAGACCTGCCCTGCGAGCGCCGGTGGAAGGCTGCGGACTCGCCAGCTCAGCGTCAGAGATGATATCACAGTGATGGTAAACCACTGCCTCAGTGCTGGCTTGGAGGCAAAGACACACCAAGTGAGTATGTGGGGTGGTTGTTAAGGACTCTACTCGTGAACCTCATCCAAAGCACATTAATTTCAGAGGGAAGGTGTTTTTTCAATTATTTCAGTGTACTTTAGATTAATCCCCAAGACATTCTTCTTGTTTAAAATGCTAATGAAAATATTAGGGATCATGGTGTAAGGAGGTACTAAATGCAGGAACAGAATCTTTTGAAGGGAGTAACTTGCTTTATGGCCACTAGTAGTAGTACATCACTACTTAAATAAAGATACAAAACCAAATGTTTTAACCCTTATATGGCTACATGCCCACCAACTTTTGCTGTAAGAATACCACTAAGAATGATATAGGAGCGATCTTTTTAACAGTTTGTTTCTAAAGCACGTTTAGCTGAGGGTCCCTCAGGTTAGTAGTTACCTCTCAACGGTATTTCCTACATTAAAAAGTGACTGTGAATCGCCTCTCATCCTTCTGTTCCAAAAATAAGAAGTGCAAAACAAGCTAGCAGCTTTGCAGTCAGAAAACCTAGGAACCAAATTGTGAAATAGCTCCAGCTGTGATGCCTAGGAAATCAGCCAGTCTGGTTTCAACGCCTGTGAAATCAGAAACTTCAGCCTACCAATAAAAGGAACGGACACCTTGTTTATCTTCCCAGAGAGTACTGATACGCATCTTAAATATGTCTAATTGAATCAATATACTGTCAAAGTGAATCCCTTAGTAGTAGTCATTGAAACAGTAACAATCCACCAGCTGTTAATGATGTTCTTAAAGCTATCCTAAAAGTGACGCTTGAAGGCAAAGGTCTGATAGCAATTTTTAAATTAGATCAGATTTTTGAAGAGGCGGTTGGCAGGTTTTTCTCCAATGCAGATGGAGTTAATGCCTTCTATTCACCAGGCACGATTTTTTCAGTCATCTTAAGAGTAGCACAAAACTTGGTGATTGTTTCTAATAGATCGCTTGTTTGCTTGGATTTGGGGAATTCAGGTTTCTTTTTTCCACTTGCTTTAGGGGTTATGGTAGGAAAGACTTCAGTCATAAGTTTGCTATTTCTTGGTACATCTGGACAATGTATGATTGGATTCAAAAGCTAAATTAAAAATGCGGGGAAAAAAAAGGTTCAGTTCAAGTGAAATGCAGTTTTTTCTATTTTTCTAAAAAAAAAATCAGTTTCTGTTAATGCAAAATATTTTCTTTAGCCTAAATGTTTCACTTTATAGTTATTTTGTCCTCTAAAATATTTTTAAATGAGAACTTCATTCTCAAAATAAAGACTGAATGTTTTGATTTGGAAATGTCAAAATAAGCTCTAAATTTGACTTATTTTTACCCTTAAAACCATTTTACAGATTCAGAGTTTTGGAAAATAATTGTAATTTCTCTGAAAATGTTGATGTGAATTTAGTATTTGCATAAAATGCCTTTTTAATGCCTTTCCCTCACATTTCCGACACAACTGCAGATACATCTAGTAGTGGGGGACTGATTCTTATTTTCTGTCTACATAAGGCTTGCAAAATGCACATTTCCTAATACGTTGCAAGGAATCATCATGGAAATTGTCCTGGTAGGTATCAGATTAAAACTATTTTCTCTTTGTTGTGTAATTTATACCATATACCTCAATTCTATGTCCTGTTTTATCTCCTCCTTTTGTTTTTATTTTATTTTACACAATTATTATTCAGACTTACCTATTTAAAAAACAACTGAATTTTTGAAGCTCAATTTGCTTCATATTTTTCTTCTGTTTTTGTAACATTGATTTTGTTTATATATATATTCTAAACCTAGATGATGTCAAGCAATACTTGGACTGACAGAATTTCAAAATACTGCCTCATTTATTTGAAATTATTGATAATTGAAGGAAATAGCTCACCTGTGTGTAAGATCATGCTTCTCCTTATTGCTTTTTCTAACATAACTACTACTTCAATATAAAAGATACGCAGTTAGAATGCTTCTGGTTTACTTTCAAACTGCATTGGTTTAGCTTTATATTGTAATCTAAACTCTAGTCTCTGTATACGTGTATCTTCGTTTATATATAGCTATAGTTTTTTAAAAAGACTAGGGAATCTGAATATTAAAATTAAGATACCTTATAAGGACTTAATTTCAAAGGATTTAAGGTTATCTCGTAACTCAAAAATACATTCATAAGTGTGTTATGTATACATAAATAGGTATCACTGTGATATAGACATTTTAACAGAGGGTGTTTTAAATAATGCTATGAAACAACATAGATGTATAATGTTATTTAGTTTTTTTAAAAAAGTGATCATAGTTGTGTGTGGACAGGATTCATTTCACATGATTTTCACAGCATTCCTGATTATAATTCAGATCAGGGATTGCACTTTTATTGCATAGAAACATTTTGGGTTTTGTATAAAACTGCTTGGTCGGACAGAAATTAGCACATCAGAATAAGAAATTGTGCTGTGAACTCCAGAATTAAAGAAGCCAGTTACCCTCCCAATGTGTGTCTCTTGGTTGACTGACTTAGGCTTTAAAAAAGATGCAACTTCAGAATAAGGCTTTTCTTGTGACTAATACATTCATCAGGTTTCAGTCTTGTGTAGCTGATACGGGATTCTCTAGTGGCTTATAAGGGATGATCTCTTGCTGTAACCTTTCCCTTGACTGATCTTGCAAGGTCTGTCTTTCTCCTCTCCCTCTCCTGCTGCCTGTTTTTACAAAACTGGTAGGAACATAATTATTGTTGAAAACTCTCAGCCTGTATCAAATCTGGTCAAACCAGTTGGCCAGTTTTCAAAAGTCCTTGCAGAGTAGGAGACACTCAGAGGCACAGAGAGACAGCAGGACAGCATAAGCTTTCTTGCATTGGAAATCAGTAAAATCAACAATAGCCACAAACTTTATTTCCTAAAATCCTGCAAATTCTATAAAGCTGTGTCAACAGTACTCCAGTTATCAGGCTGAAAAATGCAGTGATGCACTTCTCTGTTCCAACAGCTTTCGGTGGGATGCTCTTATTAAGACCCCCTGCCTCCTCATCATGCCAACATCTGCTTATTGTGCTTGAGAAACCCGGCATGGTCTTGAACTACCGTTTCACACAATTCTACAATGTGGTCATTTCTTTCTTCCCCTGTTCTTTTTCTTTCATGAATTTGCCAATGTGGCAAGTGGCTTTGATGGTTTAGACGCTTCAGGAATGGGGCTTGTAAGGTGAGGAAAGTCTCAAGCGTCTTCTGTTCAGCCTTCCTGGCAATAAAGACTTCTTTCTTTTAATGCAACTTTGAAATTCAACTGCCAATATTTTACCTTGAGGCTTAGGAGATTCTGGAGACTAAGACTTAAGAGATTCCTTTAATTTTATCTCCAACATGTCTTGGAGCTGTAATGTAAGGAACCCACCCTAGTTCGCAAAGACCATTAGTAACGTGTGCTGGCAGGCCAGTGCGCTCAGTGCAGGTTTCAGTGATGTTCCACCAACCTTCATTTAACATTTATGGTTCTGTGGCCAGAATATGTGGTCAGGGTATTAATTCACAGCATTTCTGGGGAACAGCATCCTGGGTGGCCTGTAGAAGGAAGTGATGGAACTAGTCATTAATTAAATTCACCCTTCTGCAGACAGCCCTATCCTTGAAGGACCTATCTCTTAGTGAACAAGCAGCAAAGAAAATTCTGATTTATGAAAGTTAATCCAGCAAGATAGACGCTGATGTGTTATTCACCGAATGGCCCCTCCCTGGAGCTTTGCATGACAGACATGTTTGGGAACGAGAGAGGGCAGCCCTCCTTTGCTGGAGCTGCTTCTGTTTCTAAAATTCTGCTTCATATCCCACGCTTAAAGTTTGCTGTGGCATAAATATTACTGCAATGAGAGAGAACCAGGCAAGCTGAGGACTTGAGTCTTGAGTATTGATGCCTTGTTAATAGCACTGCTCAGTATGATAGTTTTCTAACTAAAGCTTGCTTGCAATAGTATAGGTTTTTTACTTACTTGCACTAAAAATAAATCTTGTTAAGGTTTGTATTAATAGTAAATTTTTTTCTTGATCAAAGTGCTAGTTACAGGATACGTATTTCGTATCAGGCCTATAAAATACATCATCCTCCAGTAAGCACAGCTCTATTCAAAGGGCTTTTTCTTTATAACTTGGCTCAGCTGACCATGGAATGGGAGAATGGGGGAGGCTCAGAGGTGGCAATAGCAGGAGAAACCAAAAATAAAGCTGCAGGGTTACGGCATTGCCGTTAGCCGTTTCAACTTGAACTACTGTATTTTTACCAACTGCTTCTTGAATGTGCTGGAGAGCAGTTTGAGCAAAAAGAAGCAAAACCTGGAGCAGGCACTAACTTACCCAAAACACAGTGGCTCCAATTTTAGAAACGAAAATAAATATTGAACATATATATCATCATATACAGTGGCAAAGACAGATACAATGATGTCTCAGGCTTTCTCTGTGGCGCTGCTGGCATGCAGTAGAGGAATTGCCATGTTATCCAGCACAATTCGAATGGAACCGAGTCAAATTTAATTATCTCCTGTCTTTAGAGCATTTCTTCACCCACAGCACTTGTAGTTTTTAGGGTCCTGCTGTGCAACTGTAACGTTCTACACAAAATGCAAGCTCTTAGGGGAATCCCATTCCGAAATCTGCCCTAGTTTACCATTACATACTGTAACTCCTGCACTAGTGGTGGTCCAGTTTTTGTTTGTCACTTTCTTCTAGGATATCTTTACATCCTTATTTCACGTGTACTGTATGGCAGCCTGGCTGGTCCAGCCCTTAAGCCTTGGAAATGTCCTTYATGGATTTGACCATATTTAGACCCTGAGCTTTTTTCTTGCAGCTTTTTGTTCCATATCTCTCCGCAGTCATTGCCGCACTGCCTTTACCAAATGACTTGTCTCCTCATCTGCTCTGAAACATTTGCTTCTCCTTCACTGATCAAATGTTATTGACCATTAAATACCATTTTGGACTTTAGTTCTGTTTTATTTTTGTGAAGAAGTGTTACAAAGTAATGAGTTTAAAATGCTACTTATTATTTTAGTTTTGTATTTAACATAAGTACAGTCTTCTAAAATTACAGATTGCTTTCTTAATTCTAATGATAGATATCACAGAATTGCCCACTAAACTTATAGAAGGTGCTCTATTTCAAATTCAAAATTGCTGTTCAAATTATACTGAGTACGACTGAAATACTTCCAGAACATTTTAATTACTCCTAAATGATAGAAAAATATTTTCTTAAAATACAACTTTAAAAATCTACAGAAATATTTGTGGAACTCTGAATGCTTGATTATTCCTTCTATTCCTGGCTTTTTGTGAAAGTATAAAAAAACCCACTGACTTGTTCTACTTCAAACTGCTGGTGTAACTCACGTTAAACAGATTAAATACAAATTTGCTGAGACTGCATTTCAAATCACATGATAAAACTAAAATGTGGATAAAGCAGATAACTTTTAAAGAGTAAAAGTTCAGAGAATTAAGTTTTGCAATGAATGCTGGAGACATGGTTTTGTCTCACGCAGGCTTCTTCAGCTCAGCTGATCACTGGCTTTAACAATGTTGAACTGTTAGACCGGCTGTTGAGCTTTCCTTGCCCCGGAAGGCACTTACACCTTCTCGGCGGTGTTCTGCCCAGTCAGTTGTAGGATCAGTAAGGTAGCAATGGACAGAGAGGGAGCTTTACCATCCAGCCCCCAGGCAAAACACTGCTTGCTCAAGTTTTTCAGTTTCTAAAAAGACTTAGGACCAAAATTTTCGTGAGTTGATTAAAATATGTTAATGGGGCGATGATACCAGTTTCAAACTTGTTTGGCGTAGAACATGTCCTTAATGGTTTCTTACGCTCATCTTGAATGAACAGCAGCAATTGAATACACCAGTATCAATAAATATTAACCCAGACCACTAAATACATGCCCCATTTTAGCTACATTAATCACTCAACTGAAGTCTAAAAGGATGGCAGTCATTACAAGCTGAAAGAATATAAACCATTTAAGAAATGACAGTTTATCTAAGCTCATCTATTTACATATTTATTGGATCTTTCTTACAGGATAATTTCACAACAATAACAGAGTATCACTCTCTTCCAGACCTCCTGAGAGTCTTTTTCCTTGCTCAGTTCTGTTTTAGACACTCTTTTGATGTACTCATAGGGAATGTCTGTTGTCAACAGGAATGTCTCTGTCAACATTGCCCCCAAACCATAAGCACAGGCATGTGTGTGCAATAGGAGAGGGATTTTGAAACAGTTAAGCCAAGACAAGAGTAGTCACAGGAACATCGTTCCATTCAGGAGATGCTTTAATCACTCTCTGATGACCACTGAAATGGATTCCTTTTGTGCATATATGCCTCTGTAATCAGAGTGAATACTGAAATAAACTGTACCCCAGTGGCAGTTTGAACAACTGGGTTTGCAGAAGTGCCCTCAATTTTATTTTTTTTTAGAAACACTGTCCTCTCTGTCTGTCTTCATTAGATTCCTGAGTTCATATACTGCAACACTGATTGCCTTTTTCCCCAAGAAGATTTTGAGCTACCAAGGTCCCCCTTGAAACTCATATTTTTTTAATAAGCTTAGATGACAAAACGTAGATGCTTCTTGCTCAGTGCAAACCATTTGCTTACTCACCGTTGTTTCACCATCTTTCAAGGAAACCACCACAGACTGAATGTGTAAGATACTCTTCCCGGGTTTTATTGCAGTTATTCGCTATGATGAAATAATAAACTACGTCACTTTCCCAGACTTCTTGCTCAAATTCCAGAGGTCTTTATCTTGAATTCTTCTGATCTTTTGAATCATTGTTTCTGTAAACAATTCTATTATTTCTTTCACATCAGTTCACCTAGAATGCAAGTCAGAGCCTTTCTGCACTAGAAACCAGTTGACCCTGATAAATATTGTCCTTCCTAAGCAGCACAGCCAGCCAAAATAACCTATATGTTTTCCTAGTTAGGATAGGAAATTGTAGGGAAACAAGAGTCCTTTGATGCAATTAAATCTGTTTTCAGGATCTGCAATTACAATTCCTGCTTTCTCAAGCATGGGAGAATTCAAAACGCAAGAGTATCTTCCTGCTCCAGCCTCTTTTAGCCAGCACAAAGGCCTCTGACTTTCCTGGGCACGCTTTAGAGCTGCTTTGGGCTCTGTTATTATGTTGATCCTGAGCAATGCCTTTGTTTTCTTTGAACGGTCTCCTACAGTACTGCCAGGCTCCCCGAGCAGCGTGCAGAACGTTCTCTGCCACAGTGTTCAAACTGCTGAGCAACCTTGCATTTACCTTTGGTTTGTGAAAGAAACATTTGCTTAGTATTCTCTTGCTGCCCTGTTTATTGAAAGATGGTGGTTAAGTCCTGCAATTTCAACCCAACCTACAAACACTTTACAAAGGACTATCTCAGGAGGATGTGGGAGAAAGATCACCGCTACTTGTTCTAGATAAGACCTACGTATTCTCAAAATAAGAAACATTTGTTGCTCTTACAGTGAAACTATCTGTATTAAAATTTTATTCAAAACGGTGTTTCCAAGTATGTCTAAGACTGCTAGTGGCAGGTCTTGGTGAAATGCCATTGTCCCTGCGATGTTTGAAAACACAGAAGAAAGCCTCAACAATTTTGTCCCTGCTTTGTATTAGAAAAACGAAGCCTTAGAAAAATGTATCAATAATAATATTTTCTTTTTATTGCAAAATCATTATTAAGGTTAATTTGAAACTGTATCATAGATTTTGAATCAAGCTGTGAAATATTCTGGGCATTGTGATTCCCAGTTAAGCCAAAGTCAATTGAGATGTCTGGGAGAACGTATAAATTTCACCACTGATTTGAGTAATAAACCAGTGAAACAATTCTTTTCAAAGAGTTAAGTATTTAGACTTCTAAATGATTGTTACACAGAATAATTTACTATTTACTTCCTTTAGTGCTCTCCTAATTATTTCATGAGATCTTTATATATGCTCTGCAGAAGTAGCTATGCTAGAAACTGGACAGTCATACAAATTCTGACTTTAACTGATAAATAGGTTGAAGTCAGTGCTTTTATTGGGAGTAACAAACGAAAGAACCGGGTATACGCAACACTGCTTGCAAAACTGCAGTTATTACTGCCTAAGGCTACCGATGACGGGCATCATTTCCTCAGTCTTGGGGAGCTGCAGCGACTTCCAGCCCGGGGAGCGTGCAAGGGAACACGGCAGCTCGCCCGATCGCCCTGCGCGGACATGTAAAACTATCCGCGAACTTGCTCGCAGAGCGTAAGAAACCGCGCTGCGCTCTCCCAGGCCGAGGACCGGGGCAGCAGGTGTGCGCGGCAGCCGCGGGCCCCTCCGAGCAGCCGCAGCCCTGCCTGCCCGCACCCCGCTCCGGCGCCGCGGGGAGCTGCCTCGGCTATGCACCTTCGCTTGGGCTGGGTACTCACCTGTTCGGGAGGTGTTAAAAACGACATGATTTTTAAAAGGAAGGCGGGGGAAAGGGAATGTTTTGCATTGCTGTTACTTCCGGCTGTCAGAGCCTCGGTCGTGGCAGCTGCCGCGACTTTTCCCCCACCCGGGAACTACGCCGCTCTGCGGTGGAGCCAGGAGTGCCGCTACCCCCGCCGCCGTGGCCGCCCGGGCTTTGAAAATAGCGCGCAGCTCCCCAACGCCGGCAGCTCGGCGCTCACGTTTCTTCAGGGAACCGTGGCCCTCCCTCAGCGCCCACCGCCGTCCCTCGCCCCGGCGTCCCCAGTCGCAGCCGCGGCGGTTCCCCCGGCGGCGGGGCCGGTGAGCGACCCGCGCCCACGGGCGCTGCGCTGCGCCGCGCCGCCCCGCGCTCACGACCGCCAGGAGGGACCGGCCAGCGGCGGGCGGCCCCCTGCCCGCTCGCCTGCCCGACATGGTATCACCCGAAACCCGTATCCCGCTATGGCGTGGTATATCCCGGCGCGGGAGGCGCTTCCCTCAGGCCGGGCGCGCCCGCCGCCCCCCCAGCCCCTCTCTTCCCTCGCGCTGAGAGGAACAAGGGCGCGCCCGCCGCTCCCTCTCTTTGTGTGCGAGCCAGGGAGCGCGCGCGGGCGGGCCCGAGACACAGCGCGGAGGAGGGCGCCGCGCAGCCTGAGAGCCAGCGAGCGGGCGGGCGGCGGTTTGGAGCGCCGCCGCGGGGGCGGGAGGGAGGAGGAGTGAGGAGCGCGGGGCGGCGGCGGAGGCAGCGGTGGGTCGGGGGCGGTGGGAGGGAAGGAGGGCGGCTGGCGGCGGCGGATAATGATGGCGTGGTGTGCGCGGCCGCTGGGCGGCCGGGAGCGCTGAGGGGAAGGAGCCGGCGGGACCCCCGCCCCCAGGTAGGCTGGCTTGGAAAGTTTGGGGCGAGGTGCCGGGGCGGCTCCGCTGCGCGCCCCGCGGACCCCGCGGCGCAGAGGCGCCGCCACGGGGAAGCCCCAACTCGGGGCCGAAACTTGCGGCTTCCCCCTTCCGGGCAGCGCGGGGGCGCCCGGGCCCCTCCGCCCCGCGGGGTCCGGCCTGGGCCCAGCCTCCCCCGGGCGGCAGGAAGGGCCGGGCGCTGCCTCCTCCCCCGCCGCCCGGCCCGGCCCGGCCCGGGACGGCCGTTGGCGGGAGGGGCGGGCGCGCGGGCAGCCGGAGCGGCGCGGGGGCCGGCCACCGCCGCATCCCCCGCCGGAGCCGCCAGGTCGGTGCCCAGGCGGGCGGCTGGGAGCAGCTGGGTCCGCGCGTCCCGGCGGACACAATGGGCTTTATCCCGCGGGGAGGTCTCGGGCGGCGGTTCCCACCCCGAGTTTCGGATTCGTGTCAGACGCCGGCGAGGCCGCGAGTTAATGAAAACTCTCTGTCTCTCTGCAGATGGCTCTCCGCATACCGCGATCCGCGCTGGGGATAATACCCGATGTGGCCGTTTACGCGCTGTGATTTCTTTCTCTCCACGTATACTCTCCTGCACTCCATTTCAATGCGAGCGGGGAGGCTGGCCGAGTGAAAGGCTGCTTGTCGGATCTTCTGTGGAATCTGCTCTGCCTGGTGTTGGAGGGTGGAAGCTTTGTGCTTGGGAGTCGTCCTTCCCATTCTTCTTCAGGAGTCGAGGGAGCTTTCTCTCTGACAATGATGAAAACCGAAGGCAAAGGGGAAAGGACTTTAAGAAGTGCTTCTCCACACCGAAATGCCTATAAATCCGATTTCCATGCTATCAAATGCTCTTTTGATGGTGTAAACAATCCTGAAAACGCTTCCAACAAAACAGGCTTGCATCAGAAGCTGAGCACCTCTTCCAATGGAGGAGGAAATGACCCACACAGTCGAGGTAGAGCTGCCACTTATGGCAATAGAGTACACAAGATCAAAAATATGTTTCTGCAAATGGGAGGCTCTTCTTCCACACCCGTTTGTGAAAGCAGTCCACCTGCTGAGACCAAATTAATCAGCCGGGCCACGGCAGCAGAGTATGGACCTTCTCCAGGTAGCCCATCTTTCCTCATTGTCCAAAAAAATAATCTTCTTAATACGAGTACCAGCCCCTGCAGCAGTCCTGTGGATTCATTGTCTGTGCCTCATGCTGCCGACAAGGTCATCCGTAGCAACGATGAGGCAGACTTGGACAAAGTTGCCCTGGCAGAAAAATTTTCAGAGACCAGGAAACTATTTGAGAGAAATATAAAACAACGGAGCTCAGTGGACAGATATTCCCCCAGCAAATGTGAAAGAAGTGAGGATAAGAGGAGACACGGTTCAGCTTCTGATTGCAGCAATGTGGTGGACCACTTCAATTTTAATACAGAAACGAGTCTTCCAGTTGCGCTGGAGAAAGTTGAAAATCAAGGTAATGAGGAGTTGAAGCAGCAACATCCCAACAGTGGTTCCAAATCCTCCTTCCTGAATGCAGGGCCCATTTCTAGGAGGCTGGAAAGCTTTCTGGGTGACAGTGATACTGAAGAATCCAAAGAAATTTCCAAAAATGATAGTCCTCTGAATCAGGACCCTTTGAGAGGCCACCACAGTTTGGATTCATCTGCTGTTGCTGAAGGATGTCCAGAGAAGGCTGTGTCCACCAAAGTGCCTGTGATCCTCAGGGATGAGCTGAGCGAGGCACTTGGAAAGGACAAAAGAGAGCAACTGGTACTTGACAGAAGCCTGTGGGATGTAGGCGGTACGCCTGGTCAGGAGGCTCAGCGGAGATCGGATAGTGTTGTCTCCCGGGTTTCCCCCATGGAGGGAACTTGCACACAACTGGTTGCACAAAATGAAACCTCAGGGCATGAAAAAGAAGGTTTGGAGAAAGATCACATTGTTCAAGAGGATCAGGAGCTCCAACATCAAGTACAGGAAGAGAAGAGGAGCAACTACTCCTTGGAGGTGGTAGAAGAGTTTACGGAAGGCAGTGAGACCAATCGGGAAGAAGAAAGAGATGGGATGTCTGTGAAAGATGGTCCAGTTACACGAGTTCAGGATGTTCTAGAGCAGGAAGGGGATACTGAAGAAGAGGAGCAAGTGGAGGAAAAGCAGAGCGAGAACTTCAGTACATTTGGCATAGAGAATGCAGCTTTTGATGATGACAGGGATATAGAGCCAGAAAACCAAGGGCCTGAAGGCAAAGAAATTTTGGAGGGAGAGGAGGAGGAGTATATGTATGACAGTGAATATGAGGAGTTTCCTGGACTTTCTGAAGAGGAAGATCCTGAGCCAGACCGAAAAGTCAAGTTCTCAACAGCTCCTATCAAGGTAAGTACATTTGAATTTTCTTTATTGTTTTGCAGTCAAAAATACCCAGGAAATAAATTTTTGTGGTGTTTTTTTTTTCAAAGCTCTAAAAACCCTTAAAAAAGTGTAAGCTTATAGCTTTTATTCAAAACTGAATAAGAGAGAAGTTACAAATTTTCTGAACCAGAGAGAAGTTATAAATTAGTCACGAGTGATTTCTGAATCACAGCAGCTTCATAAGATAGTCAGCATAGTGAAACACGTGAGATTTTATTTAGTAGACATTTTCAGGAACACTGAACTTTTAGGAATAGATGCAAACACATGACCTTTAGTACTTGCCTTCATTTATTTAAAATTGAGGCATTGCATTAGGAAGGATTTCTTCAGTTTTACTTTTTGTACAAAAGTTTAAAAACAAAAACAAAAAAAAACCCAACAAAACTCCATAGGAAACCTTCAGATTCAACCTCAGACTTGTTTTCAGAATTAACTGTGAGAAAATATCAAATGACTGAAATGACTGGTTCCTGTTTAAGATTTTAGAATTCTCTCTAATAATAACTTTTTTTTTTTAATACTGGCTTGGTGAACATGCTGTAAGAGTGTTAACATGAGCATTTTGGAGTTAGGTAGTTGTGGAAGTAGAAGTTAAAGGGCAGACTGGATAATGAGGAGTAGTGTAAGTTACAACACTAACAAATTAAAAAGATTTAGATGTCTGATCTTCCTTCACCAAAAATAACCACAAAATAGGTCATTCCACATGTGTTTACCCATAGTCTCGTTGCACATTTCAGTTATTGTAGTCCCTCTTAAAGTTTAGGAGGAGAATTGGGAGATGCGGACCAGGATGGAATGGGAAACTGTCCAGGCTTTCTCAAGCATACTTTTCTTCTACTATTACATGAATGAAAAATATCACCTTTAATAAACGATTTTTACACTTTGTTCGTACAGAGTCAGGACTCACTTTTACTGGTCAGAGGGATGCAAAAATTCTGTTGACTCCTGTACTTCCTGCAGTGGAGAGCTGTAATTTCCCAGTTTGCTAAACACACGCCAGTGCTGTACCCCAGAAAATGTTTTGGGTGTGGCAAAATACGAGTTTTGTTGCATGTGGTTTTTTTATAGTCTCTCCATAGACAGGCTGACTTTATATGGCTTTCTTGTAGTTGATGCTGCTTTATTGGTGACCTGGAGCACTGAAGGGGGGAGTGCCGCTATTAGAAACTGTATAATGAGTCTGGTGAGGGCTGTGAGAGAGCCGGAGGGGCATCAGTCCATTTCCCCTCGCATTTGTGCACTGAGTATCTGAGGAAAGTGCCATGTAGAGTCTACTGTAAATGTGTGTGCGTTGAGTGCTGGTTTCCTGCTGTAGGCAGGGTTTTACTGATCATTGCTGAAATCCTATTGAAGCAGTGGCTGTAACAGACTTTTCCTGCCTTCTCTGTTTTGTCTATGCCAGATTTAGTTCAAAGCATTAGTAGAAATCTCTGTGCCAACTGTGATGGAAGCTCTCATGTAGACAAAACTCAGTTTTTGTAACCAGCACTGTTCAATTACAGCTGCTTCTCTGAAAGCCACAGGAACCAACCTATGCCAGATTATCAATTACACAACCAAGAGATGAACAGTTAGTAGCAACTGTTAGCAGTTTTCCATTAAAAATAACATAGTTCTTGCCATAGTGCCCCACTTGGATTGGCAGAATAAACTGTACTTAATAGCAATATGGTCAGTGAACTTTCTTTTAAAGGCGCTAAAATTGAAGCTTGTGATACTTGCCTTCCTTTATCCCTTTTCAGTGAAACTTGACTGTATCTTTCCTATAATGGGTATAGGGATCTCTTTCTGTATATCATTTTCAATAGCTTTTTCCCCTCTGTTCCTCATGCCTAAGCAATGCTTTCTTTCCCCTTGTCTGCCTTTTTGTTTTGTATTTTCTATGATACTTAGTGGGAATGAGGCCTGGTATATGGTTTTCAGCTTTTGTGCTCTGTAAAATAAAGAATTCCAACTTTTTTTGCACTTCCCCAAAATCTTTTTTAGTAATGTTCCTTTAATATCTCATTAACTTTTTAGAAAATCACACTTTTACCTCATAGAAAGAAATGTCCCTTGTTTGGCTTTATGCATAGATTTTAGTGCATCTTAAATTGGAAGAGGAAAAAAAATCCTGAGTGGTAGCAAAAGATTATTCCTGGTCCCCATCACAGCTTAGAGCAGTGCCATAGTGAGAAATGTATCCTAGTAGCTTCTTTTTTCAGCTTTATTTAGACTAATAAGTTTGACTGGAATGTGGGTGCCATTCCAGACATCCATAGCCACTAGAGGAGAAGGTCTGTGTTTCTCCTCCTCCTAGACGCTCCTGAGAGAGGCCAGGCTGGCCTTGGCATTCTTGCTGTTTTCCTTCTGCACCTCTCTAGTGATTATGAAGAAACCATCTCTGTCTTTTGCAGTTGCTGTTTAGCAGGTGTCTGATAGAGTTGGAGAACTCAAAACATTCAGAAAGTGTTTGGGCAAGAAAAAGCATGTTCTCATATCATTAAGGTTCTGCAGTGATGGAGCTCTGACCATTGTACTTGATACACCCAAAAGGGAGGTTGGATATGTGTGTAGGTAATGGATATAACTTACACACAGGCACCCTAAAAACAGTATTTATGCTGCAGCAGCAAAGAGAACTTGATTAATGTCTCTGTTTTGAAGTTTGTAGTCAGTTGTAAAATTGACAAGGCTTTTGAGTAAAAGAAGGAGACTGTGGAGCTCCAAGGGGGTGTATAAGGCAGCTAGCACTGTTAGCACTGCATCTGACCCATGCTAGAGATCCATAATTGTTGACGTCTGTAGCAGGGCTTAAGAACATAATTTGATCTAATGATTTCAGGAAAGATGGAACATAATTATGCAAATACTCCATTAGTTTGAGTTCCCCTGTGCCTGTGAAAATAAGCATAGATGAGACTTTTTAAAATAAATGTTTCAATTCTGTAGAAGCTAGTGATAAATGCCGTCAGGGAAGGTTTCTTACTTGCTGTGGGTGACCTGACTTTTTAAGTCCTGCTGCTGTTTGATCTCTGCAGACCTTAAGGAACATTATGTCTCTGTTGCTTGTTTTTTCCTACAGTAGTGGAGAGAGTGATACTGTACAGTTATTAGCAGAACTTCACAGACTGGGTTTGTGTTATGGTACATGAGCTATTTTTAGTCTCTTGTTGTCACATATGAAGCCTTTAAGGAATGTAAAGCACACTCAGCTGTCCAAGGTATTTGCAAGGGAACTGAATTTGTCTTTGTCTTGAAGTTTTCTGAATAAACTGTGTAAAGAATCAGCATTACAGGCAGTGCAAATAACATCAGGTAACTCTGCTGTCATCCCTTTATATTTCACTTTGCTTTTGTAATGTAGAGATTAAACTCGCTTTTAATTATGTGATTACCTTGAAAGGCATTAATTAACGTAAATGTAATGACTGAGTGCTGTTTGACATCTGTAATTTTGAAACTTTCCATTGGGAAAACAAATGCCTGTTTCCAAATTGACTTCTTGAGATGTTTTTACCTCTGACTGCGTCAAACTTTGTCCTCAAAACCTTTAATAGCACTGTGACTAACTTCTGCAGTGATTTATGATCCTTCGAAATTCTGTAGCTCAGGTAAACTGAAAAGATAGTACAGCTGCTATTTGCTTCCGTAAGTCTGTTTAATTAGCAGTGTTACTCAGTTTATGTTGCATGGGAGTGTCTGTTCCCAGCTTTTTGTGAATAATACTTTCTTTTAAGATTGTTAAGTCAAGAACACATTTCAAAAAAAAACAAAAACAAAAACCCCAAACAAAAACCAAAACCCAAACCTTCGTAAGGGCTTTACTTTTGTATTTGTTACAGTTGAGCAGAAGTTTAAACTTATTTCTTAAATAAGGAAACTGAAAGCAGTTTCATAGCTTGTGTGTTGCCCTAACCAGCCAAGTATCAGCTGCTTCTGAGAGAATATGGAAATCCTTCATAATATTGCCATTTGTCTTGCATATCGCAATAGAGCTGTTTTATGTATAGCTGGGACACAAACTGTAATCTTGTTCAGGCTGGCATACTCTTCAGTCTTTTTAGTACAGAACTGCTTACTGTGGAAGTTAATGAAGCAGTAAATGAAGATACATTTGAATTAGATTTCCTGTRTAACAGCATACCTGTAAATGCTTACCACTTTTAGGACATGCACAATTTTTCTAGGTCAGTGTGTAGTCTCCTGAACACTGTTTTAACAAAATGTTGCAGAGTAGTGCTTCAGCTTCATACATCCTCTGATTTTTGAACTGTAACTTCTATACTTACGACATCATACACAGAAAGGGATGCAAAATACACTAACTGGTGGAAGATACCCAAAGCCTGGAGTTTCTTTAGTAATTAGAGAATTGATGACTGCATAAATGGTCAATTGTTTGTCAGCCATTGGTCAAGCACTTCAGTAAAATACTTCTGTGGCATTAAGAAACAAGTATGTGACATGGCTGTAGGTTGATCTAGGAAAAGAGAGATTTGATTTCAGAGTAGATTTAAAGAGAACTGACTTGTATGTGGGAAGTCATCTGCTTTGTTTCTTGACACAAATAATGTAAGTGTATTCCATCGTGCTTCGTTTGGGATCTTTTGCAATGACAATTTGTTTGCTGTAGCTCATAGATTTTAATTGTTTTGAAGCTCTGTTTATCACTTGCATCAACATTACAACATTTGTAACTTAACATCATGACAACTTTTCTTCATGTTTTTATCTCAAACTTAAGCTCTCCACGGTAATTTTCAGTGACTTTTCACAAAAAGTAACCCTGTTGTATTCTGCCTACATCTGAGAGTATGGCATTTCCTGCTGGCTAACTTAACAGTATGAGGTGTTAAAAACATGGATCTTAACAGGAGGAGGAAGAAGGTACATATTTTCACACACATGTGTGAAGATTTTGTTATTTTGGTGGGGTTTTTTTGAGGAAAGGTAATCTTTAAACTCTTACTGAAATTTCAATGTTCATAAAAGTTAAATGCTTATTAAGCTTAAATGCATTTAATCTGCATATAGATTTACCTGGTTTTAGAAAGTTCCATATCCAGTATTTCTGATACTTTCCAGTCCTTGTTATGTTTTGATTCCATGACCTTTGTTCAGCTCTCCAGAAAGAAGCACTTTCAACTCAAGCTTTCTTTGGCTTTTTTTTTTTTTTAATCATACGTCTTCTGTTTTGATTTTTAGGAAATATTTGATACATAAGTTTTACAATGGTAGATTGATTTGGCATTTCAATAGTTTTTGGATGAGAGTCCAGTGCCAGGTATGGGGCTGTAGAGCAGAAATCTAAACCAGAACAGAAAAAGCAAAGAATTTCTTTTTATATCCTGGCTCACTGCTGGAGCAGCTTGACTCTTTACATTAATATCTCAATGTATTTCTAACTGAATTATTCCCAGTTATATGACATACTAGCTGCCCTGTTTGATGTACTTGATGATGCTATAAAACTATAGACCAATAAGAGAATGCTGAAGTTATGGATGATGGTTATCACCTGTCCATGCTCACTCCTTTTTCAGTCCCTCCAACTTTTAACTTCCTAGCAGTTTCACCTGGATTTGACAGGGAAGAGAGAGATATTTTTAAAGATATTTTTTAAAATACTGCTTGGTTTGGGGAAAATTAGCACTTGTATCAGAGTTGCAGATTCGTGCCCTCACTGATGGCAGGGCTGCAGCTTTAGTTACTTGTTCTTTTTGACTTAATGTTAGCTGACCACTATGCATTTCCAGCCTGTGCTGTGTTTTGCTCTGAGAATAGCTGTGGGGAACAGGAGGGAGGAAGGGGGGTGAATAGGAGGCACTTGAGGTTTCATGGGAGATGTAGTCAGAAGAAACACTGAGGAGATGGCAAAAAAAAAAAGGTCAGCAAAGTTAAGCAAATTTATAGGAGACAAGTTCATGACCTCAACAGTTAAGCTGCTGAAAGATTCATCAAATATCTTTTTGATGATGATTGCTGTTACTAGCACCTGAGAATACTTAACCTAGACTGATAAAGAATGAACATGCAGTAGCTGAAACTTGTTTGTAGCTTACCTTTTGAGAGATAGAAAAAATAAATTATCCCTTTTCGTATCATTCTAACATAAAAGAGGAGGTGAACACTCAGGAGGACATCAGTAAAAAGAAGTGCGCCTCTATTATCTAAGTACATGTTTTGTAATCTTGAGATCATGAAAGTGTGGTGTAGCAGAGTTTTTTACAGGATTCTTATATTTTTATTGAGTAGTAAAGTATTATTCCAAAAGGCAACACGCAAATTCTTTGGATTTATTTCTCAATCATTTTCCTCCATCACCCTCTGATGTGTCTTGATACAGTGAGATGATCCTCCTTTTCAGACCTGGGGTATTGATCATTGCTAGGGACAGTATTACTGCAGATTAGTTAAGTGAGTTGATCTGGTATGGCAGGGTTATTTTGTTGTTGTTTCTTCTTATGGCCTTTAGAAAACAGCCAGGTGGACTATTTTTGTGTTCATTGTTATTCTTTTGAAGTTCCTCTTACCAATTTGCTTGCTATTTAGATTTGGTCAGGTCAAGATTTTTGTTTTGGTGAATACTAAATAAATACACATATCTAATTCTTCTGGATTGCTAGGCTTAAATTGGTGGTACCAAGACACCTGTGAAGCTTATGGATGTTCATAATTGAATCACTTTCTTTATATACAAAGTCTTTCAGGAGCCAAGATTTTTTGGGGGTGTCCCCCCCTTTATGTGGTATTGCGAGTAGTTTTTGCCTCTTCTGGTCATATCCTGTTTATTTGAAGTCTTTCAGTCTCTTTGTCCGAGAGCAATGCCACCTCAACTGAGATGGTGGTGGAGTATAACCAGGTCACAGCAGAGCTCCACTTCCACAGAGGGAGAATGTGGATCGTCTCTCAACTTCTGCTCTGAATGTTTGAAATGAAATAAAATCAGTGCACTGAATCTGAATGGATGCTTTTCTCCATCTTCAGTATTTCTTTCACTGGGATTTAAAAATGAAATACCTGAAAGAGTGTTTCTCCTTCTGGAGTAGGTAGCATAACCTGACTGAAACAGATACCATGTTGTCTTTCCTGCTCTCTAGCTAGCTCCAGTGCCTTTGCTACTGCAGTGAAATACAGAACTAGAGAAAAATTGTACTGGTTTTATTGAGAATTAAGTAGAGAATAGTGAGACTGGTAAAAAAACTGGTTTATTTATGATTAAATTATCCATATGAAATTGTCCGTACTGTAGATCTGAAGCAAGGTTGCACTTACACCTTTATGTAAACTAACTTGGTTGGGGTTTTTGATTTAAGTCACGCAGAGCTACAGGATCAAGTGCATGAGTGTGCGCAGCCTGTTTGTCCAGCTGTTTGGTAACAGAAAATGCTACATTGAATGTAATGGCTTATAATATTAACCCGTTTAACAGTTACCAACTGTTCTGAATACTTTTTGAAGAAGAGAAAAAGTGTAAATGTTTGGGTTTGTTTTTTTTTTTTAAAAAGCAAGCAAGGTATTTCTGTTTGCTGATTAAAGGATTTGATAGCATGAATTGACTTAAATCAGGCGTAGTCACTTTTCACTTAAAATATAACAAATAGTGGTGATAAAATACTAACCGTGTAGCTTTCGGAAACAGAGGGACAAGTGGGTAGCGGTAACAAGATGTTTACTTTAGCTGAAGAGGAAGATTGTAAGAGTAAACTGTAAAGTGTACATTATACTTCAGTCCTACTTCAGTGCTACTGTTTCAAATGATTATTGATGTTTGCTTGGGCACTTCACATTTTGCCAGGCATCGCAAAGGCGATCAATTTGAAAAGCTGAAACTGTTCACTGTTAGGTAATTTTCCCCAAGCCGTAACTTGTGTTTTGAATGTACGGCTTTATTGAGTGTCAGTAAACTCAAATTTTCAAAGTAAGAATTGTGTTTCGGAAGAAACAGGAACCAACTGGCGTAGTCATTGCTGGCCGTGGTGTCCAGGCAGGGGGGTCAGCAACACTTCAGTGCCTCTCCCAGCTGTTCAGTGTTACTTCAGCTGCCTGCAGGTGGTGTGAGGCTTTCCAGCAAATACTGCGGTATTACATGAGCATTTTAAAGTGATGTTGATATTGCTTCCATTCCAATTAGCTGGGAGCCCTTCTGGGCAGTTATTGGTTTCTTAATCTTACTGTTTAATTACTTTTGTAATGTTCTGCTTTTGATCAGGCACAAACGAATCTATCTACCAGGAATTAATATGGGAGCGGAGGTCTTTGGGCTGTGTTTTATAGCAGCTGACTCCATAGCAGTTTCGTGCAAACACGTGGTAAATTAGTGTCTCTCTTCCGAAGAGTTTACCCTCTAACAAAATTAACATTTTGCTAAAACTAACAGAGTTCTTAAGTAGAGCTTTTTATGTGTTGCTAAGAGTTTGAATTATGAGAGGGCATTGTGGGGTTTTTGTGACAATGCTGTTTTCTGTGGTAGCACTAAGATGACATAATGGAGATTTTTAGTTCTGTACGGTAACAGGAACTGAACAGTAGGATCCTTTAGGCAGTAGGCTGCGTTGGTTTGGGGTTTTTTTGAGTGCTGACCTTGATGATGTTGATATTAGCATCTTCATAGAAGGAGGTGAACTGAGTTTCATATTCAAAAAAGTGATTAATTTTCCTGGTGTGGAGCATGCAGTTTGTTCTGGCTCCAAATAAATACATTAGCTGTCCAAGGGCTAAGTATATATTTGAAAATTTCCGGTTATGTATCTTAACAATTTAATTAAAATAATCCTTAAAAATTCAGCCCTCTGTCAGAACTTTTTTGGATTCAAATTATTTTTATTTATTCTGAAGAAAAGAGGTCTTGACTGTACAAAGAAATTCCTTTTTCAGATAGCAGGATTTTTTATCATTTATTAGCTTGAGTAGATCCAGAAGTTATTAATGTTAGGTTAACCTTCTGGATATATAACAAGCTATGGTAAAAGGCTTGTAAAATTCATGTGGTTTGCACAGTAAAATTAATCTAGTTTCTACTATGTTGGGACAATAACTTGTGTTTGCTAAAGCATATCTTTTAAAAATATCACTTGTACACTAATAATTTCACGATCTCTGGCTAGCAGTGCCTTTTAAATAGTAAGATTAGAGTTTCTTTTGTCCGTAATGCGTTTGATTCAGTGACTAAACCCCGCCAGACGCAGCGCAGGGATGAACTGTGTTTAGCTTTCTCATCAATCTTCTAAACTGTGTAACTTGTAACTTATATTATTTATTATCCACATTTTAACAGTGTTTAATATTACTTTTGCTACTTGGCAAGAAAAACTTGCTGAGCAGTTCTGTGTTTTCTCTGTTAGTATCAACAATTTTACTGTTTCCATCTCATAAAAGATGAATACCATGTTATGATTCCACATGTACACAATAAAAATTTCTTCCTTTTGCCCTTGACTCTGGGCCGTAGGTTTCTTACTGTCCTCTTGCTTTTCTCTTTGTTATTGCAGTGTTTGGCTTCTGGTTGTATATCAGTTTTGCTTTTCCTCTATTCTTTGTAAATTCATGTTTTTCCTCAAAATTATTTTTCTCAAGTCAGTGGGTTTTTTCTTACTATTTTGAAACAGCTTTATCTTGTCCTAATTGTGGCATTATGGTTTTTAGAATATTACCTTAAATGTTCTCACACACTTCCCATTTGTAACTTTTAAGAGGAAAAGTATGAGTTCTTTCTCTTAGTGGGTTAGTCAGAATTGATTTCAGATAGTTTTTTCTCAAGGAGCTAGTGTGCTTAAATATTAGTAGTCTTCATTTGCATATGTATGTTTGTGCTATTATTATTTTACGTATGGCAATTATAAACATCACTGGAATCTAACCCACCATTGATTTTTAATTCTATGATCCATTCTGGCAGATTATCAATCCCTATGATCAATTTTGTGTCAAAATGAGCAAATTCCATGAGATTCCCAAGTGCAATGCTATTACTTTCAAGTTGGAAAAATATTTAATAGTTTTTAGAAATTCCAGAGAGATTTTAGTGCTGGCAGCCTAAGACTTGCAGCATATGTAATGTGGTGTGTTCAGATGGTGCGACTTTGCTTCCCCCAAATTTCCAGTGCTTTATAAATGGTTGTGTAAGGAACTGGTCATCCCTTTGTGAATGTAATTCTTCAGCAGATAGTGACTACTTGCGTTGTCTTCTGCTTTGTGAGTTAGACCACTGAGTTATAAAGAATCAAGAAAGTACAGTTGTCTGTGTCTCCAAAATGGACTACTACCGTTCTCCACATTTTGCTCATTCAGCCATTTGATGGTTAGTGATCTTCAACATTTTAGTTGTATTATTAATACTAGGTCATCCATACACTTATAAATAAGCAAATTTGATTTTTTCATGCCCCAGTATTTGATTTGTTCTCAAGAACTCAAATATTCTTGTTATAAAGTTATCATTTGTCCACTCATGAACTTTTTTTATTATTAGTTTAAAATTCATCTTATTATTATAACTTGACTATATTTTTTGAGATTGATTTTTTTCTGTTGGAATGGAAAGGAACCAAACCAGATGGGTTTTGTTCCAAAGGGAGAATAGTACTTCATGAAACCCTAACGCTTCTACTTCATATCCTATTTGCTGATTTGGTGGGGCTAGGAGGGGGATTAATTTAAGAACTTGGCCACCTTTTTCTGATAGAGGTAGAGTAAGAATACTGGAGACCATTTGGATGGTTTTCTTTGTCTATTTTGCAGATTTTTCTGTAAAGTTTATGGAAGACAGATACCGTAAGTGCAACCCTTTTCTGTGTCCAATTGTTGCCCACTGGTGTCTGTGTGATAGTCCAAAGGAGTTTATTAGTTTGTTTACCTTTATGCAAGACTTAGGAAGAATAACTTTTCAGGAAGGTTCTTTTATTGGGGGAAACATAAGACTTCCGAGAGTGGGCTTCTTCCTTCCCTTTCAGCTAAGTGGATCTAATCTTGCATGCTTACTGGACTGCTATGTGCCATGTCATGTTTCTGGAGTAGCTGTTTTGCAGGATCTGGCAAAGAGTTTGTGAAACTGTCCTCCATCTGTAGTCTGGAGGTGAAGCAGTAAGGTCCCCATGGGAAATACTGAGTTGTATTAGTTGCTTTTTTGTAATCTGTTTCAATAACTGTTTTCCTGTGTCTGAGGCTACTGCCACGCAGAGCTAACACCATGTACTAGCAGATATAAATTCACTGGGAAAATGTTAATTACAGCTAATTACAGTTAATTCTGTCTTATTTACATGATTGCAGCTACCTGTCTAGGTAGTCTTAGTGGGAAAATGCAAAAGCTGCAAAAACTTAGTAGGCCAGTGTAAATTAACTTTGTGTCAGCACTGCACGTTCTTGATTAGGGAGATGGCTGCTGCAGCTGCAATCCATAACTGTTTTTCGTCTTACAGTGATGTTGAGTAAAACACTCAGTGCCTGCAAAAACTTAAGCAGATAAACCTTGTTTTTCAGATAAATGGGGGTTTGGTGTATTTTTTTTTTCTTGTTTTTCTAACTTATGAATTTAAATACAATTAATGAACATCCTGATAAGTAAAATTAACCCTGTTACATGTAGCTCATTCTTCCTTTCTAGATTTCTGTCTTAATTTGTGTTGTTTGTTTACCTTTTATTTTTAACAATTCAGAAATTCAGCTGGAGTGATTACTAAAAATAGTAATATATGTAATAAGGCATTTCCTTTTCCTGGGAAACTGTGTGATTCCCTTGCAAAATCAGAAAACTACATCTGTTTGAAGCACTGCAATTGGCAGATGGTGTGGGGGGAGGGAAAAAGAGAAGAAGAAGGATTTGGGGGAATGTAGTCCTAAAAAAAGAAAAGAAAAAAAAAAAAAGTAACACTATATCAAAGAGGAGATGGCTGATTTCTTTGACTGATTTCTTTTAACTATTTGGTGCATTTACAACACAAAAAGTGTTTAAGGAATTGTTTTGAAACTTCTAAAATGTTACTTCTGTGCAAGTTGGAAACTGTCTTACAGCAGCAGTATTTATTAAATTGATGGTTGTTTAGAAAATGGGATCTCTAAAAATACCACTTTAATTTCCTTACTGATTTTCTTTCAATTATATCATGTTTGGAAGGGGGTGGGAAGCACTAAAAAAAGTTTTCTGTTACCTTTCTTAGGTTTTCAGTACTTACTCAAATGAAGACTATGATAGACGTAATGAAGAAGTTGACCCTGTGGCAGCCTCAGCTGAGTATGAACTTGAGAAAAGGGTGGAAAAAATGGAAGTGTTTCCTGTGGAAATTGAAAAAGGTGCAAATCAAACATTGAACATTTGCGAGAGATACTATGTGCACAAAAGATAAAACAATTTAAAACTGCATTTTCCCTGAATTTAGGTCTCGAATTTTTGAATGTGTGTTCAGGCTTTCATTTGTGGTTAGTTCTGTTGAATTTAGTGAACTTTAACTGGACAGGCCTCTACTAAGTGCAAATTGTCATACTTAATTGAAGTTAGGAAGGCTACATTACTGAGTGACAGATCTGCACCAAAATACATGCAATTCATGAATCTTGCTATCTCTGCCAGATACCATGAAGCTTTGAATCTAACAGGCAGTCATAACTACAGAACAAAAAGTCTTTAAGTAGGATCTAGGTAGAAAATATGTTGTTGTTGTCTTTTGTTTGTTTTTAAGTGAATTTTCATATCCTTTGTGTGGAAGGACTTGGAACACTTTGAAACAGCTCACTACTATGAAGTGTTATGTCTTGTGTTATGCGGCTAATGTTAGATTTTTGAATCCCTTAGGTGACAGTGGTCTGGGCATCAGTATTATTGGAATGGGAGTTGGTGCTGATCAGGGACTGGAAAAACTAGGTATTTTTGTAAAAACAATAACAGATGGTGGAGCTGCTCAGAGAGATGGACGGTGAGTTTTTCATTGAATTGATTATGCTTTTTACAAATTTCTAACTGAGCCCAATTGTTTTCATTGAATATGCTAAATACTGTGAATAAAAGTACAAAAGCTGAATGCAGCTGAATAAATATTACATTCCTGCTTTATGTTAATTTTTTAAAAACAGGTTTTTTATTTAATATCGGACATTTTTGCAAAATAAGCGTAGGTCTGCTTACAGCATATATAAGAAAAACTTAGAATGTGCCCATGTGTAACAGTGCCACAAAATCATGTTGACACCCCAGGACACCAATCAGTGTGTAAATAGTATAAAAATATCAAGACAAATACCATGTAAATTTTAATTGGTGATCTGCATAGTAACTGAGGATCAGGAGATTGTTTTTAAGCGATGAATTTCTCAGGACTCAGAATTTCTCATTATAAATACTAGTGAGTTTTAAGTGATACTCATCATGTCAAAAATCTGTCAAGCCAAAATATTTTTGTTGCACTGATAGCTAAGCATTTATTTATTTTGCAGAATTCAAGTAAATGATCAGATTGTTGAGGTTGATGGCATAAGTCTAGTGGGAGTTACTCAGTTCTTTGCAGCCACTGTATTAAAAAACACCAAAGGCACAGTGAGGTATGTGTGTTTTCTATGAAATAATACTTTCTTTTTGTCATTTTTCATTAATGGAGAATACAAAACCATAATCTGAAAGTTTTACAAAGACGTTGTTGAAGGCAACAGTACGGCAAACTAATTTCTTAAGCATATCTTAAGCTTTTTGCTGCAAGGTAATTTGTTTTTCTTCTGTAGGTTTCTGATTGGGAGGGAGAAGCCAGGGACTCAGAGTGAAGTAGCCCGCCTCATTAGTGAGACCTTAGAGCAAGAGAGATGTTTGTATGAGCAGCACTATGTTCATGATGATACAGAGCAGGTAAAACATCATACATACTTACATACATGATTACTGCTACATGCAATAACTTCTGCAAATGGAATAAATGTTTTTTGAATCAAATTGAAGCAAAAAAAGGATAAAACAGGCAACTTGTTAAAAACAGAAAATACAAACTTCCTACATTACTATTATCAAGGCACATGATTATCACTACTTGCTATACTTCCAATTTATCAATAAGTCAAAAGATATTTTTAAGTATCAGCTGTGGCTTGTTTTGTGCATGGCTTACTTAGGTTTCTTTTGTGGAACTTTGATGAAGATGTTTGCAAGTCATCTTTAAAACTTATCATAGGTATAAAAACTAAAAAGGAATAGTAACTAGCTGAGAAAAGTTTTGCAACTGTTTGGATTCCTTGACTGTGTACTTTTGTTATTGCTGCTACCATAATGCAAAGTGTGTGTGTTACAGAATGTCATGATTTTCCCATTTTGTCAGGATGATGAGTATGATGATGACGACGATACGTATGAGTCGCATTTACATGGAAAATCTGTAGAAGTTTTTGATCTTCCTGAAAATGAAGATATCAGTTTACCACTGGATATGGATTCAGCACAGTCTCTTCTTAAATTTAAAGAGGTGTGGTAGCAGTTTCTTAAATGTTCTTTGTGATGCACTGGGGAGCATCTGAACCTTGCAAGATTTGGATATAATCTCCTTCATGTCCCCCTCATTGTGGTTTTGGGTTTGTTTTCCCAACATCGCCAATAAAACTCTCTGGTAAATGTTCCTTGAAAATGTAGGTCTGTAATTTTCTGATCCCAGCTTCCCTATACATATTTATATTAAGTGGTCCTTTGATTTAAATTAGATTTTAAAAAGCCCTTGGAAACAGGCATTAGAACCCAACACCACCTCCCTCCTTGTTGTGGTGTCTGAACGTTGCATTAAATAGATATGATGCTTGTCTTAGTTCCTCTTTGGCCTATTGGACTCTGCATTTATTTGCTGCTTAATAGAATAGCTTTAGCTGCGGGGTGGTGCATGGGGGGACAAGTATGCCCATTCTGAATGGTCTCGAGTGTTGTGGTTAGATGTTCTTCAGGAAGACAAGAAATACACATCTAATCTCTTGCTCTAGTCCCTGAGGTCTTCTGGGAAATCTCTGCGTACATAAAAGCACTTGATTCTGTAGATAGGCATGTTTTTGGCTTGGAGGGTTTTTTCAGGTGATCCCTTCTGGGGTTTTTTTATGGTGTATTTTTTGGAAGTAGTGTATTTGTAAACCCAATAGGGCATTCCAGACTGTGAATCCCAACTTAACATGATTGGAAAATTGGGTTCCCTTTTCCCAAGGTTTTTATAAAGGAGCATGTTTGCTTTATTCAAGTCTGTGGAATTTAGTCTGGGATTTAAGTGGTGCAGTCTTTGGCATTTAGGGGTCTGGGCTTCTTTGGTAGATTTAAGTCCCTGTCATTCTCATTCTGGAGGAGAAAAATATACTGCAAAGAAACTGTTTTGTCAGATGCCATTTGTGCATACGTCGGCTTATTTTTATAAAGGATCAGTATTTTGCAGACCTCCTTAAGTTTGCTCTCTTGATAACATGGATGATATCATTGAGGAAGTTGAAATTTCAGGCTATTGATCACTAGAGAACACTTACAGTTTTTCTAGCGTAGGAAGCATAGCAGCAGGCTACAGCATCTTTTCATAAGCGCTATATTTACTTGGGATACAAGATACATAATCTAAATAAAGGATAGTCGTGGATTCATTTGTTTTAATGTGTGTTTGGTGCACTATGCCTTGAGGGGGGGGGAGGGGGGGGAGAAATCCCCCCAGGGTTACAGGTGGAAAGTGAGATCCAAGAAATAACTAATAGTTGTCAAAAAAATGTGCTTTTGCACTCATATGTGTGCTGTTTTCTTAAGACGTGTTAACAATAACAATAATCTTTACATTTGGCTTAGGTAGCCTTTATCCATTTCTAATAATCCTATGAAGATTTGCGGTGTAAAGTACAAGGCTTAATTTTAAAACGAAGCAAGCAACATTTATTTATAAGTGCCGATAAGTAAAAATATTTAGTACTGTTAAATTTTTACTTGATTCTGTGTACCAGTTGTCATCATAAGTGCTTTGCTGCCTTTTCATTCTACTGGCATGTTGAAACATTATTTTAACCTTCTCATTTCTCTTAATGTATAGACAACAATGTGAGATTTTTAACTATGGGTGGTCATGTATTGATTTTTGTAGCAAATAGAATACCGTGGAACTTCTTGGGTTTTAATTTGAGTTTAACTTTTTTTTTTAATAAAAGCTCATGATCACTTCTCCTGTAACTGACAAATAATTAAGTTGACTTTATGCTACTATAAAAATGGTTTGAGGAAGAATGGAATCATGGATAAATATTTAAAACTAGCATTTCAAGTGTCATTTTGTGTGTGCTCATACAATTTTTTTTTGTTTGTTTCAGCTACAATTAAAACATGCAGTAACAGTAGCTGAAGTGAATCAACTGAAGGAGAAAGTAAGTTTTCAAAGAACCTTATTTGGTGGTGGGTTTTGTTTTTTTTTTTTTTTAATTTTATTTCTACCTACGAATTTTACCAAGAAAAGGCTGAATGCAGAGGACAGCAATCTGTTTTAGGCCTCAGGCTCTATGTACTCTTGTGTTATGCTAGACAGGCATTTCTAAGCTGTATAGCTGTGCTCAAATTAAAAAAAAAAACCAAACAAAAAAACAAAACAAAACAAAAAAAACCAACCAGACCACCACAAAACAAACAAACAAAACCCAACCCCAAAATCCCCCCTGTGCCATTACAAAATGAATGCTTCAGTATTACTGCTTAGGGTAACTGCTTAGAGAACCGAATATAGTGGAGTACTGTATGAAACAAGCTCCCAAACAAATATGAGAACATTTTCAGTGAATAGAACTTGTCTTATTTGACTATAGATTTGGCACTTACAGACAATGGTTTGTGGCTGACTTTCTGTTACCAGAAAGTTATTTCTGTTACTTTGTTTCCCCTCTTTCCCTCCTCAAATTTCTGAGGTGCTCTGGAGAGAGAATTTTTTCCAGCCTTTTTTTTTTTGGTAAGGATTGGTTCAATGCTGCTTCTTTCTCTGAGAAGGGGTTTCTTGTTCTTTTTGCTGCTTTTCCCACTGATGGAGATCTGTGCATGGCCTTTTTCTGGAAATATTTGTTGTAGGTGAGCAGCTTCTTTTTATTCCATTGCCCTTCTGTGTTGCCTTGCCGAGAAAAGTGTACCCTAGGACAAGTTGCAGCACATTGCTGGGGGCAGGTAGCAAGTGGGAGGGGATAGTGCCTCAGATTGCAATAATTTTGAATAACAGTATCTATTAAGGTTTTTCTTGCACTCTGCAAATGTTCAGAGCTCCAAGCGTAGAGAGGCAAGGCAGCCAAAACTTCTTTGTGTTCTTATGACAGTTCTGATTTTGATTTCTGACAGTGCTCCTACTCCTTGCAGTATTCTTGAAATTTGGTCCAACTGGATTGCTAAAAAGCTGTTTAAGATGTTGGCGTTAGCACAACTTACTGCCCCATTTTTAGTTCAAGAAATTCTTGGTCCTTTCAACATCTCTGTTACATCAGCAGGTGATCTTAACTGGCTTCAAAAGCAGTGATTTCCTCAGTGTAAATGGTGTCCCCAAAGAGGGAGGCATGGGCAAACTAAGCTGTATCCTGCCTGCTCACTCCTCCAAGGCCTGGAGAACTTCACATGTTAACATTCCCTTTTATAATGTGGCTGCTGTCAAGCTGAAGGGGCCCCATCTCTTTCCTTTGTTGAGGGAGTGTTTGGTGTTTTTATACATTAGCCCCAGGAAAGCAAACCATGGGTATATCATAATTTATTAGGAAGACCAATGTCTTATAAAGGACCAGGGAAGATCAACTGGTCTCATTAGCTTTATTCAAGAAGCTGTTGGTAACAAAGCAGTAGGACAGGGAGCTTGTCTTATACAGGTTAAGATTCTGTATCTCCAGTTGCCTTTGAAGGTAATCAAAATAGGCCTCTCCAGAGGTATTAAGAGATGGTGAGATCTTGAACAAGTCAACATAAGCTAACAATAAAGGTCTTATTTATTTTTATCTCTTTAAAAAGAAGCAATACCAATGAGGAAGTAGTAAAAGACTATTGGGTTTGAATTCTAAACTTACTTGGATTAGCAAGGTTTGGAAGACTTGATATGATTTCTTTAAAAGTTCAGTGTCTTGTTTTAATATTACTGATAAGTATTTAATTGTTATTAGCTATTCTCTACTTAAACATGTATAAACAACTGTTTTTTATTTCATCTTTTAGTTTAGATTAATTCCTTAAGTATTAATCTTTTCAGTTAAAAAATGTTGAAGCAGAAAAAAATGAATGGAAACTAAGTCGAGCCCAACTTCAGCAAAACTTAGACGAAAGCAAAGAGAAAATCAAAAAGTTAGAGACCTACTGGTTAGAGGCACAGAGTTTATGCAAAACAGTAAATGAGCATCTTAAAGACACTCAAGAACAATGTGATGCCCTTGAAAAGAAATACAACAAGGCCAAGAAATTGCTTAAAGATTACCAACAAAAGTAAGTACCCCAAAATACTAGGTCTYTCTTTCTTGCTTGTATGTTTCATACATTATGGGGAAAACTGACAACAATACCTAGGGTTAGGATTTGCTTAACACACTTTCTTTTCATTTGTCAGAGTTTAGGGAAGCAGTGGGCTATATACATGCTGAATTCTTCCATACCTTAAGTCACCAGCTTCTGGAAAGGTTCTCCAAAAATTTTGCTGCTGCTTTTGATTCTAAGCTTAGGAAAAAAGATTTAATATTTTAATAATAAATTTTTAAAACAACTTAGTTGAGAAATTGTAATGCGTCTATACTTTTGGAAGGACTACCTGACATTTGGCATGAGGTATTTGGCAATACCTTTTGCTGTTTGTGAAAAACCCTCTAGCTTTGACCAACTTAAATGATAGGGTAGGCATCAAAGGATATATAATAAGAGCCAGATACGTGTGATTCAGTCTGAGTTAGGAGTTATATCTTGTACGGGGAGTAAAAGGAATTCTGAGAAAAATTAAGAGTTTGGGAAGTGTATCTAGCCCATCAAAATGGCAGCATGAAAACAGTATCTTCAATCTATTAACAGGATTGTGTTTTTTAGTAGAGGTAATACTGCTTATTAGATACAGCTGTGTAAGACTTGGACACAGTTGTGCAGTTGTGTCTATTTGCTCTACCTTCTTTCCTCTTAGCTAAACAAGAGCTTATTGCAAAATACTTCTAGAAGTGTCTTGCTAATACAGAACACAACTGTTGCTTTTGATAGTTACTGTAAGCATATAATTCTTTTGTCCCCAATTTCTCCATTTGCTACTTATTTTTAAACGCAGTTTGCATGATCTTTTGCTCTGTAGTCCACATCCAGAAGTGTTACTTCTCACAGTGCATTTTTGTGCTGTTTGGTGAGCTTTTTAAAGGTCTCCTTTCCCCTCTCCTCCCAAGCTTATCCGCATGGAAGCTCAAAAGTACGTTAAGATGACTGCTAACATGCTGGTTTCCATTTCCTCACTGTTTAGCAAATTCCCATTACTCCTTTGACTGTCCCCGAAGCTTTTGCATTTTGTGTAGGCGTTCTACACTTATTTTCTGGTTTTGTATATTAGTCCATCTGACTTGCAGGAAAAAGCAGCTTTTATTTTTGTTTCCTTCTTGTAATAATTGTTTCTTTTTGTAAAACTCAGCCATTGCAATTTCTGTAGGATGAACCAAGTAGAAACGTGAAATGCAATTTAGTTTCCTACGAAGAATTCTACCATAGCTTTTGGAAGGAAAATACTGTGTGTGCATGTATCTTTGTGGAAGAGAGTAAGATGTAACAATTGGAGTCCTGCATATATTTCACACTTTAAATGTATATGCAACTTGCCACTTTTAAAGGTAGAGAGATGGTTGTAACTTTGTAGAAAAAGTGTTGCAACACATCCTTTTTCAGCCCGGAATAAGTTGTAGTGTCATATGTATTTTCTTTTGAAGACAGTAGAAGCATACAAATACATAGGTCATTTTGTGACGTTACAAGATTAATGAATCAGTTATACCTTACAGGCTGATTTTTTTCAACATTTATTAACAGAATGCTTTTTAGCAAATGCAACTGTGCATATTTCTATTTTATGTATTTTTCTACATTTCTGTGTATTACTATTTCATATATATGTATATATTTCTTTCACCAGAGAAATAGAATTTATGAAAAAAGAAGAGGATCATTCAAGGCTACTTGAAGAGAGAGACCAGAAATATGCAGAACAGCTGAAAATATGTCAGGAAAAAGTAAAGCAGTATTATATTTTGAAATAAACTTCTGCATTCTTGGAGAGTTGTATCTCACTTCTGGATTTTAATTCTTGCAGATTTCAGAGCTTGAAAGTAAATTAAAGATATATGAGAGAATGCCATATATGTTTGGAGGTGGCAATTTACTGGAAGATGGCTGTCAAAGTCCAGGCCAATATAATGAACAGTCAAAGATAAGAGAAGAAAATGAAAAAGAAATAGAAGAAGAAAGACTGAATTCTTCAGATATGTTAATTTCTGGTAAGTAGGTTGTAGGATCTTTGATTTGCATTTAACAAAAATTAGGAGGAGTTATATGTGTAGTGTTTTTTGTGGTTAAAAGAAGATAAGTGTTTGCAGTTTCCTACTGACTGGGTAAATGTTTGACCTGAGCCAGTGTGGATATGTTTGTTTAGGTCCCCCAACATTTTCAGTATTGTAGTAATGTATTTCTTAAATGCTGTGGGAAGGAGGAGATAGATGGAGAGATACCCATCTTCACTGTTCCTCAGATTCTCTATTAGTGAAACTGATAATGTTAGTGGGACTGAAACACTGAGATGCGTCAGTTAAAATCCCATTGATTTTAAGCTATGATTTACACCAAAACTTGCTATGATTTTTTAATTTGTCTTGTAATTTTATGCCCAGAATGTTATAAAATATCAGATAATCGTTCAAATGAGAAGCATATTTTAAAAAGATTTGGTAGATGCTTATGTACTTTGTAAAGAGTTTCTGTCTTAAAGGACAAGGATAGGAAAGTACATTTTGGGCACAAATTCTCATATATTTGCAAAGAAAGTTCAGTTTTCAAGCCATAATAGAATTATATCCTGGTGGATTTTTTTTTTTTTTTTTTTTTAATTGAAGAAATTGGGTAGAAATATAGTTCAAATTAATTAGAAATTGCTATCACAATATGTTAAAATATTGTAGTATTATATAAAAGAGTATTTTCATATAGTAATGATTAACAGGTAGAATAATTCTGATTTAACTTCTGAATATTTTTCTGGACAGTGGGTTGGAGAATTTGCCTGCCAGTTTGGGTTTTTTTTTTTTTGTTTTAAAGTAGTACATATTTGTTGCAGATTTTGATGCTTTTGTTGGGGATACTCCCAGATTAGACACCAGTGCCCACAAAGCAAAAGCTCAGCTTGCTTTGAAAGTAAAACGCCAGCCACCTTCTCGATCAAAGCTGAAAGAATCTCTTGGGGCTGGGCAACAGACTGCAAATCTACAGGTACCGATATTGGTAGATAATTATGCATTCATGAGCCTGAATGTATGTTCAGTTTTATCTGTATTTGCAATTTTAAGTGTTGTCCATGCTTCATTCAGACTGTGCCAAAGCATCATATTTTTATGCTGTATCAAGTGAAAAAACCCTGTTTGGGTTCATGTATGTGATCTCTGACATGTTCTTTGTGGCACAGTTAATTTGAAGTTAGCAAAGAAGTATGCAGGCTTGTTGTGTTCTACTTACTGAATGATTTTGATATAGTGACAGTGGTATGTTGTGAAATATGTTTATCTATCTTATAATTCCTTCATCTGAAACAAGTTAGTTACCAAATTTCATCAAAAACTAAACACTTCTGAAATGCTTCATTATTCCATAAATGATCATTTAAGTCCACAAAAGTATACCAGTAAAATGTTATAGCACGTTTCTGGAAAACAGTTGAAGAACTGGGGTGTATATAGTTGGTATATGAGAAAGCCTGTCATAGAGGGAGAAGATTAACTACTTCAGTTAGACTGAAAAGTGGTTGCATTGAATTGAAATGGCCAAGATGTACCAGAACGTTTCTGACTCTGCTAGAGAAAGATGATTTGGGATGTGCAGAAAGATCTGTATAGGGRTGGATAAAGGAAAGCCTATAAAATCAGTTTCATGTGATTTAGATGATATCTACAAGTGATTAAGTTAAAATTTTCTGAACTGAGGAAGTTTGTGTGTAGCATAGCATATCCTTACAACCTCATAAAAGATCAGGTAGTAAATGATTATATGTCATGCTTATCATAAAATAACTTTTGAATTTGTTGAAGGATGAGGATTCAGAAGATACTGTTCTCAACAGAGAACTTTCCACTGTGTACCTAACCAAGACCTTAGAAACAAGTGAAAAATTAACTCTTCCACACCTGGATGACATAGACCAAAAGAGTGAAAAGCCTGAACAAACAGAAAGCACAGAAAGTCCTCTAGGGTCAAGTCCTTCTGCTTCCACGCACTCTTCTCCAGTACACAAACCAAACAACGAAAATAGCACAACCACCACTCGTTCACCTCCTCCTGAAGAGATGGCTCCAAATTCTCCTCAAGGATATCCCAAGAATGTTAAGCAAAGAGAAGCAAAAGGGAAAGGGAAAGAGGCCAAGGGTAAGACTTAAGGGTTTATTATTATTTTAATCCTTCAGGGTTAAAGTATTACAGATTTTAGATATAAATGAATATTGAACAATAAATTACTTTAAAGGAAGATGAATTGACTAGAAAACTAATTACCTGTTCTAAAGCCACTTGTTAACTCTTCAGGAAAGTTTGAAGTTAGCAAAAAAGTATGCAAGTTCATTGTATTCTATTTTTACTTACTGAAAGATTTTGATACAACAGTAGTGTGTTCTGAAATACACTTATCTATCTTTTAATTCCTTCATCTGCAACAAGTTAGCTACCAAATTTCTACAAAAACTCAACATTTCTAAAATAATTTATAGTGCCAAGAATCTAAAAAGTACCTGCAGAATAAATGCTGTTTCAATTAAACAGTTCCAGAAAGGAATAGGTCTAAGTCAGTTTGGTAAAAGCTCAAACCTATAAATCTAGACAGTCTAAATGGTTGCCTTGACATAAGTTAGAGGGGAGCTAAGTCACTGACTCTGGATAATCAGTAAAGGTCCTAGCACATTTCTGCAAAACACTAGCCTCGTAAGTAGCAATGTATCGGAGAGTAAGTTTGACAATTTCCTGATTCCCAGAAAAATTCAGTGTTGGCTTTGTGCTTCCAGACATTATCCAGGTGTTTAAACAAGGTACGGATTCTGAATGTTATGGGAATTACTGCATTATTCATCTTATCCTCTTAAGATACTTCTCACTAGGAAAAGGTTAAAAGTAGTATAATCAGCCTAGTCACTACTAATCATTATTTGATAGAAATATGTGGCTTTTTTTCTTACGAATAGTTAAAAAAGGGATCAGATAAAATATTTTAAATGCTTGATATTTCCTTTAGTCAGCTAGTACAATATATAAAGGTAGATTATACTTGCTGTCTTTTCTACACAGCTCGGACAAAACCTTCTTTTAATACCCTGAAAACCAGGATTTGTTTTATACTCTCCTCATTCTATGTGTTTCTATAAAGTCTTAAACAAAAATAGTCTCTACTCTAGCTTCTGTTTGTTTTGGTTTTTTGTTTGTTTGTTTTTTTCAAAAAAAAAAAAAAACTTATCAAAACAAGTACCTGATATATATATATATATATATATAAGTGATTTTGCTTTCTTTTCTACAAATTTTTTGTGATGGCTGAAGCATTGCAAACATTTTCTTAAGATTGGCAGAGCTGGAAGAGCTAAATTAATGCAGTACATCAAAGATGAGGATTAGTATTGAAAGCTCGCTCTTTGTAGGCAAAATGACACTAAATGCTACTTCTGCTACATTGTTGCTTTCTAACCGTATTTAAATGTCTGCCTATTATTTCATTGAAATAATCCTTTCTATTACCTTCCCATCCATTCATGTATCAGTCTGTATTTTAACCAATTATACTGTGTTTTAGAAATTACCTCTTTTCTCAAAATATTACCTCTGGAGAGAGAGGTGGAAACAAATGTCAAAATTGGTTTTGTATTTAAGTTGACAGGAAAAATAACTAGTTTAACTGGTATTTACAATTTATTGGATGTTACATGTTTAGAAAGAGCGGTTAACTAATTAGATGAAGTTCTGATGTTGATCAGAAACTACTGATCAGATATGGAAAAAAAAAAAAAAAAAAGAGGAAAAACCCCTGACTATCCTGACTATTCAGCGTGCAAACCTTGAGATAACCATTATATGTTTCAGGAAGGATTATTAGCTGGGGTGGTGGGGAGTTGTCCTCAGTTTTGTGTGGTAGACATGATTTTTGGTTTTTATGATCCTTAAAGGCATCTGTGTACATTACTTCATGTCAGGAGTTGTCTTGAAGGCAGAGCTTAAAACTTACTTTGTCTCACAAAAGCAGGCTGCATCTCTTTCATAGGCAGCTTAGTTATGAAACACCTGATTTGTAATATGAAACATATTTCATTATTTAAAAAAAAATCTAGTAGCCTGAGAATTTAAAAGAAAGTCCATTCAGCACTTGCAGTAATCTGTCACAATCTGTGGGAAGAGGTAGTGTGATGCTTAAGTTTGTCACTTAATTTCACTTAATAATTGAGCAGTTGGAATTGAACATGCTCCCTCTGTTGAAAAATTGGATCCTAGCAGGTTGTATTCCAGTTTTGAAAATACCACAGTCTTGGATGAGCTTGAAAGTCCCAATTATTTCTTTAGAATAGTCACAGTTTATATATTGTTTCCAAGAAACTCAGCTTGTTAGGATCTGTCTGCTCTCCAGGTACTGGCTATCGTGTTGGTTAGGCACACTTTCTGGAGCTAGCAGCTTGCATACATAGCCCGTGTTCCAAGTAGCTAGCCTGGACTAGCTACTGAACCAGAAAAAATGCAAAAGGAACATCTTATAATGCTTCAAGTGTAATAAAGGACAATTAAATGCTGTACTTGCTCAACTGTTGCTTTAAAACTGAGTTTCTTTCATGCATCTTATACTGCTTATCTCGTTGATGTATTTTGAAGTTGACATTTTGCAAAAGGAAGAGGTACTTTTTTCTAAACCTATCTTAAGCTATTTTCTGTTTGTAATTCATCGAAGCAAAATACTGTGGTAAGTTTTATCTTTCTGTAGACAGTATAGAATTACTGTTTATAAAAAGCAATATTTTTTGATCAGTCATAAGCAACTGTTGTGTTGCCATTTAGCAATGGTACAGCACAGCCAGAATGATGGGAATATGCCATAGAGAATAACTTATGTTGATATGGCTGTAGTATTTTCAGCTAGTATCTGCATGTGTGAATGTGAATTTTAACAGTTACTCAGATTTTAGTATCTTATTTACTTAGAAGCATCATCATAAGTACTCAAAACTTGCAAGTATTTTTAGAATAACATTTATATTTTTCACCACTCTATGAAAAGCAGAAGAAAAGAAAAATGAAGACAAGACAGTAGAAACAAATGAAGGAACATCATCAGGGAAGTCCAAAAGGAGATTTCCAGATTTTGGGTAAGATTTTACTCGTGTTCATTTGGAAATCAATGGTTTTCAGTGTTACTTTTGGAGAATATCATGTTCTCTAAATAAAAAAATGTTGAGGAAATCCAGTAATGCTACTTCATAGCAACACCACTGGACAGAGACTTCTTCATTTTGAATTTGTAATGTTGCATTCATGTTTCTACCACATTTTTATTTTATTTATCTGTACTTTTTTCCCCTCAAAGAATTTCTTGGGGTTCTTCCGTTTTTATCTGAATACACAATTTCTCTATGAATTAAATTGCAAATCCATGCATAGTTTTATGCCAAAATACTGTTGGAGCCTAGACTCTAATGTTATGATCTGCTGGCGTTAGAGTCTGAAATAGATACCTGTCTTGCCTTAATTCCTTCTACAGTAGAGGTGTCATTACATAGGGTTTGACTATAGTAGCTGCTTACTGAACCATTCCTTGGAGGCGGGCAGCAGTGATGAGTGGATTTCTGAATTTAATTTAGAAGATGAGATTGCGAACAGGGGTAAAACAAAAGTGCAAGCTGCATATTATCTGGAAATGCAGCGTGCTAACTGAACTCTGGGGATTTGAGAGAAGAGTTGCTAAATTTTGCAATAAGCCTTGCTCCTTTTTGCAATAAGGGCTAAATTTTGCAATAAGCCAGGTATAAAGCTCGTTGAAGCCAGCTAACATCGAAGACTCAGACTGGTACTGCAACAAATAAATCACAATATAGAACATAAAAATGATAACTTATTTCACACACAGAGAATGTAGTTAGTGACTTAGTTCAAGTCACTCTGCATTGCATATGAACATTTATATAGCAGTAAAACTGTGTTCTTCCTCTTGGTTGTATCCACTATATGCTAAGTTTCTTTGGGCATTTTCTGTGTTTACTTTGATTATATGCGGTCTTTGAAAGGTACTTTCATAATTCTGTCATGGTTCTTAAATAAAATATGAATCACAGTACTTTTCTAATTCATGCATAATCTGCAAAATCATGCTCTGTGTATCAAGATAAATGTGGCTTTTTGTAACTGTTGAAATCAATGTAAAAACTAGCTTGCTGATTAAAAAAAAAGTTGCACTGTGTAAATGTAAACGCTTTATGAAAATTGTGTTTTTTCACTTCAGTGGATTACGGAAATCTGGGGGCAAGGGCAAGAAACAAGAAAAAGAAAATCTAAGAGGTTCTCTGGATAGCAGGTAATTGTTTTGGTTTGTTTGTTTAATACATACATGCTGCATTCCTAAAATTTTTAACCTAACAATTTCTTTAAAACTATCATTACTGTTTGACCTTAAAGTACACTTGAGTGTAACAGTGGCAAAATTCTGTGAAGATTAATATAATGATATGGAAAAGAGCTTCTAATCTCATGAAAGAAGAAAAATACATCGGATAGTATAGAGGAAACAGTAAAGCAGGGTTACATTTTAAAGTGGGTCATAAGATTAACATGTTGTAACTTATCTTAAATATAAAAACTGTATTTTGCTTAGGAAGATGAATGCTGAGTAAATTAAATTAGCAAATTATTTGAAATTGTTAAATTGTTGTGTGAAATACTGCAAAAGCTCTTAAATTTGTGTTGTTCAATAACTCAAATTATTTTGCATGGATATATAAAGGCAAGTTTCAGTTTTCATTTTAAATACTAATTGTGCTGTGAAATGGGTAAAAATGAGTGTTGTGTAGTTTGAGTTTGTTGTTGTTTTGAGGGAGGGGGAGTGTTTGGGAGGCGGGGTGGGGTTTTTTGCAGTGGTTGTTTAAACATAATTTAATCTACTTATTTCAGAGGTTCCCGAGAACTGTTGGACGACTCTGGCAACAATCTATCTGCATCAGATTCAGATTCCCCTGTTCCTACTTGCATGCCTTTCTCTTGGTTTGGAGACAGCCACAAAGAGCCTCACATTTCTAGTAGCAGCCTGCACGTTACTCAGAGTGGGCAGGACAGTTGTGAACATGGTCAAGAGAAGAACAGAAGCAAGGTAAAGATGACTTATTTGTGCTTTGAATATTTAAGCGTTGCATCTTGATAAGTAAAAACATCAGTGCTTAGTATGTGGAAGCTTGATAACTTAGTCCTTGACCACATCACCTCTTACAAACGTTGCTGCAGAAGTTTGAGACTTACAGCCCTCACAAGCAGAAACTGCGTGAGTGTTCCCATTCCCTCCTGTTCAGTTGAAGCATCAGTGGAGGCTATTCAGGCTGAAGTAGCATCTAAGGAACAATCACAGGGTATGTTTTTTCACTGGYTTATAATGCTAAAAGTAATGCTAGCTTTAGGACAGTATAGTTTTAAAAGCCAAATCTGTTTCCCTGTCTAATACAGTCTAATACTTGGAGGAAGTGTACATAAATAGAGGTCAGCTTCCCAGGCAGTTGGTCAACCAGTTCTTACCCTACTGGTATGTAGGGGTGGAGTACCAGACAGGTGGATGAAAATAGCATCCTGGTTTTCATTAACAAATTTAGTATTGAAAGCCAAGAGACACATCTGTAGAACACTCTCTCTTCTAGGAAACTGCTTCTGAGTAACTGATAATGTTCTAATAATTTAAAGCCTTTTAACCAGATCTTAAGAGTGAGGCTACACAGTTCAGTTTATAACCATAAAGTTACCATCTTTACAGTTCAAACTATTTGAAAGAAATGGCTGTAAAAAGTAAGAAGTTTAATGCGTGCACTGTCTAAATATTTTGTTAAAACCTGTTTCAATGTAAGACTGTTACTAACAATCTTATTAAAGTACCTTCATTCTTGTTTCCTTTGGGTTTTGTCACATTCAAAAT
The DNA here is from genome assembly GCA_035582835.1 of Phoebastria nigripes. Classification (NCBI taxonomy): domain Eukaryota; kingdom Metazoa; phylum Chordata; class Aves; order Procellariiformes; family Diomedeidae; genus Phoebastria; species Phoebastria nigripes. The sequence continues at coordinate 403,172 of JAYKAV010000078.1, read as the reverse complement.
TGTGACTATTTGAGTAACCTCGTAAGCTAGGTTTATTCTTGAGTTTCATACTTTTTCTTCATTTTGGTTGTCTAAAATACCCTTTCACTTTTTCCTTTTCCTCTGTGTTATTACAGAGAAATTTGCTGGGTTGTAGTCCATGAAGTCACTGATATTTTGCATAGATGGCAGATAACAAGTTGGCTTTCCATGTTTCCAGATGCTGATGGCACTAAAATGCTGTTACAATACATTTTTTTAAATTATCTTTTCTTAGTGTGAATTTACAGTCCCTGTGACATGAGTAAGCTGTCTGCATATAGTTCGTAAAAAGTACAGGAAGTGGTTTTAGAACCACACAATATCTTACTATAACACAGGAACTTAAGAAGTAGGAACTTTTTAATCTCTGAAGTAGAACGACACTTTACAGAATACTGTCCAGTGTGTGTCAGCCTTGTGTATTTACAGCTCCTGCATTGTTTGCTTCTGTTGAAGCATGTAGTGGCTAAAAGATGTTAATGTAAATAACCCGAAGATCTTGGGACTGCAAGATCCATGTTGAAGGGGATATGCATACACTTTGGTACAATTTTTGATTAAATAGGAGTGCATGGTTGATCTCTTAATAGGCTGTAGCAAAGCTATCAAGAGATGTTTTCTGTATAGATAAACATTCAGTGGTTTAGCTTTCAAAGTCCTTGGTTCAGAAGAACCCATTCATCCCCTCTTCATTCCTCCCTTCTGTCTGATTCAAATACTTTTTCTGAGCATAGTAAAAGTCCCACTGCTGCATTTCTACTATAAGCACCCATAATGTAATTAAGCACCCCTTAATGTGTTTATATAGACACTTTTTTTGGCAATCAAAAAGGTATAGATCTTACCAGATTGGGTGCTCTCTTCCTTTCCACGTTGCCCTGAAGTAATAGTCTTTTCTTCTCATCATTGTATACTTTATCCAAGTTGATTATCACTTTAACCTTCCAGCTGGTTTCTTGCCTACTGTTTTATTTTTTGTTTCCTTCTCATGCTCCAGTATGTAATTGCTGTTTGCTGCTCTTTTCTTTTCCTTAGTGCCAGTTGCAAACCAGCAGCTGGAAGAATATACAGGTCTTCAGCTATATTCCTGCTTTGTAAAATGGTAGAAAGCTGACCCTATTAAAGAACAGACTTTCATACATTAGTTGATCCTAAAATCATAGAATCATAGAATAGTTTGGGTTGGAAGGGACCTTTAAAGGTCATCTAGTCCAACCCCCCTGCCATGGGCAGGGACATCTTCAACTAGATCAGGTTGCTCAGAACCCCATCCAACCTGACCTTGAATGTTTCCAGGGATGGGGCATCTACCACCTCTCTGGGCAACCTGTTCCAGTGTTTCACCACCCTCAGTGTAAAAAATTTCTTCCTTACATCTAGTCTAAATCTGCCCTCTTTTAGTTTAAAACCATTCCCCCTTGTCCTGTCACAACAGGCCCTGCTAAAAAGTTTGTCCCCATCTTTCTTATAAGCCCCCTTTAAGTACTGGTAGGCTGCAATAAGGTCTCCCCGAAGCCTTCTCTTCTCCAGGCTGAACAACCCCAACTCTCTCAGCCTTTCTTCATAGGAGAGGCGTTCCATCCCCCTGATCATTTTTGTGACCCTCCTCTGGACCTGCTCCAACAGGTCCATGTCTGTCTTATGCTGAGGACTCCAGAGCTGGATGCAGTACTCTGGGTGGGGTCTCACCAGAGCAGAGTAGAGGGGCAGAATCACCTCCCTCGACCTGCTGGCCACGCTTCTTTTGATGCAGCCCAGGATACGGTTGGCCTTCTGGGCTGYGAGCGCACATTGCCGKCTCATGTCYAGCTTTTCACCCACCAGTACCCCCAAGTCCTTCTCGGCAGGGCTGCTCTCAATCCCTTCATCCCCCAGCCTGTATTGATACCCGGGGTTGCCCTGACCCAGGTGCAGGACCCTGCACTTGGCCTTGTTGAACCGCATGACATTCACATGGGCCCACTTCTCCAGCTTGTCCAGGTCCCTCTGGATGGCATCCCGTCCCTCAGGCGTGTCGACCGCACCACTCAGCTTGGTGTCGTCTGCAAACTTGCTGAGGGTGCACTCGATCCCACTGTCTATGTCACTGATGAGGATATTAAACARTACYGGTCCCAATACGGACCCCTGCGGGACGCCACTCGTCACTGACCTCCATCTGGACATTGAGCCGTTGACCACTACCCTCTGGATGCGACCATCCAACCAATTCCTTACCCACCAGACAGTCCACCCATCAAATCCATACCTCTGCAGTTTAGAGAGAAGGATGTTGTGGGGGACGGTGTCAAAGGCCTTACAGAGGTCGAGATAGATGACATCTGTAGCCCTTCCCATGTCCACTGATGTAGTCACTCCATCATAGAAGGCACTAGGTTAGTCAGGCAGGACTTGCCCTTGGTGAAGCCATGCTGGCTGTCTTGAATCACCTCCATGTGCCTTAGCAAATCATACTTGGCCTCTCCGAAGTCAGGCTGTTTTTACTTTGCAATGTCTGGGGTCTTTTATAAAGATGGTAATGTGACAGTAGCTACTGCTTGGAATGACTAATCTTTGTAGATCTTAACCTGCAGTTGATCATTAAGTTTGCACTACAATAACAAGGCTTTTGCTGGTAAACCTCGCTATGAAAAGACAATAAAATTGAGAAAGAAATGTGCTTGAGCACTCGCCAGTGAGTCTTGTTACTAAAACAACATAACAACAGGGACAAAATCATCTTCCCAGAATTTAAGGAAAGATTACTCCTTTTTGTTGATGTTAACTCCATAATATTTATTGCTTTTATGTCTGTAGTATCCCATGTGATCAGGTGAAAGCATTTCTTAAAGAGCAGGTGAAAGTAGAAACCCTAAAATAAGAACTTTGTCATGTAAAAATCTCTAACTGTTGTACTGAGTCTTTTGCGTTGTGTATAATTTCTGTAGTTGTGTTTTAATATTGATGGTGTAAGGAATACAATTCTATTTTAATTGTTTCCTGTTTCTGCAAAATTTGCCTCTTAAAATTACTGCACCTAGAAGGATTTTGTTTTCTTTAAGACTAACTTTAGTATCATTTCAACTTATAATTTGGCAAAGTAATGAATCAACTTCTTGTTGCTTGTGAAAACTAGAAACACAAGAACTAAAATCCTGTGATCTGAGTGTTTGCAGACTATTTAGCCTTACGAGATTTCTGAATTACACAGTTCTTAAATTAGTCCCTTTACATAATCTGCCCCTTGATTTAGTCCCATTCTCTGATACAATACAAACACATACATACTGTTCATATTCATTATTTTTCCAGAGCGTTATTTAGCTTCTGTAAGCTTGTATGTAGTGTTTCATTTTCGTTGCAAGGAAGAACACTGTGGTGTAAACTATTTATATCCTAGTACCTTAAATCTTAGGAAGCATACCTATAAAACCTCTGCTATCTGAATTCTGTGCTCTTCAAGAATCAAAAATCTTTGCAACTGGCTCTAAATACTTAAAAGGAAATTACTGCTTCTTTAAACTGAACAGGAGCAGGAGGGAGGAGAAAACATTATGACTGGTGCTGGGATGCTTTACTTTTGGCTATGTTTTCTTCATATTTTTTCTAAGGTCTCATTAAGTATTTTGCTCAAATATCATCCTGTCTTTTTTTTTTTTTTTTTTTTTTTTTTTTTTTTTTTTTTTTTTTTTTTTTTTTTTTTTTTTTTGATTGCTCTGCAAAGGTAGAAAGAGTGAACTGAGGGTGGCTAAAAGAAAAGCTCCTAAATAGATTTTCAGTTTTGGTTGAAATTAATTTGAGACTAGGTTGATGGACAAAGTATTCTGTTGTTTCTGGTAATACTTTTTACATCTAAAAGACTGAAAAAGTCCCTAAAATATAATGTAATTAATAAAATAATCTACATGATAAATAGAACACCATTTTTCAGTCATGTACAGTACCACACTCCATGAAAAGGTAGCAGGAAAACTCAAGTTGTGGTTTGGGGTTTTTTTGTTTGTTGGGTTGTGGCGGTGGTGGGGTTTTTTCTTGTTGTTTTTTGGTTTTTTTGTTTGTTTGGTTGGTTTTTTTAAGACTGGAAATGTGTATCAGTAATTTAGGGTAAAAGGGAGTGCAAAGATCAACTACAAAAATAGAATAATCTAGAAAATTTAGAGTTCAGGTTAAACTGAAATTGGAACACAAATACGGAAGTGCTCAATGAAGACAACTGCAAAAACATAGTTCTCTTATAGGAGCATAAGCTCCTCCTATAAGCATTAACATCAGCTTAATTTAGGATCTCATATTATTTATACATATAGGGATATGGTATGGCATCCTTACGAAGTATAGTTAGTTGATTAGAGACTTAGAGAAAATTAGAGAAAATAATAGTAAATAATTGCATACTGTTTGTAGGAAACAAAGAGTAGTGCTGAGAAATAAATTTTAGAAAGGCAAAAGTAGGAGGCGTGCTTTTGGCAGAATTATTTTTCACTCACTAAAGAAAAACGTAGAGGTAAGGATCTGAGTTGGAAATGGAGGTAATCAAATTAGAAAATATTCTGGGAAACACATACATTAGTATTCTTTAGAAGAATTTTCTTACCAAACCTGCTGTGAAGTTTTCAGGTGTAGCATCTGGTTTTTTTCACAGTCTTCAGCTTGAGCCACAGGCTGCTCAGGTAACCTGCCTGAGGTTGTACAAGTACTGGCTGCTGGATAAGTTTGAACCTAGATCCTCCTGCTTTTAGATGCTAAGGCAGGCGTACAGATCCAAAAGCTTGCTTTAAACACAGAGTAAGTGTAATAACTGAATGTAAACAGTAAATGCTATGAAGATTTTACATTCTTTCAATACGATAGTTCTTACATTTAGTCATATTTCTAGCCTGAATTTTACTTCGTTATGTATTTTTTTTTAAATTAATAGTACTTTATTAATTTATTAAAAGAATAAATTTGTCAAAATTTTTATTTCAGAAGAATTTTCTATTTTGAAAATAATTTATTCAGACTGTCAAACTGCATAATTACTGTAGACTTGCAGTGTTAAACCATTTTTTGTAAAGACATCCAAGTACTTGTTTAACTCCTAAAATGTTCAGCTTTATTGTAGTGTTTTTACACTATTTGGTATTTAACTATAAAGAAGATTTTACATAGCTTGATACAGTCCATTTGTTATAAAAATTCTTCTAAAGATATTTTCCATCTATGTGGTATTTTTCATATCAAGATAATTTTCAGATGGCATGATTCTGTGCCTCAAATGCAGCCACCTCAAAATTGAATCATAGAATCATAGAATAGTTTGGGTTGGAAGGGACCTTTAAAGGTCATCTAGTCCAACCCCCCTGCCATGGGCAGGGACATCTTCAACTAGATCAGGTTGCTCAGAGCCCTGTCCAACCTGACCTTGAAGGTTTCCCAGGGATGGGGCATCCACCACCCCTCTGGGCAACCTGTTCCAGTGTTTCACCACCCTCATTGAAGCTGTTAAAATGAACAGCAATACAATACAGTATCTTAATCAGAATTTAAAGTTTTTGTGCTTAGGCAAGCTCTGTATTCTCTATTCATGAACGAATTTAAACCCTGATCTGCAAGCTGCTGAAAGCTCCTTGCTATTCCAATTCTCAATGTATGTCAGGCAAAGACAGCCTATTTGTTTCACTGTCGACTACAGTGGTTCAATAGTGGGCAACTATGAAGTCTAAACCTCGTTCTCGTTTTCAGAAACTTTGTAAGTTATGGGGGCTCTTCTGTGCCATGGGAATCTTAATGACCATAAACAATTAGGACTGATTTTTATCTCGCCAACAGAACAGCACCTTCTGAAGCACATCCATTGTGCTTGTGTAGGTTTTAGTTGAATACAAACTCAGCATGAATAATTCCACCAAATGAATCTTAAATTGCTTCTCCCCGAGTGTGGTATGCCTGCTGAAAAAGTAACCGCATGTATTTCCTTGTGTACTTTAACACCTTTCCAGGTTATGACCGATTCTCTACACGGGGTCCTCTTATTGGGGATATTGCTTTTAATTTGTTATTGTGTTTTCGAATTCAGAAGTTTAACAAAAACAAGTCAGATGCTTGATGAGATGCATTTCATATGTGATCTAAGGATAACTGAGTCTCAGTATTTTTTTTACCAAAACTCAAAATTACTAGAATGTCACCTTATAAACTGCTTTTCCAAGAAGTGAGTTAATAAAACGTTATTTCCACTTGTTTGCAGAGTAGAATTGTCATAGATGATACATACCATAGCAAGCCAAGTTGTGAACTTTCAGGGTTAGTGACAGAACCAAATCTGTCAGGTCGTTCACACACTTTAACCTTCTCTTCAAATGAGGTGAGTTTCAAAGTGTGTATATGTGTCGTGTTGATGTTGTTGTTCACACTACAGCATGTTTAATAGAAACAGATTTGTGTAATGTGAAACTAGATGGCTGTTTCCATATTTGAATGTTGAAGAGCACTGTAAAGAATCGTAAGCTGTTACTGAACTACGGACATGGACTAGTAGATGCCRTATCAGCCTTCGTGTTCTGATCCTAGTTATATCATAAAAATTGGAATGAACTCTCTCTGATCAAATTGCAGTTTTTAATTTTAAACGTAACACCTTTCTGTTCCACTAATTCAAAGCAACTTCCTGGGTGAATGAAAACTGCAGCGTTTTTGACCTTGCCTTCACAGGCCTTTTGACCTGCCTTTGTGCAGGTTTGTTTTACCATAAAATTTCATCTAAATAAAAACAAACAAAAGAAAAAAGAAAAGGAAAAAAAAAAAAGGCAGAATATAGTGGTTCTGATATATAGGTGGAAACTAGATACCTGAAAGTCAGTATTCATTCCCCTGGAGAACTAACTTCTTTGGCTACAGCTGAAACCTCAAGTCTACGCTTCGGTGACATTCTGAGATACTGTCTCATTCAGTGTTTGACTGATGCGCGTCTTTTTAAATTAAATCCTTTATAGACTAGGAGGAGTCATTAAAAGCTGAACGCAGTTCTCTTCCAGAAATGAGTTAGAGGGCTTGCCAAACTGGTAGTGGTAATGTTTGAAGAAAAAAATTAAATGGTGGCTCATGAATGTGGGGGTTTGTTCTTAGCTATCTTAAGATTTTCACCAAAGCCTGGTTTAAAATATTCCAGTAATATGTAGAAAGTCAGAACAGTCTTACAAACAATGTTATAAATATGAAATCACTAACATAAAAATCTGGGGCATCAAAAATCATAGGTTTACAGGTTTCAGTAGTGGATTAATTTCTTGCAGATTTTTATCAGAGATGACAGTCATAGATCTAATGAAAACCAGAGGAACTCCAGTTAACATCTATCATTGCAAGTGCTCCCTGCAGTTTTTTGGAGTTGTTCATGAATGGAATATGTGTTTCTAAAACTTTCAAGCAGTATAAATCGTAAGATTTTAACAAAGCTAAGTATCTTCTTGAATATTGTTCTTTGATCAGTGTTACAACTTTCAGTAAACTTCTGGTTCTAAAATGCAAACGGAAGTTGTTTATTACTAATTGTGCATGTGTAAAGTGATGATTTAAGCCTTTTTTTGTTATAGATGAGTCTGATTCTAGTGTTTTCTCCAGTTGCTATGTTGCTTATGCGTATGACCAATGAAAGTTGTTTGTACCTGTTCAGTAATTACATTGATTATCAGGGTCTGTTCTGAGGGTAACGATAAATAAACTCTGAGCTGGTTTCTCTTTTGGAAAGCAGTATGTGTGAAGAAAAATACGTAGTTCTGTTCTTAGGGGTTTTTAATTAGTAGTACAATACATTGAAGTCTAGGAAAAAATAAGTAACCAATCTTACAGCAATTTTGGATATTTCAAATCCTTAATTTAACCCCTTCACAAGCAGAATTTCTACCTGGTGCTTGTTGTTCGGATGGGTCCATAAATATCCAGCAGGGATCATGCTAGCCAGTGTAACAACCCCTGCTTTCAGAGGCATGGGCTACTTTATGCTGCCCTGCAAATCCTGGAATTGTTGGTAGACAGGAGATGGAAACGCCTCTTAGAAATCTAGGCAGGAGCAGCACTGAAGAGTCTGCCTCTGCTGGGCAGGTACTCACAGGCAGTTTGGGGAAGTGACTGCGTGGTGAGAGTTAGGCTGTTAGCAGCCAGCTAGTTACAGCAAAGGCACCTCCACTCACAGTTGGTTAGCAAGCTAGCTGGCAATCCCTCCTACCCTTCTAAAGTTTTTAATCTGTTAAATGGTGTGATGGCATTGGTGTTTTCTTGGGTTTTGTATTTTTATCTTTAGAGCCTTCGGTATTTCTGTACTTGCTTTCTGAATCACCTGCGTTTTTATGCAGAAGCACATGGTTTTCTCATGCTCCGTACCTTATAAGTAGTTTTAGTTCTGCTTTTTGAATTTGCAGCTGATCTTGTGTGTGTGTGGTGGCTGTTTTGGGGACTGTAACTCTGATGTACAGACAGCTTGGGACAGTCCCTCTGCCTCTGGAAGGTTGGTAAACAATTGGGAAAAAAAATGATGTAGAGGTGTTATTTAATGACCAATAAGCATTACTCAAAAATCAGTGTTCTTCATCTTATTCTTCTACACTTTTCACTTTCCTATTGATATTCTGAAAAAAGTTACAGATGTGCTTTTCCCTTGTGCAGTAGTGAAAAATTCAAATTATACAGGATTAAATATCTTCCTGTTCACCTTCACTTCTGTGAGGAGATGATGTCTACGTGTTCTAACACAGATTCAGGTTTTGGTACAACAACTTCTGGTTTTAGGGCTGTGTCTTTACCAATATGAAGTAGGAGGAGTTTGTTACCAACTGATGATGCTGGCAGCCTAGACAGGAATTAGTAGCTCAGTCTGGAGGACTCCTCCATGGTACAGTCTGTTAGCTGCTCTAATCCATGCTGCTTGGAGGGAACTAGTGCAGAGAGCCCCCAGGATTCTCTTGGGAGACTGGATTCCTCTGGTGAAATGAATGAATATGGGCCTCTCTGTTTGACAGGAGTACACCCTCTCCAAGTACTTGTACTCTGAAATTACAGAAGCAAAGTTGTTGCATGGCTGGCACAGATTAAATAAAACTAGTGAGTGAGTTCCAACTGGAATAAAACATTTTACACATTCTCAGTGTAAAGGAGATAGATAGATGTTGCTACACACGCACACCCCCCCAAAGGATAAAAGTAGATATATCTAAATATATATGTGGCAATATATATTTTAGTATTTCTTGCTGCTGATAGACCACACACAACTCTGAGATACAGGTCAAACTTGAAATGTAAAAAGTTTCGCCTTTTTTTGTGTGTTATTCATGAACGCTTGCTAGTATGAGACAATAAAAAGTTACCAATATATATTTTGTATTACAATATCAGGTTGAGGAGTACTGTTATCTAAAATGATTTAAAATAAACAGGCATTTTGAAATTCCTTTAGTAATTTATACAGTGAATCTTCTTTCTCTGTACAAAGCATCTCAAGCTTGATAGCTTGGATAGAAAACTGTGCCCTAGTTGTCTTGATACAGATGCTGTATAGAGCACTTCAAGCAAAACCTCTTCTAGAGCCCTTTGCTGTTATTTTGTGAAAATTGCTATTCTTCTTTTGCACATCAGGAAGGTGGATGTGTTCACACTTGTTATATCTACATAAGCATTTTAATTTGGATTAGGAGTTCATTTTTGAGGTGAATCTCCTTGTTGTCCCCACTTGCCTTACTTTGATTTATCTTGGAAATCAAATCAGATGTGCTCCAACAGTGTTCCTGGTGCATTCCAGCTGCTAGTGGCCATTGAGTCTGTGTGACCGGACTAGAGCTATTCGGAAGTGAAAAGCCTTTGAAATGCTTGTAGTATGGATTTTAGGACCTCAGCACAAACTGTTCTGCTCTACAAACTTGTTCCTATTTATCTGCACTACCTCCTAATGTAACCACTGTCCTTTGTTTCACAGACCAGGGAAAGCAAAACCGTTTCTAATTACATGTAGTCCTCTGATACATCGGAAATTTAAAATTCTATTTGTTTCACCTCAGACGTGTGTTCCATGTTGCGCTCTGAGATCCAGTTTACGGTATGATTGGATCGCGTGACAGGCCCACGTGTCGTTATCTTTCACTTGCAATCACCAGAATTATTTTGTTACATTCAATCAACTCCCAAATTTTCCATCAAGGGAGTTGGATTTTGTGAGATCCCTCCAGCTGGGAGCTGTAGTTGTTCACCTGAAACTTACAGGGTCATGTCGCAGATCCATCACTAGAAAGATGCTTATTTCCATGTTTTCTGTTCACAAATGACATGTGTAAGGCTTGCTAGAAGAAGTGGGCATACTTTCCGCTGTTTTGCAAATGTCTTTGATAAGTAGTGGAAGCTGCCTAGTGGAGCAGTCCGCAAGTCTAATGCAGCCTGTACTCAGTCATGAGCTAGTGAGAGATAATTTTGGATAGTTAATAAAACTTCACGTAACTCTGATGTTACTGATTCAAGTATCACACTATAATTTCTTCTGTACAGACATTGAGCGCTGTTTTATGTAGCTTTTCTTTTGTGATGAAGTAATAGAGTGCTTCAGGACAAACAGCAGTACCTTTTTTCCCCTCAGAAGCCAACTGAAATTGAAGCAGGGAGCTTCAAAAGCTCTCTGAGCTGGCAAAGTGTATTTTCAGTGGAAGGCTACAAGCTCTTATGTTTCTGAAATGGTCTTCTACTAGGCAGACCCTTTAAAATGTTGACATGATGGCATTAGACGAAGGAACAAACAGTCTTCTCTTAGAAATGCACCAAATTTAGTAAAACTGTACCTGGAACAGTCACCAGATTTACTGACTACTAGAATTGCTTTTATTCTGGATTTCCTTAACAATAATCAGTAATACAGTTGAAGTGCTACTTGATTCTTTTTGATGCTGTGTAAGGCAGTATCTAACATTAGGACTGAGCTACTTTAACCAACTAACTGAGGAAGCTTGTTCATTGTTAGGATACATCAAATTTAAGCAAATGCTTTGCTATATAATTTCTTAGAGAAAACCATTTACGTTCTCTATTTCTGACTTAGTTTGTGTTGAATGTTGTAGTGTCTTTTTGTTTATAGCAAACTCCTAGGCAAACTGACTATAAACTGTGATCTCAAGAACTTAAGTCCTTTTGCAGCTGGAGTGTGTTTAAAAATGCATTTTGTTAATCAAACTCAATTGGCAACTGGAATTTAACATATAGTCAAGTAAAACATTGCTTACGGTGACTTTTCTCAATTGGTTAGGCATTAGATGATGAATTTACAACAACAGGAAAGCAAAATCAATGGCACAGTAGACCTATTTCTGAATGGACCACCCAGCAAGTATGCCACTGGTTAATGGGAATGAACATGGAGCAGTATATTACAGAGTTCACAGCTATGAACATAGATGGACAGCAGTTAATGCAGCTCGACAGTGAGAAGTTAAAGGTATGTGAATATCACAGGATAGATTTGTAACTGTATAAATTTCACTGCTTATTCAGACATATTTTTAACCTACAAAGTCTATTTTCCTGTTTTCATGGTTTTTTAAGGGATAGAGTTTTGCTTTTGAAATACTTGGAGACTATACAGTTACATGAAAATTTAGTGATTGATTGTACAACTACAGACAAGCCGTTTTTAATCAGAAAAATACCAAGTATTTCTTCCTTGTTTGCATCCTGAGGAAATGAAAGTAAGCATAATTCCCCAAAGGGGCTTGATACATCTATCATCTATCTCAGCATAAGGTCATATCAAAACAAGATCCAGCCAATTCAAATGCATAGAATTGCAGGATCCAGTTTTAGAAATCTGTTTCTTGCACATCTGCTGTTCAAATGGGAAGGCTAAAATCCTATCTGGTGACCTTTTAAATGTTTTTGGTTTTTACTCCTGCTGAAAAAATCTATTCTAAATCTTTCTTTTGAGCCTCTTCTTGCCATTTTACCTTTGGAAGCTGCATGGTATGTATCTCTCATAGTGCTAGTAAACTCTTTTCAGTTTTTCTGTCTCATTATCAGACTGCATTTTGGAAGGCAAGATGTGTGACTAAAAGGAGGTTCATTGGTCTGTTCTGGCATAAGGCAAATTATTGTTAATGATCAATAGTAGGATTTGAGTGTTCTAGGGAGAAAAAGAAGTGTCTAACTTCAGTCTCCAAAATATACCTGCATTTTAGAACAGACGTGCAACACTGAATGTCCTGTATTTTGTTAAATAAATATTTGCCTGGACACAGAGGAAATACCTGTTACTGGTCTGTCAAATGACTGTCTCTATTTGGGGAACTTTGGATGTTCATGCTTTAAGCTTAGCGAGTGCTGTCTGTAGCTTGGAATCGGGTACTGCCACCTGCTGATCAAAAATCAAAGTGTACCGTTTACTTACTGAATACACTTTTTAATAATACACTTTAAAATCCTTAATATTAAAAATTAAAGAGTAGTTACTGAATATAAATTCCTCTTGTATAAAAAGAGCTAGAAAAATATTTTGAGACTACTACTTCTAACGCTATTTGCTGGAAATTCTCAGGTGTCTACGTGTTTGTAAAATGCAACGAGAAGCTGTTATTTCACAACTGAACAAGAGTAGGCCCTTATTTCCTTACCTTGTTACCCAGATGATCATTTACAATGCTCTTGAGGACTTGGGTCCTTATTTTTCAAATAAACAGACTATGTTGCAGCAAAAAAAAAAAAAACGCTTTCTTAAACTGTTCATGCACAAGCACTGTTGACAGTGCTGTTGGAAAAATTAATGAGGTATTTTTCTTCTTTTTTTTCTCGCCCCCCCCCCCCCCCCCCAGGCTTTGGGAGTTTCCAGTCAAAATGACCGATCAACAATAAAGAAAAAAATTAAGGATATTAGAAAAACACAAGAAAAACTGGAAAAGCAGAAGGAAAAGGTTCAAAAGAAGGAGAGAGAAGTTCGCAAGACTGGCAGAGTGGTAGCCACTCTTGAATCAAGCTGCTAAAATGACCCTGTTTTATTTTAGCACAGACTTGCTTCATCTAAAGCAAGTTCAGCAGATTTGTATATAATTGTACAATTGAGGGAGGAGGGAAAGTGCAACAGTTTAACATGGTAGGTGGTTTTTTACTTTTTAATTATTGTCCCTCCCTATTGCAACCCAATAAAATGAAATAATGTTTTCAGTATTTTTATTCCTAGTTGACTCTACCCATACTAATAGATAATAATTTAACTTTCTGCCTTAAGTAATATTTGTGCTTCTAAGACCTCATATGCCCTTTTCATTGAAATTGATGTTTGTGAAAAGTAGAATACTGTATTAAAAATCATTCCAATATTAGTCAACTAGCATTTGATGGAGTTGAATCTGATAGAGGGACAATAGAAAAATCCTGCCAACAAATTCAGTCTGTGACAGTCTGTTTATCTGTTGCCACTAAAGATGTATAGTAAAAATTAAGTTTAAGAAAACGGTAATGTCAAGTTAATTTAAAAAGAAAGCATGTATTTCAAATTTATGGATTATTTTGTTTAAATTCTTGTATTTCTGGGATTTTCATTCAAAGTTCACTGTAGTAGCACATTGGTTTTGAATTCTGTTTGTTGCAATTTGCTGAGAAAATAACAAGAAATATTAAGTAGTTTTCACAAACTACATATACAAAGCATGATACTAAGTTTTCTGTACACTACCTGTATGGTGTTGGGACAAGGTTTAAACCTATAAATAAGATCTTTTTTTAACCTATTTTTCCTAAATAATACATAGTTTTATAGATTTATGCTATGAATAAGATCAATTTGCAATACATGTATTTCTCTTTTCTACCTGCTACAAGATTTTTGCGGACCAAATTTATATATTTGCTAATTTTAAACTATGCTGTTTTTCCAACTTAAAATACTGAGGGAAGAATTGTAGGAAAAATTATCACTGAAGCACTGGGTTTCTGCATTGTATTTAAATGTTCGATTGTAGACTACAGATTATTTCTCTTTAAAGGAGGATTTGATTCTCAGAATAGTTTAGAACATGAATTGGTGTTTTGTATATTTACATACTATTTTCTAGAGATACTACAACAGGACTTCCTTTAATTAGATTATTCCAGAAACATAGACTAGTTTAAATATCAATTCCACCATAGAATGGACTAGAACAAAACTTACATAATTCATTTATGTGGACCAAGTTCTCCTTTAAATTTATGGACTGGTTTTCATTTTAATTAAATGAATGAACTTCACTGTTGGTGTTTCACAGTAGTTCTTTTTTTTGTATAAATGTCTTATGAATTTCAGCAAAAGGATGGTGTGGAAATGCACACTATGCGTTTCCAAAATAAAGTTTGAAAATCTTGGTAATAATTACTTTGAAAAAGAGGTTCAATTTTCAGTTTTGTGCATTAAGAAACAATTCTTTGGTCAAGATTTAACTTATTTATGTTGTTTCCAGTAGCTTTGAGTTTGTACTCCAAACTTACAAACCTTGAGCCAGAGAGGAATGGTGCCCTACTGATAAAAGAGAAGGCAATTAGAAGTATGGAATGATCAAATGCTTAGGATCATACACATAAAACCACCCTTCGATTAATTCAGTCAAGGAAGTTTATTTCTCAGTTAAGTGCTTTCAGCTAGAACAGAGAATATTGATACAACCATGTATTACCTTTTTTCCTTTAAGCCTACTGAACTGCATGTTGCACCCTGTGAAGAGTTTGTTTCTCAGGAAGGAGACTAGTGGAAATAATGGTTTCAAAGGTTTGCCTGTGTGCAGAGCTGTTGTAGTTAAACGGGGGCCATAGCAGGGATGATAAGCTCACCTGGCACCTGGCATAAGAACATTGATTATCACAGATGACAGCATTTAACATCTGTCAGATGCTAAATGAGAAGGCTGGCTCCACAGAACTAGCTTATACCAAGCCACAAAATCACCCAAATGAAAGTTCAATTTTTAAAATAGTTTTAATGAATAAATGTAGTGATTCTTTCAAAAAATTAAGTTAACACAAACCAAGATTAATTTTACAGTGCAAGACTGAGCTCATTTGCATACAAAACTACTAATCTCAGCATTTTGATAGCTGAGCTAGTATACTAATTTTCTACAGTGATTCACTTCAACTTAACCAGTGTGCTAGCAATGACTTCAGTACAGTAATGAAAATATTAAACACAAAAATTATCTTCTGAACTTCTATTTAAATCAAAAGTAATCAAAGATCAAACTTGTAAGTAGGGTTAAACATTGTAAACCAAAATATTACTACATTTGTGTTTTCACCACAATCATTCAGGGTGGCGGGTGAGGAGATAGCTACAAATACAATTACATGGCAAGTTGTTCTAATAATCAGAATTCAATCGGTAGCTAGCTGAGAGCATGAAAGAGGTTTTATTTCAATAATACCATATGAAATACTTTAATAGACCTTCTAGAAAATAACTGTGTTAGCTTTTCTTCGGAAACATCTCTTGTAGTTCTCAGATATTACTAAAATCAGTTCAATTAAGTTAGTTAAACATTTAAAACTTAGTGTAAAAGCTAGAATGTTCAGCTTCAGAGTTGAGTTTTTAAAATCCCTTGCTGTAACTTTCAGCTGTAGTTTAACAAAAGCAACAGCTGCAAGCATTCCCTCTAACTTTTGTGCAGGCCCCATTTTACAATATGTGGAATTTCTCACATACATCCTCTTGCAGAGTTGAAGAAGAGAACAGCTATAGATTCTCCTCACTTGTAGCCATGCAGATTGAAAGGTATGCCAGTCACCACCTCACATCCTTGTAAAGAAGAAAAATACGGACCTCTCAAAGTGCCTACAAGCTTGAGTGGAGGAGGTAACTGTACTGTTCTGGTGGCAATTAAGCTAGAATAAACTAGCAAAATTTAGGCTTTTTCTTTCTGAGAGGGATTACACATGTCTGCTGCAGAACAAAAATCACAGAATTACATGCAATGAATTAACTGAGAAAAGGATTAGTTCTCAGCATCTTTAACTGCATCACTCCTAAAACGTTCAGGAATGACAGGGATCAAGGTGCAACATGATTTGAACGAAGCTGGCACAACAGGCATTGAAAGAAGTTGAATCCTTTATTAAAAGAAGGACTTTGTACCTGAAATGTAATACTCATTCCCCTCTCTATCTTCCCCAGTATGTTTTGACAGTTTGCCTTTGACTGATAAACACATTCTGCTTACCTTATTTATGTTATAGTGTGACTTCCAGTTACTACATAAACGAGGCCAGAAGCACATAACAAATACAAAGGTATCTTCAAAAACTGTTAATTCCACTTCTTCTTAAATACTCCTGAGAAGGTAGTTTCTATTGTCAAAGTAATAGAGATGCCCTATTAAGGGCAAATTTAAAAAATCTGTTTATTAAAATAGTTTCCATTGTCCTGGAAATAGTAAAGTAACCTGACATACCCAAGTCTGAGATCTTACTAGGGCTAGAACATTGATACTGCATTTTGGTATTACCTACAGAAATATAAGCAAGTGCAAGACGGCATATCTTTACTGTACACAAACCAACACTATTTGCTAATTCACAATGATCATGGCAAGGTAAGTTTTTCACATGTATTAAATATTCACATTACAACCAAAGAAATATGACTGATACCACATACCTGAGATACATTATACCAGTGGTAGCAGCTAGAACTGATTTTTTTTTTTTTTTTTTTTTTTTTTTTTTAAAATATCCCTACAGACCTAAGTGTGAGTTCTACAGCTGCAAAAAACCTTGATGTAGGCAAGGTGTGTAGGCAACATATCTAACTTTGCAAAATTAGGCTTCAGCATGCTTAAGATAAAAGAATAGAAATACAGGCGCAAAGGTATAGCAATGAGCTCCTCAATACTTCTTAGATGAGTTTTTCATTAATCTGTAATATTGTAAAATGGAAAAATGTTCTGGTGAGCTTTTTCAATAGTTCTTCTATTAAAACAATTTTGTAATTATATGAATTAATACATTTCTCACCAGATGTGATATAGATTGCATTGGTCCCTATAAAACCTGAAATTACTGCTCCCTTGACTTAGCCACTGAAAGTAGTCATGAATAGAAATTGGAACAAATTAAGTGTCACTTTCTCACTTAAAATTTAAAAGTATGTACAGGTTTGGGGTTTTTCTTGGGTTTTGGGGGGTTTTGGTGGGTTTTTTGTTGTTGTTGTTTTGTTGTTTTTGGTTGTTTTTTTTTTTTAATTCCAGAAAAGAGTAATTACATTAAACCTTCTGTTACTCCACTTAAAATTACTTTCACATATCAGATGTGGCTCAGCATCTTGGTGTAAACCAGGTCTTTTAAATTCCCTTTACAGACATACCTACTTCTTATGAACTGTTGAGGAAAAAGCTATATACTGCGAAAAGTGGTCATGTCCTTTGGCTCACTGCTTGGCACGCACCAGTCATCTGCTTCATGGTTTGCTTTATAATGTTTCCAGGCTGCTTTGTTATATACAGGGAGTCTTTCAATTGATTCTGTTGATAAGGCCTGTAAGTAGAGAAGAGTGTAGCTGACGATTCTTTTTAATTGAAGTTATAGTAACAGAACAAGGAGTTTCATTAGCAGTTAGATTAGAGTGGCTGATAAATTTAAAATGGTAAAGTGTTACATCATACCTTTATGTAAATAACTGCATCTGTACCATAGCCTTCTAAGGAATACAGTTTCAGGTCTCCTTGGAAGTACTGTGCATACAGACGTGATATGGGTAAGCCATAACCAAATCCAGCCTGATCCAGGAGAAAAAGTGTATTTTCATTAATTGCATCAATCAGTGGTGTTTTCTGTTTTAACTTAATAGGTAAATAGACAAACTAAGCATGATGTTTGACAGTAAGAGAAGGAGTTCAAATGTTAACTATTATGCCCCCCTAGAACTATTTATACACCCCATAAAAAGAATAATGCATGGATGATTGTAATTATGAGAAAACTGTTTTATTCCTTTGTCAGAGAGGGCTGCTAGATAACACTTCTTGTATTATGGTAGCTTTTTCAAGAAGAGATGACACCATTAGAGAAAACTGTACTGAGTCTGTCTTATGCCTCATGGAGCTGCTAATCTTATGAACACTGAGTACTTAAGTCAGATACATTTCATCATCAGTATATACAAAAAAGGTCCAAGAAGCAATGTCTATGAATTTGTAGCTTATACTAAAATTCTATCAAACCCTGTCTGCAGTAGCAGGACATAGCCCTGAAGTGTAACTTTTTTTTATCTGCTAAATTTTGGAGGTAATCTCTCAATGAACATACACAACACTTCTCTGTAAAGATCTAGTGCTTAATCAGTTGCACGGTCATCTAGATGCAGAACACTATATACATTTAAAAAACACACTTTGAATGATGCAATGTAAGAGAATAAATTCAGGAAAGCTGTTCAGAGCTTCTTACTGAGAGCTAAGACTTTATTTCTTGGGCATCTATTAAGTTCACACAAGATCAAAGTAGATTCTTCATATGCCCTGTCATATCTGCGTACCTTCATCCTTGCTGGGGGATGGTACAACTGACTACACAGTACAAATGAAACTATGGACTTGATCTGAAATCATTGCTATAATTATTTTTCCTTTCATTCAGTGGCCACAACAAGAATTCAGAGTCCTGTCCTTACTGCAGTACATGCAGCATAGATAAGTGTTCTGCTTGAGGTAGCTGATTTTTATATTTGGTTGAGAAAAACAGAATCTTGAACAAGTTTAAATAATTTTTAGTATTTTAGGATTTTATGCAATTTTCCAGTTATTTTCAGAAAAATATTTGAATTAAGCTATAACATTAAAATGGTGATACTCATTGTATCTATAAAATCAGTACTTCATAGCTTTGACTAAATGGTTTCTTTTGTGACAATTAAATATAGCCAAGATGACAAGGTATAAAAGATTTGCATACCAAAGGTGTAGCTCGTGACGTCTCAACACGTGGACGTGGTGCTGTTGAATACATGTAGTTGAATAGTCTGTCAATTTTCCTCATAGGAACACCTCCACCACGATCACTCATCTGGAACAAGAAGGAACATGTAGCATTATGTCCCTGAATACATTTTTATAAAAGACAGCTTCTCTCAAACAATGATCTAGAGAAAGTTCAGGTAAAACATAATATAAAGTTGTCCCTGTTAAATTACGTGTTTTCTTAAATTCTCATCTCTCAGCTACAGCAATGACCAGAGAGAGATGAATCCTTCCCTTTCATCCCTTACCCAAACCATTTAAATAAAATACTACCATAAGAAGCATTCATAATCTCTTGGAAGCAAGAAAATTCTCATTAAATTGTGCATTGCTTTTATCTTGTTCATAACTCAATTTTGTCTGAAGTCAGCATCTACACCTTTTAGCAAATGCCAGGTTCTGTGTATTTTTATCTTTATTCCTCAGGAATACTGCCAGTTAAATAGAATCTATTAAAACCTATTACTGAAGGAGTAAGTCAGAAGAGTTGTTTTACTATGGTTTAGTTAGACCTATGAAAAAGCCAGTGCTTGCAGTTGGTCTTTGAAATCCAACATGGATGTTGTACAGAAGAAGAAGAAATTAACTATGCAAACTGTATTTCAGGGAGGTTTGATTTGCATGGAATATACAATGTTTATTTCCCTTTTTTCAGTTGTTTCACACCTGTATAGCTCTGTCATTGTCACATAATGCTGATATTGCAGTTGTATAAAGATGCCACTTCATTTTTAGTCATGGTTGCTTATAAGCTAGGCAAGACATAAGTGTGACAAAAGCATAGAATTCTATTGCAGAGCCTTCAGTGGGACTGTGCTACCTCTTCATGAATTTCCTACTGATGCAGTATGTGAAGTTGCATAATGGTCATTACTTGCATACTGCAAAATCACATACATCTATTGTTGGAACCAGATCACCAGCTAAAGTTAGTAATACGCTGCCTATGACAGGGAAAAAAAAAAACTAATCAAAATAACCTTCAAAATAATCAAAAAAGTGGGTACCTTCACAGTTAAATCCTCATTTCCCAACGTGACGTGTACATGAATTGGAGGATAAATGCATCGATCAGCATTATGTTCCATGGTGGCTCTCATTGCATTCTGCAATTTTCAAGTACAACTTAAATCCTGCTCTTACCACTTTGTATATTATCTTAAAACATTAATTTAGGAAAGTTATTTTTATCACATATTTCAGAATCAGGACAAATGTATATTGTTTTAGAATAGGGTTTTTTAATATTTCTGGTTTATTCAGTATTTGTATAGTTTATTAGAATACACAAACTTCAAATATTTAATTTTTTTAGAACAAACATCTGAATATTTTAATTTACAGTTTTATTTGTAGAATTCTTTATAATGCATAGTACATGCAATATGACACAAAGATCAAGAAAAGTCTAGGATTGAACTGCTTGAGGAAAGCTCCATAGGACCTGTTACACATTATACCAGATTTGAAGATGTCCCAAAAATTGTATATCTTATTCTCACTTGCTTTATTAATTAATGTCTTTATACATTTTAAGATTTTTTGACAAAGCTGTCTACTCAGAAGGTGTCAGATGTATTCAGTGGCTAGGCAAACGAGATACGTCTTCCAAAGCTGTTCATTTTCTATGTAGCTACTGTTTGTCTAAATAGTACAATTTAGGTATCTTCCTACAGTCAAATAGCAAGAGGTTTGCACTTGCAAAACACATTGCTATCTAGAATTGGTTCAAAAAGTCAAACAAATACAACCATCTCACTAAACAAAGATGTATAAAAGAATTGTGTAATGCTAAGTGCACAGACCTTGAAAAGTTCGAAAACCATGTGATAGAGATGTGATGGCACATACACCACTTGCATGGGCTGTCCTGGTGATTTAGCTGGAGAAAAGAGAGTCTAAATAATTAAATAGCAAACTAGGTGTCTTTTATTCATTCCCGCAGTAATTCAAAATGTATATTTTGTATTGTTGAGACAATTACAAGAGAAGGAAAAATTTGAACAGAAATCTTTTGATAAGTTGTATGTTAATCAAAGATTTTCAAATRTGCTTGCTGCTTTAGAAATTAATCTTAAAACCCACTGTGTCATCACTGATTAAGGCATATAATAGTTGCTTTCTAATACCTATGAGGAGGTTATCATGAAGATAGTCAGGTTCTTCAGGTGGTGGGAGAACACGAAACAGTGAGTGTAAGATGAAATAACAGAGGTTCAGACTGGATATAGGGAAAAACTTTTTCACCATGACAGTTAAGCTTTGAAACAAGTCGCCCAGAGATGTTATGTAGTTGTCATCCTTGGAGGATTTGTAAGACCAAACTTGATAAAGCCCTGAGCAACCTGGTCTGACCTCGTAGCTGTCCCTGCTTCGAGCAGGAGGTCAGGCTAGAAACCTCCTGAGGTCCCTCCCAACCTGAATTATCTTATGATCCTATAATGCACCAAATAGTAACTACAGCACAGCCTATTCTTGGATTCATTTAGAAATTAGCTGATTTCTAACAAGAAACCTTAACAAAAATTATATAGACAATTCTGTCTATAAAACTGGTATAGTTTTCAAACTTTTTTTAAAGAATAAATTCCAGAAAACATATCATGGGAACACGTTCATTATATCAAAAATTAAGGAAACGTTGCTCAGAAAGTTCTGCTGGCTCTTAAGGTTCTTTCAGTTCAACAAATTAGTAATTTCTCACCAGACTGTGTTCGTGACCAGTGCTTTATGAACATAAATGTTGAAGACTAGTGATGTCAAAAGATCTAGAACAAATTATGTACCCAGCAAAAATAAAGGGGGGCGGGGGGGGGGGCAGAAATCACACTTTGAAATATGTCAGGTTCCTATCCTCAAGTTAACCGCTCCCTCCATGCCTCCACCCCCAGATCCCATGCCTAAGGTTTAATCAATCGTCTCCGCTCTCAGCTGTGGGCAAGGAATGTGCATTTGGCCTGGGTCAGGTTTAACTCACCTTAACAATTCATTGAGCAACAGGTCACTCCTTTTATAAAAACTGAACTATTTGTTCTGGCTTCTGGAGCACATACACCATTAAATGATCCCTCAATACAGAGAATTAGCTAGCGTGACTGATAGTTTCCTACAAATGTTTTTAGTATCATGCTCCAAAGATGGAGCAGGTAAACCCTTTAATCTAGATACAGAATGACAGGTTTTGTACAGTAGGAAGAAAAGATCTGGAATGTGTAGTCAAGGCCACACTTTCTTTGCCTTTAGCTTTATAGGCCAAGTTACTGTGGTTGCACTTTGGCTTTCGCAATTACTTGTAGAAGCAATTTTGATTGCTTGTTTTTGTAGGTCTGTCTGAACTTGTAGTTTAGTATCTTGAAAAGTACGCTAGTGAATAGTGTCAGAAAGGCTCTTTAGCATTCAGCAGGACTACAAGGACAATAGCTGACCTTTTGAGTTCATAGCAACACAGCTGTAAACTGTTTTTTCAAGTCACAGCCAATGGGTTCAATAATTTTTACCACGACTTGAGTGTACTATATCTAATTACAACTACAAGAACATGATAGCTGAATAAGCAAGAGAAATTTGAATGGAATGTTTAGTATAAATCTTAAAAGTGTCACAAGAAATTCAGGGAGGGTGAGATGCAATAAACAGTGTAGGGTGAAGACATGCAAGAAACCTTAGGGAGGGAAGGAGGCTGCTAAAATCTGTTATATCAACAGCTGTAGTGTCAAAAACTTTTCTACTGATTTCAGTTTTCTAATTAAAGGGAGGAAGAAGGAAAACCTTCTGCCAGATTTAAAAAAAAAAAAANAAAAAAAAAACCCAACCAAACTATTTATGACAGTAGATATGGAGAACACATTAACTATATGAAAAGTGGAAGGAGAACATGCTACTTTAGAAGAAGCCATCACTACATTCAAGAGAGTGCCTCGTCCCATATTCACTTACCATTCAACTCTTCAAGGATGAGTTCTGGAGAGCTCATGTAATATAAATCACAAAGTCTCTTGGCACTTTCATAGCCATCTATAATAAAAACACAGAAAGTTACGTTTCCCCCTCCACTTTTTTTTCTTCTCCTTTACAGTTTGCCAAAAAGAAAAACAAAAATTGAAAACACTGTGCACTGTCAGGGAGATTTTGTATTTTCTCACAAAAACTGGGTTTATAGGGAAAAGTGACAAAACTGTATTACACTTTAAATGAAACTTCTGCTCCAGGTAGGATAGAACTAAACAGTGTGTGAATATCAAGATGTGTATCGGCTCTCAGTATAGACATTCATGTAAGTTTTCAGGATTCTTGTTCTTATCTGCTAAATTTACCTCTAATAACTTCAACAACATTGCAGCTAGGATCAATGCTTCCAATGTGTTTTGGATGAGCTGGATTAATTTTCCCACCAAACAGTAAAGCTGCCAAAAAAGAAAATACTATTTAATACCCAATATAATTTTATAATTTTAGTTTGTGTCTTCAGTTTTGCCAAATAGAAATTTATAGGCAATCTGTAATTCCAATCTTCACCATGCTTGAAAGCCTACTATTAATAAATATTTTAAGAATTGTATTAAGAACGAGTTTATAAATAGCAAGGCAAATAGTGTACTCCTAAGAAGCATTTAAGTACATATTAAGCACTTAAAAATGAAAGGAAAATATACTGACATAGTACAAGTATTATTTCCCTTCCTTTCAACAATAGCACTTACAGTGTTGATTAAGGAGCATTCTAATTGAAATGCGACTCATGTAGAAACGGTCTAAAAAATACTGCACATTCTGTGAGGTCACTGGATCAATGCCAAAGCTTTCCTTGTACTCTATTACTCCTTGAGCCATCGTAGGAATTACATCATTGTGTCGATTCCGGATTTTTATCACAGTATCTGTAAAACTAAAATTAATACATTGTTAGTATTTCACTTTCAAGTGGATTTAATACTCTGGCAAACAGAGTATCTGCCTACAAAAATGAAGACCGTTATGTACAGAAATATCACAGGTCTGCCTATGGCAATAAGAAGACAGGTCAGTCTTTACAGCGTATTTTAAGTGACTAGCATTGAAACAATCAGTAATCAACCATTATTGATTATTTATAAAATTACTAATTATTTATTATCTTGATTACTGCCAAGAAAAAGAGAAAACTGCCAACCATTTTCATGCAGATCATCCCATGCCTGTCAAATGGCAGTTATGGTCAGCCAACGATGACCAAACCCACTCTACAGGTGAAGAGTTCCAGACATCAGTTCCAACATTACAAGTAAGGAATTGGTAAACATTTGGTCAAGTTTAACGTTTTCATAGCTTCTTCAGTGTAACAAAAAAAGCCCTGACCAGAACGATATGGCATAAAAGTGCTTTGTTTCATGTTTTAATGTACCCTCCTTTTAGGGACATGGGGTGACGTTACTGCAATTCTTACGTAAAGATTGGAGATAGCTGAAATTTTTCTTAAGCTGTCATTTTCTTGCCAGTCCTTCTACATAATATTAACATAATACATATGTGACAGCAAATACTTACCTATGAATAGCCCCTGAATCTTCTGAGCTTTTGTCCTTAAAGTCAAGGATCTCCTGAAGACTTTGGACATACCTTTAAACGAAAGGAACGTGACAAAGACCAATTCTAATATGCCTCCCCAGATCCCTTTGGTTAGCAATTTATGGTCTTCCAAGGTTGCTTGTTTCCAAATCATTGTATTTGATATATCCCATTGACCTATCCCCTGTGAATTTTGTTAGATCCTTTTGAATCTATTCATGACGTTTTCTTCCAAAATTTCCAGAGCAATGAATTCCACAATTTAATTAAAATGCATAAAAGATCTTCCTTGTGTTTTAAACCCAGTAGGTGATCACTGATTTGCAGCCCCATCAAGTTCCTGTTATTAGAAAAATCTTCCCAGCTTGTTCATGATTTAAGTATTTCTGCCGTCTCTTTCCTTAGATGTGTATTTTCCAAGCTGAAGAATTCTATTTGGTTTCTCCTCACGTAGAAATTGTTCCAGCCCTCTGATTATCCCTCTTGGTCTTTTCTGTTCAGGATGGAGTGACTAAAACTGCATGCAATTCAGAGGAATAATGGGCTAACACAGTGGTACAATTATATTCCTCCCCATTTGTTAGTTAGTTCCTAATAGTACAATTATATTCCTCCCCATTTGTTAGTTAGTTGCCTTCTTGGCCATCAACGGACATATTCAGAAAAATATCCCCAGTAGCATCAAAATTTCTTTTTCCATTGTAAGCAAGCAAGCATACAGGGAGAGGAGGTTCCTCTCTGTGCTCTACTTTGCATTTGTCCAGGTGGAATTCATGTCCCATTTGATCGGTGTCATTTAGTATCATGAGAATTTAAGCATTCGTGTTTCATTAAAAGCCTTCATCTTCATTGATAGCTCTTTTTATATTCAGTCATCTAATCAATCCCACTTATTCACTGGCAGATTTTCTGTTCTCTTAACTTTAAAAGCCTTTCCAGATAGCCACGTGCCTTTAGCAGTTGCCAAGCAATCTGTTTTGCTTTCATCTTACAAAAGTTTATGCTTATGTGTAAGTTCTTTACTTGAAAGCAAATTTTACTTTTCAAAGGATATCTTTTTTATTTTAATAGCCTCRTATTCCTTCTGCTGTTTTACATACTTTGGCTTTGGGAGCTTCCTATTGCTCTATCTTCGTACTTTCTACACCTTTACTCTCAATCTGCAACAGCCTGTCTCTTAAATGGTTTCTACTATCTTTTGCAAGCATTTTGTGCATTAGCCTGCTTCTGTTGGTTTCTTCAACTAGCTTCTTCATTTTAGGTAGGTCCCCTATTAAACATTGTTCTGGTGGATTTTTGTTTTTACTGCATTCTCATACATGACTATCTGCAATACTTAATGATTTTTAATTCCCTTGTGGGTTCTCTAATTGCTCCTAATGGTTTTTTTCCAAGTCTGTAAATTTAGTTTCTGATTTATGTCACATTGGGATATTTACTCAGTCTAAATAAGTGATGTTCATGTAACGAGCACATGAAATGTTCTTTCTATAGAAGAGAATGAGTTCCTCCAACTTGTGTATATGCAGAACATCACCCTTAAAGGTATGAAATGATGCTGTTCTTACCAGCTCTGCACCAGCTGAACTGAAGGTGTTCTTAGGAGGTTGTCTGGAAGCAGGCTTATTTCCTTCATTATGTTTGCCAATCTCACAGGCAACTCTTGTCGCAGAAACATAAATGAAGTCTTTTCACAAGCATTTTCAGATCCTAAGACCAAAATAAATATATGACAACGTCATAATAAAGTCAGTACTTATGGTAGAGAACTACCCAAACTCTTACTTTCTTGCATAAGAGGTCTGTGGTTTGGTTTTAAAGTTGACTCAGCCAGTCTGGTAAGCCGATGTTTCTTTCATGGCAGCAGCCCATTTATATTTCAAAATGTAAACTCATATTGAAACCTACCAGCACTGTTGCAGTAACAAGAATGTTCAATATATAGAGAGTAACTAGTGCAATAGTTGCAGACCCATACTATTCAACTTTAAATATCGCTTCTATGCATGTAAATTGTTCATTTTATTTGCAGCAAACATTGACTGTAACTAGCACTGATCAAACAGTATGTCATTCTGAGCACGTCAGAGAGGCAAATGAAACTAGCACAAGAAACTGTTTATGGGAAGGATGCTTGAGAAAGTATCATGGTCCCATACACCCTGCTTGATCACTGATCTTACTGAATTACTATAACTCATATTGGAACACTTTCAGAAAATAAATTCTGTAATATTTATCTCATTTTCAGCTAGATCTGTTGTAGTTTAAATTTACTGTCTTACAGGAACAGAAGACAGATGAATGAATTCACATGAATACTGAGAGAGAAATGAAAGTAGGACAGCTACTGTGCTTTTAGTCATTACGATAGTAGTTCTCCCATACATTTACTACTTAAATTTTTTACATTTTTAAAAGCTAGAAGCTAAATTACTGCACCTGTTGATAACTGACCTGTCCTTTTATAAGGACAGGTGTCATCTGTGTGGGTGGCAATTAAATGTGGTTATTAAGATCAACACCTAAATTTACTCCCACAATGCTTGTTTTACTAGGTGAGAAAGGAGGGTGTGGAGTAGGGAAGAGGCTAAGAAATGCTGTACTTCATTCTCAGCCAGACTTCTTTCTAGACTTCAAGAGTGTCATGTAAACAGCATCTGAACTTACTAACCTGTTCATCTGCTGCAGTGAAGTGCATACCTTAGGCTTGGTGTTTCACAACAGGTAACTCCTAAAAATTAACTCTGGTGTTTCTGCTCAGTTCACTCCTCCCATTTGGCAAGGGGGAGTTAGGGAAGAAGATTAAAGGAAGGGACATGGAAAAAGAGGAAGCTGGGAGTGTCTTAAACAGGAAAAATCTTCACCAAATTGGAGTAGTTTAATGCATCCAGACTCAGATACGTCATAAACTACACTGATGAAAGAATGACAGTTAACTTAATAAAAAAGTGAAYAGCTTACAAGAAATTCCTCCCCAGTGACACTTACCAGTATTATGCATTGTCTACATATGACCTCTGCCCAGAAACCTTTCATTCTTCTCCCTAGCCAGATTGCATTTCAGGCACGACTGTTACTGGCCTTTCCCTTTTCTCAGGTAAAATTCCATGAACAAGTCAGACTGAAGGTATTAGAATGTAAAGATAATCTTCAAATGCCTCATATACTCAGCAAATGACATTCCACAAATTTAGTTTCGTATCTGGAGGCCGTATCTTTGCAATCCTGGGTCAAATATGGAAGATAGCTTAAGGTAAGCAAGACTTCAGTGAATGGGCAAATGACTTTGTTTCCCTGTGCAGCTATGGTCTATCTAGGCAAAGAACGGATAAGACTCCTACAGAAAATACTGTGCGCTTATAAGCCAAGATATGACTGATGTATATGATCCAGACCTAAATTTGCTTATGGAATATTTCATTTGCTAGATCGAAACCTGGAGGAACTAGAAGCAGACCTTTTTTTTTTTTTTTTTTTTAAAGTTAGCATTACCAGATTTTATGATTTCCTCTTTGACTGCTCTCACTCTAGCGAAAGGAGCCAAAAATCCCCAATGAAAACACCATCAGATTATAATGGCTACAGAATGTCTTACAGACAAATACTGTCTCAGTGTTGCACTCTTTTTTTGTCTTTGTAATTAGTTTTTACTATCTGTTATTAAATCCTTAAGCAAAACAGAGAAAAAAAAAAAATAAAAAAGTTTTCAAGATCATCTTTACCTTACGTTCATGTACAAACAGCAAAAAAGTAGCCTAACTTTTGACATGAGGAAATACTGTGCCTTGAAAATAAACACTGATTTTAAGGTAAGCATTATTTTATCGGTATTTTAGTGGTAAAATAATACATGTCAAAGTGAACTCTGGACTGCAAGATTCTTTGCTTGAAAGTATGGTAGCAACAGAATATATGGTGGGGTTCCTGTAGAACTCCGCAGTTTTAAATATTGGATACATTTTATTGCAATGTATAAAACGTTGAATAGATGGATGAAGTGACAGTGGATAGTTAAGAGAAACTTTTCTTTGTTAAGTCTTCCTACTCACACAAAGTCTGGGGTTCTAGGATTAATTCTCAGTTATGTTTTACTTACAAAAACGTGAAAGCAATACAACTATTAACTAGTTAAATGTTTATATACGACATTTATGCACATGAGAGTGCCCTGGGTACAGAAACAGAATGTATTGTAATATGGCTCCATCCCCAGGCTTTGAAAAGGTATCTCGGTGTGACTTACAAGACCTTTCTCTGTGTAGTCTTTGCTTTGAAGCAGAACAAGACAATTCGTGTGATCCCTTTTGTTTCCAAGCAGTCGGTCAAACCTGGGAGCATTACGAGTGGTTTTAGTGCGGAGTATAAGACCGAGTATCCCGTTACCGATTTACTCATTTTCAAGGTTAGATTTCCAGTCCTCCAGGATGGCTCTTGGTGTTTGCGTCCTGCTCCTTCTCTCACACATCTTCTAAAACAACAACATTTAGGTAAGGTGTTTTTGTAGGGCACAGACGTGTGACGCAGAAGTGATGAYTGTTTCAGCTCCTCGGCGCCGGCTGAGGTTAAACGTTTCTTGTGTTTGGTATACCTTAAAAGGTTGCATGCTGCTAGCTTGCAAAAGGCTTAACAAATCTCACCTTCCTGAACCACCGCCCTAACAGTACCAATTGTCATAACTGTCCCCACCCTCTCCCCAACACTGCAGGTTTTGCTGAAAAAAACAAACTACTTTTGTGATGCCAAAAACCGCAGTTTTCAGCTGAATTTCAACCTTGCCACAGTTCCAGTCTCCGGGGAAGGAGCCAACTGGGCTCGCTTCTCCCGGAAGGAAGCAGAGCCTTTTTCTGCCAAGAAGGACAGTACGAAGAAGTGATAAGCAACAGCCGGGGAACGCGGCAGCGCTAAGACGGGGGCGGGGGGAGCTTGTGGCCGCGCCGGGGCCGCCCCGCCCCCGCCCCGCTCCTCAGAGGCACCTGCGGGCAGCGTGGCGGAGAGGCGGGGGCGGCGGGCCGGAGGGCAGCCCGGCCGGGACTCACCGAAGTCCAGGAACTGCTTCATGGAGAGCGGCGAAGGGGAGAAGCGCGAGTAGAAGTCCACCTGCTGCGGGATGCTGCCCGGGGAGGCGCCGCGCAGCAGGGCGCGCAGCAGCCTCATGGCGCGGCTCTTGTTCCCCCTCAGCCCGGCCCGGCCGCCATTTCCCGCCGCGCCAGCTCCCCCGGCCCCTGCCCAGGCCGCGGCCTCCTCCGCCGCGCGGCCGGGAGGAGGTGCCCGAAGGGGTGTGTGTCTCCTCCCGGCCCAGCCCCACGCAGCGGCGGCGGGGCGGAGGAGAGGGCGGCTCCGAGGGAGCGGGGCGGGGGGGCGCCCGGAGCAGCCCGGCCCCCGCGGGCAGCCCCTGGGGCGGCCGTTCCGCTGCTCCTGCGCCTCGGCTGTCCGCCGGGAGAAGGCGGCGCTCGCTTCCCAGAGGAGCCCAGCCTTGGGCAGGTACGGTGGTGTTACTCACGGGGGCGGGTGCCGCCGCCTTCCCGGCGAAGGGCTGCGGGGTGCTCACCAGCCGCCGGGGCGGGAAGCCGTGAGGGGACCGGAGGCAGCGGCCCCCCGGCGGAGGGGCGGTGGGTGTGAGGGGGCGGGCGGCGGGGGCCGGGACCGCGGGGGCCCTGCGGCGGGGCCGCGGCGTGTGCGCTCCCGTAGCGAGGCCGAAAGGTGCCCACGCATCAGTGCCGGCACTCTGCCGTGGAAGGGTTATCTGAGAGGTTGGCCCGTTCGGTAAACAGCGCGCTCGGGGAGGGCGGGCGGGAGTGCGGCGCCGCGCTCAGCCGTGCTGCCGCTTCCCCTCGCCGCGGTCCGGGCCCGGGCGCCTCGATCGCAGCGGGGACTGAGCTCCCGGCGTCGGTTACCCGCGGGGCTGAAACGGGAGGTAGCAGAAACCCCCAAAAGCACCGGCTTCATTCATACCGCTGCCGGCCGGCGTGAGGGGTTTAGACCGTGATCTAATATCCGTGTGTCTTCTGACTAGCGCACCTTGTGTCTGCCGAGCTGCGTGACGGTATGGGAAGGGGCGCTACGGCCTCTTCCAGCCCTTCGCGCCCTGCACTGTGCTACAGCGTCCACATGAGAAAAACGAGGGAAGGGATAACTGTTGTTTCAGCTATCACGAAAAAGAGAAACGAAAAAATACAGAGGAAAAATAGGGCTTCTGTCTTTACAGATATACTCCCGATCGGTCAAGAATTAACACAATATATGTCTTTATTCATTAAAAAGTACTTGGACYGTATGTCACACTGGATCACTTTACCGGCTGTTAGGATACTAATGCAACATGTGAGGTACCAAACAGTTTATTTAATAGTTTCTTGTCCTACTCAGGTAGACATATCCCCAACATTAACAAAAAAGGCAGTTAAGAGTGATTATAAGCATTTCTGATAAACTTAACTGCAGGGTAGATATTGAGTCCTGTAATTGAAAATTGTATACAATACAGTACAATAGTGGATCTGGCCCTATATAATTTGCTTCTTTTATTGTGGATACTTGTATTTGCCTCATTAATTTATCTGGTGAAATCAACTTTTAAATATTGCTTTGTTTCCTTTAAACATGCCTTGTACCTGTGACTTGTCCATGTCCTGATAGCGGGGATGGAAATCCAATGGCCTCCACTAGAGCAGGAATTGTTTTGCTATTTCTATCACATTAATCTGTTTAGTGCTTTGTTGGATTGCTTGGAGCCTCCCATTAGAGAGATGAAGATATCATAACGAATTAAGGGGTTTGGGTTTTTTTTTTATGTTGCATTGAAATACAGAAAACATTGATTCAGTCTGCCTCCAGAGGCAATTTTCTGAGCAGTAACTGCACCAATATGTAAGAATGAAGCAGTAGTTCAGGATTAGACTGCTTCATCTGGTTTACAATCAGACTGTACCTCCATCTTGTGCCGAAAAATGAATGGCTTGTTCTGTTCTGGCCAGGGAGTGGTGGCTAATGGGGCGAACAGCTTGTCTGCCTCTGCAAGTCTTCTACAAATACAGGTTGCTGACAGTTTTTGCTTTATTGCTGCTTGTAGGCCACCCCCTGAAGCACCAGATAGTAGCTCCTGCTACTCAAGTTTGTAATAATTTGCGACTCCTACTTAGAATTGCTGTGCTTAAAACCATTTTTTAATGGCCTCTCAGTTGTGAGCCAGCACTAGTTTAAAGTAGTGCTTACAAGCAGTAAGTTGGGTATTTGTAAGTTGTTCCAGTTTCTTACGATGGCTCTGGATTGGCTTCATCTTTCATGCCTGTATGTTACTGTCTTGATGCCTGATGTTTCAACTTACAGGCATGCCTTAAAAATTGGTCTACTGCCTAAAGTTACCTTTCGACATCAGTCCCCAGCCAGAAGATGTGGCAAAGGCTGTCAGAGGCTAAATAAATCATTGCACTTTGTAAGCTAGAGCCCATTCTCAGTAATGTTAACAGTGAGCACTTTTTGCAGGGAAAATCATGCAGGATGAGCAGTCGCAGAAGTAACTGTGGATAAAGAATTGTGGATAATTCTTTAAATGCTGTGTTCAGAGCAGAACAAACCCTCTCTGTTTACCTAAAGGTGTTTTCTTTGTCTTGTTTAAACTACTGATCAGATACTCATCCATGTAAACATGTTCTGTTAAAATACTGGAGAATATTTTGAATTTTCTTTCTCCCCCCGCCTTCCCTGCGCCCATCCCTTTTTAAAACCTGTTTCTCTCATTGATGATCTTCTGGGGGCTTACTCTGATCTGATCCAATGTGACACTAGCTGGAGTTCTGATGTGCCGATTTCTGTAAATTCTTATGCAAACCAAAAAGGAGAAGTGTATTATTTTTGTCATTTGGCATTTTTCTACTCATATTGCTGGTTATTGGTGTTCCTGAAATTAATATGTCTGGATGCATAATTTAAATGGGACAGAACAAATCAGACTTCAAGATAATTGAAAAGACAGCATTTAGTTTTAACCTAAGCCATTACATTTTAATTTTTGTTTTCAATTTAAAATTTAACATGGCATTTAAGGTTTAATAAGATAATTGGAAGCATAGCATTCTTGCAGGGTGTTCATAGAAAGAGTTCTTGGTTTGTTAAGGTGATACTATAAATAACCCCTTACTGGAAGTCACTGTTCTGGGTTGCTGTGTGTACTGGTGCTTTTTTAAGAGGAAATAAATAGTTAGCACTGTATATCAACGGCAAGGGGGGTATATGTTGTTCTGTGATAGGTAAGCAGCAGCAAGGACACCTCTGCTTGTTAAAAACTCAGTTCTCTGCCTGTGTCTTCTAGGATCTTTGAGGCAGGTACAGCCCTGAAAAGGTGCTGCTTGCAAACAACCATTTT
This sequence comes from Phoebastria nigripes, assembly GCA_035582835.1. NCBI lineage: Eukaryota > Metazoa > Chordata > Aves > Procellariiformes > Diomedeidae > Phoebastria > Phoebastria nigripes. The sequence continues at coordinate 370,283 of JAYKAV010000078.1, read as the reverse complement.
GCAGAGCTAGACAATGAAGGAGGAAAGGGGTCTGTCTTCAAGTATGGAAGATGCAAACTGCAGGTCCCCCATGCCTGTACAGTGACCGTATCGCACCCTGGCTGGGGATTAAGGCCAATTTCTGTGGCAGTCTCTCAGGGTAAGGAGTTGCTGTGTTTTTCTCACAAGGATTATGGTTAGGACTCCAGCAAGGCTTATGAGGTTATAGAAGGTGTATAGTATTAATCATGAATCCAGGGCCTAGGAAAACAAATGGACATTTAAAGATGTCTGAGGACTGGGATAAAAACTGAAGCAACTGCTTACACAGCCACCACAGGGAAATACACTGCTCGTGGTGTTCTTGTCACACAGGGGTGTGTTGTCTGGCAAGCCAGCTGACGCATGTCTGTGTGCTGCTTCTGGCTCAGAGCACTGGCTACAGTTGCCTGTTTGTTTCATCACAGTTTGTTCTCCTGGGTTTTGCAAACCAGCTGCTGACACTCTCACCTACTCTGTGCTGGGAGAAGTTATTTCAGTTGTTTGTACGTAAGCAGCGTTCTGGATCTGTACAGTCTGTTTATTTTAGCTAAGACATGCTGCTGCAGTGACAGTTAGCATTGTAACATGGGTGCTTTGACTGGGGATTGGAGTTCTAGTGCCGCTTTCAAAAGCTTTCCTTCATCTTACGTGCCGATTCCTGACACTTGCATCCAAGCACATCCAAGCACCCTGTTCGGTCTCTTCTTCCACATATAACTTCTGCACAGGTGGTTATTGAAACTATGCTGTGATGGTCCCTTATATTGAAAGCTTCTCTCATAAGCTAGGTTTCCTGTAGTTACAGAAACACCTGTCTGGCAGGGGAGCTTTTAGAAGACTGCTTGCATTGAAGGTACCCTGGGCAGCATGAGTGAAGTGTGGAAGGAGAGGGTAGCTCTGTCCCATGGGAACTGACACTTAGTGCTTTGCCAGGGCCTGCTCTGCCAGACTCCACGCCTGACCTTTACCAGTGCTGGAAACTGCAGCACGCAGCAGGCAGCCTGTGAGCATGAGATTGTGTGTTACCTCCTGCAGCTGSCTCACCTACCTCTCTGCATGGGGGAGGGCACCGAGAGTTATGGCAGTATTGAGAATGAGACAATTTGTTAAAGCTTGCAACTTTCAGCTTGCTCTTCTAGTGAACTTAGCTATGGCTACCTCAGTTAATTATGATAAGAAATCACTATTACCAAAACAATTTTTAATTAAAAAAAATTTATTTCACACTTCTATACAAATATCCACAGGTCATTTCTAATCATGGAATGATGTAGCATTGCTAGCTGGTATAAAAAAAGTTTGAGATAAAAGTATACCAGTGACATGACTTATTTTTCGAGAACTTTCAGTTTAACACTGCTAATACATTCATGTTCTTAGGCGAGGGCCACAATCTGCTTTTAAATCCAAGGCTATTTGTCAAGCTTTTAGCCTCTGATTAGCCTGGCTTCTGATGCTGCTGAGCCTTTCAGCAAATAAGCTAGAATTTTAAAAGCTCAAAAACTGGGTAACAGCTAAATGCATATGTAAGTGTTCATAAAATCAGGGTCACAACATACTGAGATTATTTAGTGGGAGGAAGAAGAGTCTACTAAATTAATGCACTTTCTAGAATGATAACTTTTTAGGTGACCACACCTTCCAAAAAGGTATGTTCAAAGCTAGTAGTAAAAATAAGACACTTGACAACTGCCCTCCTAGCAGGTTTTTACCCTATGGGGGGAAAAAGTACCAAGAGGTTTTTGCATAGTTCAAATTACTAGCAATTAACGTGCATACTTTTTGAGCAGAATTTTGTTTCACATGGAATAAACAATTGTGAACTAAATCTTCGTTCTTAAGTAGTACCAACGCTTTAGAACGTGGGTAAAAAAGTAAACTCTTTAAATAGTTTTATCAGTTATCTTACAATAACTAGATTACTGATAAACACAACATTGTAGTTCTACTTTTATCAACAGTCAGGTATTCAAGACAATTCAGTAGTCTCAACGTGGATCAGCTGGGATCCCAACAGTTAAGGTAAGTTAGGCATTTATAGCCTCCTTCAAGTGCTATATAACAGTTGCAGTAGTCAATGCCTTTTGCCAAACAGGAAGTCCTTATGAAGCTGGAAAGCGGTTTCCAGGGAACCTCTCACTTCTTGCAGTAAGTATAAAACCATATCTAAAAACCCTACTTCTGCTTGGTGTCCAAATTGTTAAATAGTCTGAAGTAATATACAAATCATGTTACAAGACCTGATAATTCCTATTACATAAAGTTACAAGTATCAGGGGAAAAAAGCCCCCATACACATCATTGGAATAAATATTTACATTTTTAGAAAGCATTGGCACCTTCAGTGATTTACTAAAATGCAGTGAAAGCCTCAGGTCTCATAATCTGAAGTTCAAAAACACAGTGGATTTGAAGGTTCAGTTAAGTCTTTGGCCTAACAGTTAGTCAAAGACAATGATTTGTCACAAAAATAAATACAAAATGACTAAAATATATATACAAAAAGTACATCTACTATTCAAGCCTCTTTTTAAAAAAAACCTGTGTATATTTGCTGTGAACAAGAATCACACAATCTGATCTTAAAAAAAGAATTTTAAAAAATAGAGCAACATGACCTATTGCACATGTAATTTATGATGCTTTTTGTTAAGCTGTAACTACTGCAGCAGGCAAAGTTTATGACTAAAGTAGATTTGCAGGTCTTCAGATTATACTCGGAACAAAGTGTGTTAAGGCCACTGTGTGTTTATAATGGACTATGCATTGAGGGAAGGATGGAGAACCTGTCTTAACCTTAACCATGCATTCTTGCCTACCTAGGAAGAAGGTCAGGATCACAGGAAAACGTCTGCTGTAGTGGTTTTGTGTATTTTGCAGAAAAGACCCCAAATCAACACAGCATCTTCTAAAGTGTGAGTTAGATTTGAAGGGAAAAAGAGGCAGTCTGGAAATTAAATAATGCAAATAAAGTCTGTTGAAGCAATTTTAACTGTGCAAACAAAAGCCTCAATATAAGTAGTAATATCTACAATCAAATGGTGAATGTCCATAGTGTTCATATGTCTAACTCCATCAGTATTCCATTAATGAAAACATTAACCTCTATCTGAACTTTGTGGATGAAAATAATTTTTCCCTAAGAATAACTTTCATTTTCATTCCATTTTGTGAACCACTGTTTTGTCTCAAGGTCTTTGCATTTCCCATCTTTGATCTGTCGCTCTTCTTTTCGAATTCTTACAGCATGATATCGGGGGACACTGTCTTCGTACCTAGAACGCTGGAAGAACCCGCACTGGGGCAGAGAAGAAAAAGAACAGTTTAGGTTTAAGCTGCTGCCAAAGTACTACAATTATAGAGGCAATAAATTCTTCCCTTGCACAGACATACAGGTAAGAAAACGGAAAACAAAAATATGTAGGCCAAAAATGTAGTGTGTGTAGCTATAAAAATGTGAGCCAGCAGGTCTACATTAGTTGTTCCAACAGCAGTTGAAGACAAATGGCATAGTCTGACAGCCCAGTAATCTAATACCTTAAAAATATTCCCTCCACTAACTTTCTAGATTTGTTTTACAAGTCTTTTAAGTCTTCTTATAAAGCTAGTCACTCATATAATGAGAGAATTTAATGCTACACAAAGAAGTAGATATAGTTCAGGAATGCTTGTTTCTTCTGAATTAAAGGTAGGTATGTACTTCAGTATCTTCCTATATGGTGACATGATTTACCTTTAAAAACCTACAGAAAGATTTCCAGGACCTTCAAGAAAAGTTACACTAGGGCCTTGTTTTTCAACACACCATCTCAACTATAGTCACCTGAACTAAGTACACGTATGCAGTATGAGAACATGAGTCTTGCTTAGTTTGCCATAAGGTAAAAAACAGACATTACAAAACTTTCAAGTTATGTGCCATAACACAAGTCTCCCCAGGTGAAATCTGGTACAGCTTATTTGTGCCCTGCAGTTTTTTATTCAAAGCCACTGTAAAAACTGATTTTAACTATTGAGGAATGGACTGAAATTAATTTTCAAAACAAAATGGAGTTATGGCCACAATGTTACAAAGATGACAATTGGTAGACACTCAGCAGCTTTACATGCTTATGGGTCACCGATGTCAAGATTAAGGTTAAGAGACATTGTGCCATCCAGCTGTCATTAGATACTGCTAGAAAAAAAAAAAGATTAAAGTGGCAAGGTTTTGTTCATAGATTTGGGGTGGTGGGTTTTTTGGTTTTGTTTTGGTTTTTGGTTTTTAAATAATATTAGAACTTACATGGAACTGAATTTTAAAAAAATTACATCCAGGCATAGACCAAATCTTTAGCCATCTCTTAGTTAAGATTTCATTAAACATTGTTTTGGCATATTTTAGTTAAGAATTCCTCCCCACCCCCTGATCCCAAGCATCACTTACTAAGATATTACATGCATGTACAGTATATTAAATTGAGTAAAGGTTGCTAGAAGCATAAATCATCATGCATCTAGTAGCTTCAGCAGAGGAAAGTGTGTTCCTAGAAAAGTATACCTTAGAATTGAAGGAAAACAGATGTTTCCACAGCAATTAAATTCTCATTATGAAAACCCCTTTCATTATAAGCAACATGTTTCTTTTAGCATGCACTAAAGGTTAGTAAAGTAAGTTTCTTTATCGTCCACGTAGTCTTAGCTTTAAATCTTAACTCTGCAGTGTTGACTACCATCTCTCAAGCTTAAAAACTTACTTGTACTGTTAAAACAGAAATTAAAAAAAGAGACTAAAAACCATTGCAACAGATCAAGATGTTTTCTAAAGAAATAAACAAAAAGCTTTTTAGACCAAGGTAAACACCTGTGTGTGTTCACGTGCACCAAAAGCTGAAAATCTATCGACACAATAAGCAAGCAAGTACGATAGTTTGAAATCCGGAAGTTAATAGAACATATGCAGTAAAAGCTTCATAGTTAGCCACCGCAACCATAGCATGTGCCACAGCTAAAAATTAAAAAAATACCATCAATTACCAATTACAGAAGTAGATCAATACTATGCATCAGAAGTAAGCCTCTCTTTATCAGATGGCTGAGCATGGATCTCAGCCTTGTGATATGTGGCATCGTAATGATCTTTCTTATTTCTCTTGAAGAAACCACACTACAAGGAAGCAAGGTATTTAGTCAATTTTTGTGGACTGGAAGAAGTCAAACCTATTAAAACTGACTTAAATTAACTCTGAGCGATCTTCCCCTTATCCCTTCACAGGCCTAAAAA